>OX578147.1:138880322-139327822 GCA_951213105.1 Amaurobius ferox
GCGGAACCCCTGAAAACGTTTAGCGGAACCCAGTTTGAATATCACTGGTTTAGAGTAAAAATTTAAAATTATGTTTTAAAAGACATTTTATGTTGAAGTTTTTTATTCAACTTGTTCAAGTGTTTCATCGTTAAATTTGATTACCTTGTTACAGATTGATGATTATGCTTCCAACATTAATGAGTTTAATTTTATGAAGTGTGGTTGTCGGTGGTGGAATTATTGGAGAAGAGTGTCATGTTCAGTGTTTCTTATAACATTTTTTTGTCATGCTACAGTCCTTTTTCATAATATGGAAATAAATCGAGAGGTATGGAGGAAATTTTAGTTAACAAGAGTAATCATTCCCTAATTTGTAGCACCGACTCTTGTGATACTTGCTCTGTTTCTCTTAGTACCTGCTATGCATTTTTATTAAAATTACAGTTCCTGGATCTCTATCAATGGAAAGTGCATGGTGACTTTATCTTCTATGGTATTCAAGTCCAGCGATGTGTATTCCTCGAAATGTAAGACGTTATCTGCGACTTTCCCTGCCTCCTGTTTTCAGCTATGTGGCCGTGTTATTGTTTTGTGTGAAAGATGTGTGGATTTAACTTCATCCAGAGTATTGAAAGTACCGATGCTGTATTCAGTCATTTAGAGTTTCATTTGGGAGGAAAGAGGTCTGAATAATTGAACATCTCCTAACCAAAATTGCGCAAATCATATGTGTGCAATTAATAAAACAACGGATTTCCCTCATGGTAGCTGAATTTATTCTCATGTTGAATTTGCCATCTATATTCTGTGATGTTTTGGCAATTGGTATTCAAAGTGCATATGGGTACTTGAATTTTAAATGTCCATTTTCGAAGCCTTGAAAATTCCCATTTTCTTGGTTAAATCCTTGAAAAAGGCAAATTTGAAAATGTTCCACGGATCCGTGGCACTATGTTTTATTCAAATTTTGCTTTCCCTAGAAATTTATTTTAACGGTTCCACTGTTCCCAAAAATTTTCAAACAGCATTTTTTTTTCCAAAAATTTCTTCAATGGCTTTAACAATAAACAATAATATTAGTTTGCTATTTATTTTTCCTCCCAGAAATACATACAACTTCATGAGAGATTGATTGATGTCCTTGAAAAAGAATTACATGGTACTTGAAAGTCTTTGAAATTTTTTTAAGGGAACGTGTACTTACCCTGGGTATTAGATGTTTGCATTATTAAGGATCATGATCTTTAAATTATGCAAATTGCTGTTTTAGTTGATATTTCTTATGTGATGTTAAATAGATCATGATCATTTTTGAGATTTTCCACCCACTCCATGGTTGTGCATGATTTTTCATGTAGAAGATTTGCTTTGCAGACCAATTGCCCTCATTGAAAGAAACTGGAACCACTTACCTGGGGTTTTATTTTTGGAATATTAGAGGTAATAATTTCTTTAATACTAAGAGTATTTATGTTGTGGCAATGTACTGTAGTTTAAGCTTTACCACTATGTGGTCTCGAGTTGATTATTACTTATTGGAGGTTTTCTCCTCTTAACCACTTTTGCGAGGAAAGCACCCTCAGCTTTTCATGAGTTTCTATTTGTGTTCAAAATACCCCTTTACCATTTCATACCAATCTCAGATTTCACATGTGCAATATTTTGTTTTGCATTTGTGGCAGTTTTTTAAATTGACACGTACGTTTTGAATGGTAACTATTACATTACAGATTTTAAAACACATCTTTTGAAAGCAGTTTATGCTATGCAACATGTTCTTAGTATATACTATAATATAGAAAAATTGTTGTCCCCCCCCCCCCAATTTCAAAATTAAGATTTTGATAAAAATTCATGCTTTTTAATACCTGAACTCATTTTAAACACTTTTAAAGTGGTGCATGTGTATTTGGGTAGGAAAAATAAATAAATAGAAGGTTATTTAAAAGTATCCTTTTGAAACGTATAAAATGTTTAGTTTCCAATTTCTTCAATGGGTGTCTGGAGAGAAGGGGATTGGTGCCACTGTGTGTGAAGGTGTACCACTATTCATGGTCGTATTATGGCATCATTTACAAGACGTTGAAGGAAGCTGTATGCTTACCCATTTCAAAATAAAAAATAATACTCTTATGCGATCCTGAAAATGTGGTTAACCACAGTTTCACAAAAAGTGGAGTTGTACCATTAAAATAACATCTTTATATAGTGAGTTCATTAAATGATCATAATTTAAATGTGTTTTTAATTTAGGCATACATTTTGGGCTAATCTGCTAGCCGATAACTTTTATTTAAGAAAAAGATGTAGGTTTAGAGAATACACAGGAAACAGATGGCTCCAATAAATAGCTAGACAACCAGAATTCAGATGAGATCTTTCAATTAAAAGTAAAATAACAATGGACAGAGTCAGGGTGAGTACACTTTCGCTTAAAAAAAAAAGTTCAAGCACTTTCAAGTACCATGTAATTTTCTTTTCAAGGACATCAATCAGCCCCTCATCATGAAGATGCATACGTTTCTTGGAGGAAAAGTAAATAGCAAACAAATGTTATTCTTAAAGCCATTTTGAAAATTTTGGGGAATAGCAGAACCACTAGGGAAATTTCCAGGGAAAGCAGAATTTTTTGGAAAAAACAATGCCATGGATCTGCGGAACATTTTCATTGCTGCTTTTTTCAAGTACTTTCAAAGACTTAACCAAATATGTGAGAAATTTCAAGGCCTTGAAAATGGTCAGTAAAAATTAAAGTGCTTCCCTGATTTTCAAGCACCCGTATGCACCCTGCACAGTACATTACAAGAGCATGCTGGGAATGGCTGTAAATTCAGTAAATGGTCATTACTTAAATTTATATGCATTCTTAATTTATTAAAATGTTGGGCAGATCCAGACCTTTTGTTAAAAAAAGAAATTATGAAAATCGGTTAAGTAGATCCCGAGAACTCAATAAGGATAGAAACATTGTTAAAATTTACTTTATACATTTTCTACTTCTAACTTGTATATAGTTTACTAATTTGCTTTTGAATTATTGTTTTAACTGTTTAATCAATGAGGGAATGAATTGATAAATGTAAAACAATACATAATGTCAAAAAACGTTTTTTTCTAGTTTGTGTAAAATATCATAAGTTGTCATATATCAAATGTGTAATTTAGGCAAATATAATAATAATTAAATATTGCCCAATGCTAATAAAAAGTTAAAATTATATGAATTATTATTTTAACTGTTTAAACTAATCAATGAGAAAATAAACTGATAAATGTAGAACAATATACAATGCCAAAAACCGTTTTTTCTAGTTAGTGAAAAATGCCATAAGTTGGTAAAAGAAATAGGTGAACTGCATTTCTGAGAGAGAAGAGAAAAAACACAATAATATTTACATTTTAATTTAATTTTAGATTACATACTTGCAACATACATTAAAAATGAAAAATAATTTATTGCACTAAGTTATAATTCATAACATATAACACATTGGCTAAATATATATTCATTTATTAATCATTTACAAATTTCTGTACAGAACAATGTTTCTTAAGCAAGCCTGAGGGGGAAGGAAGTGAACTCATTCTATTTGTGTTCGAATCCACAGAGAACACATTTTGATATACAGAATAAAAAAAAAAAAGCAAATAATTTCACAGCAAGAAAGGTTTGCCTGCAACCTTTATTTTAAAATACATGGAATTACATGTAAATGATATTAGCATGTATAAATTTCAAATGATTGAAAAATAATTTTGACCTGTATAAAATTCTTATTTTAATATAAAACTAATTTGAAATAATTTTTTTTTTTCAAACTATTTACATCCAGCACATAATTGTGCTTTCAGCAAAAAATATATGCCAGATTTTTAAATTTTAATGAAGCTTTTTAAAATATTTATCAGTTTTTGAAAACTGGTATTTCCTGAGATTTAAACTGTAAAGTCTTCTTTCAGTGTTGTTCATTTAAGCAAAGTCACAGATAATACATTTTATAATTGTGAAATGTTCGTTATACAAATATGGAATTGAGTATCTGTGATAGTGCACTTTATTTTTGGTTGTCATAGAATTTAGCACCAATGCCTTAAATCACCAGGGCTGGAAATGTTGCATGTTAACAAAATATAGTCAAGAGGAAAAGAGGGGGAGACAACTTTGATATAGACATTGTGCATTTCAATAGGCTATTTGTTTAACACTTAAAACACAGCCGATCATGTGTTGGCGTATGTCGAGATCTACAATGTCAGTAAAGAAATTTACAATGCAAATACTGGGCCTAGAGAGCAGAGATTAGTCTTAAATGAGAGATATACATAAATTAAGAAAAAAATACACCCAAAACCGTACGGGAAAAAATGCCTTTGTTCTAGGGATTTAAAACAAATTATAGCCGTTCAAAAATACAATTTGTTTTACATGGGAGGTGCAGCTTTTAGGAATGAAATTTATCAAAGTGAAAATTTAACAATGTATTAATCATATGCAATGAATTGGCACCGCTCTTTTCAGCCTCTTTTGCCATTTAAGTCAATCTTTGTGGATCAATGTTATATGATGTAATCGAATGCCAGATAGAGAGCCATGCCGGCAAAAGCTGTTCAATTAAACAGGGATTTTTTTTTTAATACACCTGTTTACAATGATTTTGTTTTGGAGAAGTTTAATCAAGGGGAGTGGTACTCTGAGGCAGTTACTTTTGTAGGGGTTTTGCATATATAAATATATATATATCTAAATATACATGGTAAAAATATGCACTATAAATCTCTGCTAAAAAAGTGACCACTAACTGTGGACACTGCAGCAAGTACTATCAGCATTCTGTTTTAAAAGGATCAAGTGCAACGAGTCCCTGTTTCAGTGTGGCCATTATGGTAGAAGCTAGCTGCTAAATAGTATACTGGTTTTTAATATTAATTAATTTTATGAAGAATATTTTAAAGTAGTATTTTTTGAGGAGCTAATTTTAAAGTAAATGATAGATAACTTTTAGCAGTTGTTTTATTGCGAAAAATGTATACAGATGTTTCTAGTCTGATTATTCGGCTAAGTTCTCGCTAAGCAGAATGTGCTACTATGCTACTGTACAATTTAGTAACCCAGAAATAATTGCAACTAAACTCAATTTTTATAAATTTAAAAAAAAAAAGCTTTTCAACGGGAAATACTTTATATATTAGTTTTAAATATTGATACCAGTAAAAATTGGCCAACATTTTGATGATATAAACATATAAAAAATATTTACTTTAAACCAAATTAAAATGCACCAAGAGATTTTGCAACACAATATCTATATTATTTCTAAGTTTTTTTTTTTTTTTTTTTTTTGGCCAAGTATCCTAGTTAATCCTCAGCATAAAAATACAAATGGCATACTAAATTAAAAAAAGCCAGGTATTTTTTTTTTTTTTTGTTATTTTTATAAATCATTTCTGCATGTGTTGTCATTTGAGAAAACTAACTTATCATTTAAAAAAAAATTGTGAGTAAAGCATTGCTCATTGTTAAAATAGATCAAACTACAGCCACGTCAATACCACTGAGGCATCAATAAAGATTAAGAGTATTTAAAAAATTATTAAAATGGGTTAGCATAATCTACTGATACTAAGAAAATAAAATTTGCTTTTTAAAATAGTAGCTACGCAATAGCATTTCTGGTGTGTCTTCACTATTTTATATAAGAGATTATATACTATATAACTCTTTTTTTTTGTCTGTTGATCTAAAGTTTGGTGACAAATTTGATGAAATATTGCCAATTTGGAAAATGTCACCAAACTGATTAAAATTCAATATATCAGCAAATGAAGTTCCATTTCTTTGATAATTCCCAACACTTTAGGGGAATTATTCTTGATTAGAAATATAGTTTTACAGCTTGTGAAACAGGTACATTTTGTTGGGTTTCGTAAAACAATGATGCTTTGTAAGGGAGGTGGTACAGTAATTATGTTTTCATAGGGAGTCATATAAGAATTAATAATATTGATTAGGAGGGGTATGTGGCTAGCATGTATATGAAGATATTAGGAGCACAAGTGCTGCAGAAAATGGATAGAAGGAAATCTATGCACCTTAACAATGGATGAGCTTATATCTAGTTATAAATCTGCTAATAATACTGCATAAAAATACTACAGGTAACTATCTGCAAGAACGCTCTTGAAAAACAAAGAATGCTAATGTATTGTAAATTATTAAAGGCGTCCCCCTTTTTTCCCTCAGAACTGTACACGGAATACTATACATACATGATTAAGATCATAACAAAAACATTAACAATTTCTAAAATAAAATATAATCAACATCAGAGATAAATAATTTACAGAAAAACAATAAATCGTTCAAACAACTGAAATAGGTCATGAATGACTCTTGTATGAATGTTTCCTAAAGTTCATTTCAACAACACATAAATGGAGATAGGGTTACCAGATACCCTGCTCACAACTTCTCTTTAGAAAGAGAATTTCACATCTGTATGGAACTAATGCATTCAAACTTATTCAAATAACTTTATTACTAGGAATGGAACACATATGAATATATTGATTGTTCCATTGATATCACTAGTATGGAATTGCATTAATATTACTAGTATGGAACTTATGAATTCAAACTTATTCGAAATAACTTTATTACCACGAATAGAACTTTTATATTGATCATAAGTTCCATTGATATTACTAGTATGGAATTCAAACTTATTTAAATAACTTTATTACTAGGATTTTTAAACAACTCTCTGGAAATTTGGAATCAACAGTAAGTTTGAATTAAAGAGATGTTGCACAGTTGTCACATTAATTGAAAATTAATTGATAATATAGTTCTGAAGATGAATTTTATCACCTATTGTAAAGATTAATATGGTTATAACCTTTTAAATATATTTAAAATAATTATTACAAACTGATTCAAAAATAGCTAAGAAATAAAAATAAAATCTTAGTTAAAAGCACAACTGAATTAATAAAAGTATCAATAGGTTTTGGAGGTAAAAATAGCTTTCTTTAGGTTGATGATGTGCTGATGTAGCTTTACAAACAGATTGTTTCCCAATTTATTTTATCATAGGGTACTTAAGTTTATAGTCTTATTTACCAATAAATTATGTTTAATTTTTTTGTTGTTCTTTTCCTTTCTTCTAAGTTTTTAATTTTTATGCCGTAACAATTTCCTTTCTCAGTTACGTAATGCAACTATTTATTGACAGATGCTTGCTTACTTGTTGGTGTAGTTGTTCTTTTTATATACTGAAAATCAACAACAAAGAATTTACTTTCTAAATGTTGTTTCCAGTGTAATAATAATGATGTATCTAAATTGGTAGAAAATCATATATATCATTTTTTTTTATTTCATTATATATTAGTTTGCTTTTTAATAGGGGGGAAAAAGAGGCATAGTCCTCTTTTAAAAACAAAATGTTCTGCATTTGTCTTCTATTTTTATTGGATATATCTTGATAAAAACTGGTAACCCTAAATGTAGATATTTTCGGAATGTATGTCAACATTTGAGATCATCTGTACAAAAATAATGTTTGTTAACGTTTACATTGTAATATGTACATATTTAAAACCAATGCAAGAACAAAACCACATAAATTAAAAGAAATATTCTAACATATTATCAGTTTAGGAATTTTAATATTCTTCATGGAACTTTAGAATATTTAATACCAGTATATTCTTCAGAGCAGTATTTTAAAATATGTATTTCGAGAAAAAGTAAGCTACATTAATGCCAGCCATTGTAGCAAATTTGGCACAGGTATAAACAAAATGAAAATATAACTTAAAAAAATCAACAGATAAAAAGATGCATGATTATAAAAATAGTATAGGATGAAATCTAGATCAGAAATGGTGTAATATGAGGTGTGGGATTCCATAAAAAAGACAATTTTCAAGGCTCTCATTTTTGTGATGTTATTCACATGGGGCTATTTTGGTATCTTTCAATAAGGTTAAAATGTCTTATTAACGTGGGTTAAATTGAACAATTTTTGCTTTGAATTTAAGATCAATGAATTGGCTTCTACAGCTTGGTCTTGAATGGAATGCCAAATGAGAGTTTGTACATGCCATGCAAGCAGCAACATGGCTAAACTAAGTTGCATATTTATCTTTTCATTTACAACTTAAATTATGAGCATGAACAAATTGTTTTAATTTACAGGATCACTAGATCCAACTTGCGTTAAGCAAAAATTCATCTATGAATGATTATACAAAATAGTTTAGTATATCACTATGCTTTTTATGATTGTATGAAAATGTATTTTTCTGAAATCTTTACTTACACACTCTTTAAGTTCACTGGAAATAAATAATATATTTAAATAAGGTACAATTAGAACCAATGTAATAGTCATGATTGCTTTGAGAAAGTGTTTGCCGCGTTTAATAATGAAGGTAAATACTAGATTAATTATAAATGGACTTCCAGTATTTATATATCTTGTCTGTAAAAACACAGTCTTTCTGTAAATTCAAACCTGATAAGATTTTACATTACACATGGTTTTCTAGTTAAATTTATTGACCACCTCTAATCTAGATTGAGTAATATGACAAAAATGTATAAAAATGTTCACTATGTATGAGACACATTCAACGTTACTTAATTTAATACAAAGTAGCACGGCACCATCTCAACACAACACTTTTCTTTGGAATGAATATGCAAAACATAACAGCATGAAAGACTTTTGGACACATTTGAGCTCTTTCACATTTAACGTTTTGAGCACTGCATTAAAAAATCAACAAAATAAAGCATTTCAGGAGAGTAACAAAATCAACTTTGCATAATTGGCTTTCAGTCTGACTTTGCAAACAAAACATTATATATATATACATAGGAATCAAAAATACTGGTTGTAATTAAAGTTGCAGATTAGGAATCAAGACTACTTGTCAGTGACTAAAAAGTTACTGGGGCCAATCATTTTTGGTCTGAAGCTTGCAAATTTTTTTTTTTAATTTGTGTTATGTGTGATGAACATCATTTTCTAATTTTTGTCCCACATATTTGATATCTAGCATTTTTCATTTTAGCTTTTCTTATGAATGTACAAATAAACAGAATTGTAGAATATATTTGTACACAGGTATTTTCTAAATTTTAGCTAATTTTGCATATACAGGGTGTTTCTAAAGTCACGCAACCCACATTTTGGTTGATACCTCTCATAAATATAAAGACAGATGTTTGGATTTCGCGCTATTTATACATCATATAATGCACAATAGATGGCATTGTTAGTACAGAGTCAGTTCACATAGTTCTAAAATGGCGTTCAGTTTACCGGAGTGTGTATTTATTGTGGAGCATTATTTGAAAACTAATTCTTACAAAAAACTGTTCGTTCAGCATTTTGCAAACATTTTGAAACACAAAATATTCCGAATAAATCATCGATACTTCGTGTAGTCAAAAAATTCAGGGAAACTGGTTCTGTTAATGACCGACGACAAAGTGGTAGGTATCGAAGCCTTAAAGGACAGCATCCGCAACATCACTGCATCCATTCCCACCGATATGCTGTATCGTGTGGCTACAAATACCTGTCGCCGAGTAGAGCTGTGCTTGGTGCAAATGGTTGTCATTTTCAGAATTTGTTATAATGCACAATGTTATGCAAACATTAAACTATTTACTATGAATATTTCAAATTTTTGTCTTTTTTGTATTGGGAAATATCAACGAAATGTGGGTTGTGCAACTTTAGAAACACCCTGTACAATCATAGCAAAATTTTCTTTTTGTTCTATTTAATTATATACTACTAAGATATTTATTTTTAGCAATTTTCTGTTATTTTATTGCATACATATTGTAACTTCCAAAAAGTTTGCAATAAATTTTCTTACAAAAGAAAAAATGTTGAATTTTCATTTTTTTCCATAACACATTAATGTACCATGTATAATTACATTACTAGCATGGTCAGGAAGTATTTAGAAAACAAAATAATTTTGTATTTGAAAGTAAACCCCTGGACAGACAGGATCCCTAATGAAAATGTCTGACATAGCCAGTCATTGCGTAAGCATAGGATCGTTTTGAAAACGTGCGATAGGTTTTCTTCATTAGTTTGAGCAGGTCAACAGCTACCCACCCAGTGACCTAATCCCTATGTCTGATCTTCCTAAACCTTTTGTTGGGTGGACTCCTCGCACTGATTAAGAAAACCCATCACATATTTTAAAAACAAATGTATGCTTACTTTTTTAGCAGCATTTATGTCGGGTTCTAATTCTTTATTTTTTGTGTGCTAAGTCACATTCTGTACTGATTTTTGGAATTTAGAGAGAGAACTTGTACTAAAAATAATTGTTTCAAGAATTTTGACCCAAAAAATTCATTTCCAATTATTATGGTGTTTTTTCAATAAATCATTTAAAAAGTTTTTTTTAGTCTTTTTACCAATCATCACATTTGTACCAATCACTTAAAAAATTATTTGTTCAAGTAAAGTCAAGTTCCAATCTGCAGCTTTAGTAATAACGTATGGGCTCAGTAACATTTCATGCACAAGCATGACTACCTTCTATGTACATTTGAGATGCAACAGGAAACAATGGCAGATGAGTGAGGCTGTCATCTAATTAGGCTTTGCTGGCACCTGGGGTCGGTCAGGAATGCGAGGTGGGATAAGAGGAACAGGCCGCCTGTACAAGAAGACAATATCCTTACGATAAGTTTATATTGAGAGTTGATATCAAAATTGATACTCTTCATAATTTGTATTAGATTAAATTGAATATTGATTCTCAGTTCTTTCATTAATAACCAATGAATAAATATGTTTCTTACATGCTGCATAAATTAAGAATGTCCCAGCATTGAATGAGTTTATATAGAAATAAGAAATACTATTATGGACGTTAGTACTGAAATACTTTAAATAAAATTTTGGAATTGGATGATATGCGGCTATAAAGTGATTATTAAAGACTCATTTAGAGTGGAACAGAGTATGAAAATTTAGGTCGTCTAGTAATTTTTCTCAATTTATGAAACAGTTTTGAAAATTTTTCTCGGGATATGTTCCGATGTAGTTCCTAACGCTTTCAACTCTGACTCAACTTCAAATTGCTTTGAAGCATATGTATCTGAATTAATTTATGACACTCTGTAATATATTTCTTTATATTTCCCTTAATCCAAAAATTTCTTTATTGCCCTTCATCCAAAAATTTTTTTATATTTTTTTTAATCTCATAATTTGCACAAGAGTGCTTAATTTTTAATTACTTGTTGGATCTGGGGGGGAAAAAAGTTTGCTTTGACTTTTTGTTGGATTGTTTTTGCACCTTGGAATAACTCATAACAGCATTTATCAGTTCCAACTTGATCCCAAGAAAATTAATTTGTTAGTTACAGGAATGTTTCCAAAATGAATAATTGATTTTGAAATACTTTCACATTCAAGTCTTTTAAAAATGACTAGATTAACTAAAATCAATTAAAAAAAATACAGCACATGGAAAAAAATAATAAAAGGGTGGACATAATATATCATTTCACTGGATTGCTACCACTTTTCACTTTATGACAAATTTTAAGTTAGTTTAGTAGCTTATTGTGACAAAAATATCACAGAATAATTAAAATAGCTTTTTTTAAAAAAACAAACCAAATACACAATAATATTATAAACAAGAAAAAATATTTAACACATTTCAACAATATTTTTTTACTTTCATACCGCACAGTAACGTTCATTCGTTAAGATAGCTAATTTTAAGCTAGTCGCACAAATTCACAAATATAACTTTTCAATAGTTTTTACATCTATAATCTCTATATTATACCTTTAGATATCTATACAGAAAACTTTTCTAAACTCTTTCAAAGAACAAATTATCGGATTATTTGTTTTAAGATAAGACAACACTTACCTACAGGATATAACTAGGTTACAATTTTTCATATCACACATGTTAAATGACACCAAGTTTTGTGCAAGTACATCAAAATGTTATTCAAAAACAAGCAAAAATGAAAGACTTGCAGGTTGCAACTATACACTAAATGTAAACCATAAGGAACATCTCTCAAGTATTCATTCACAACATTGTTGAAACAAAATAGTACTCTTCTTAACAAGTACTCTACACATGTCAATAGTTGCACTATATGTACATAAATATTTTCTAAAAAGGACAATGAGAGTGAAATCATAAAGCAACTCAATTCCATGAATTGATCTAAAACACATATTAAAAATCGAGGGCAGTACCTTCAAAATGTTCTTTTACAAAGTCATTTGTTTTAAATTATCTAAAAATACAAAATTAACGATATGTATTAGTAGTTTTCTGTTAACTGCTCTTTTTTTTTTCCACCAATACATGGATATCCACAGCCAAGAGACCTACATGCAATGCCCCTACTGCAACTAACAGAAATTATTTCAAAATTTAGATTAGGTAATAGTACACTCAGATACACTTTTGCTGGACACATCAGGACTCTTAGCATGGTAATGATACTTTCCTAGATCCAAAATATGAAAGCATAAGACATTCAATCTTATGATAATTAGGAACAATTTCACAAGATACATTTTCAGTTAAAGCTCTTAAATCATAAAATATGCAGTTATTAGATATTTTGCAGCTCTACTTGCCAAAATACTAGTCTGCTCCAAAGAGGTAAGTTGGCCTTCTAAAGCTTGGTATCCTATTTCCAATGCAGCCAAGAAAAAATCATGATATTACACTCCTATTTCAGATAACAACATCCATGGACAGTTTTGTACTTATTATGCACTCATCAGAATAGAATAGTGAATATTTGCAATAGCAGCAAGAAAACTTATAATGTGCCACGATTTCATGCATCTCTATGGAAATTGACAAATTCAGTTTACCATGCAACTGGTTTCAAATTTCTTAAAGACATTATAAGACTATCAGGCAGCAATGACCCAGTTCATACTCGCAGAATCTGCCTCTGAATGTTAGCCGTTGCAGCCCTGAATGTGAGTATGAACATGGCTGCTGCAGTTCAATCTTTAAGAAATTTCACTTGCCAATTTCTTGAAACTGAAAGGTGATAATTTTTTAATACTATTTTATCTATATAAATTCTTAATGGTTAGAATGTAGGGATTTTTTTCCCTCTACATGAAGATTTTATTGAGAAACTAATTAAATTCAATCAGCAAACACTTTTATGTTAATTATTAAATTTAAACAAGAATATTCTTTTTTAAAGAAAATGTATTATTATGAAACCTTTAGAAAACTTTAATGTAGCTCATGGATTTTTGCTTTTCATTGAAAGGAAAGAAACATTAGGTTTATTTATCATATACTAAAACATAAACAAAAAATGAAAACAATGAATTTCACATGTGACAACTATTAATGAATTTAATTTTTATGTTATTACGACATGTGCAGCTGACTTCACTTTTTAAAAAAATTCAATAGAGGGGGGTTTGTTAGAAAAAATCAGAAACCTCTAAAAAATATATATATATATTTTGAGGGAGGGGGGGGGGGTTTACATTAAAAATTTTCCCTACTTCTGTCTGAAAAGTGGAAGAAAACATGACTTTTATTTTAGTCCTATTTATAGTGGCAAAATTCTATTATAGCACTGCAGTGTGATTTATCATACTATATTGTGTGATCTGTCATAACAGTTGGCAAGTCTGCAGCATGGTAAGACTGAATTTGTCAGTCTCAAAAGAGGGTTGCAAAATTGTGTGCACATAAACAAGCTTTAATGCTGCTATCTTAGGTATTGGCTATTCCATTCTGACAAACCTAGTGCTGAAAGCCCAGACCACACGACCAACCCAAGGGTTTATGGTAACTATTTGTGTGGCCGGAGGACAAACCTAGTGCGAAATAAGTTCATAGATATGGATTTTGCTAGTAAAATTATGAGTTTACAGTTTCAGTCTTATAGTTTATCAATCTCAAACAGCCATAAGTAACATTTTGATTACCATAACTTTGTTTAAATGTGATTATCAAAAACCTAAAATACAGCTACCTTCTAATTTAAAGAAGATTGAATTGTATAAGAGAACATGCAATTCCAGATCAATTTCTTAATCCAAATCCAGCTACTTACTAAGGTTAACAATCGTTACTCAGACTATGGCTCATATATAAAATTTAGTTGCAGGGTTGCCACCCAAACAGTGTTACAATTTTTTCTGACGTTTTCACTGTTCAGGACTTGAAAATTTCTTGACCTGGTTTTCCAGATGGATTTTGTTTAATTTTCTAGATTAAAAGTTGACAGATCACAGTACTTAAACATTGTATCAAAATACTGGCCTTTGTTATAGCATACTTGCTTGATCACAAGCAAAGTTCACAATACACCAAAAGAGCTTTATAAAAGGAGTTATTGCCAACTAAAATTTTAAAATTTCTTGAGATTTTGAATATTTAAATAGATTTCCCACACAATTTCTTTACTATTTGGCCATTCTTTCAAATCACCCAACAAATTCCAGCTTTTAATTGTTTTTCAGTAGGGGTGGCAACCTTATATTATCGGTAAAAGAAAAAAGAAAAATAATTTTTTATTTTAAAACTGTTAGACAAAATGTCCTTAAATTAAGATCTTTTAAAGGTGTTTAATTCATGATATAAAAAATGAAGATATTAAAAAGTTGCTCATTAAAAATAAGTCTTTATATAAATATTTTAGTGAAAAAGATTCAAATGATTACTAAGATACTTTAGACTAGCTAACTACTAAGGTACTTTAGAAAGTATTTTCTAAAAGTTTTGCTATAAACATTCTAAAAAATTTGTCATTTTTTTGGATTTTCAAGACTTATTTTCATGGATATTCCAACATTTCCAGGTTTAGGGATTTTACGTATATCTTGAAAATTTCCTGACAATCCTGCCTTTTTAGCCAATTTTTCATTTTCTCTCACAAATCCGAGTGTTTTGTGTACATCTTGAAAATTTCCTGAAAATCCCGCCTTTTGTGCCAATTTATCATTTTCTTTGACAAATCCGAGCGTTTTATGTACATCTTGAAAATTTCCTGAAAATCCTGCCTTTTGCGCCAATTTTTCATTTTCTCTGACAAATCCGAGTGTTTTGTGTACATCTTGAAAATTTGCTGAAAATCCCGCCTTTTGTGCCAATTTTTCATTTTCTCTGACAAATCCAAGCGTTTTGTGTACATCTTGAAAATTTCCTGAAAATCCCGATATTTGGGCCAATTTTTCATTTTCTCTGACAAATCCAAGTGTTTTATGTGCATCTTGAAAATTTCCTGAAAATCCCGACATTTTGGTCAAATTTTCATTTTCTCTGACAAATCCAAGTGTTTTTGGTTTTCCAGCGAGGGTGGCAACCCTATTAGAGACACAAAGAACAGTTTGAACTAAACTAAAACATAAGAAATGTATTTTATATAAAAATTAAGTGTAAACATTTTCACTATTACACTTGAATTAATGACTGTTCACTTGCATCTCAAATTGAGAGAGTAGTATCTCAAAATTAATTTTTAATGCAAAATACAAGATTGAATATTATATTTATACAATTATGTAATGACATCTTTCATGTAAATAAAGGTTTCAAGAAACTAGATCTAAAGAAATGGCAATAAATTATTTAGTACCGTGTACTCTTTGTTGTAAAGTAACATTCATCCTTCCTTCATCAGAGGAACAGACCATTTCAGTCATCAAATACAAACAAACTATTCAACAATAAACTATTCTTTCGTTTGGTTATGAAACCATGTTCAGGAGAGGACTTAAAGAGACAGTACAACTAACTGGTAAGAAATGTTCAAAATGTGACTTATATATCAGCTACTTGAGATAAATACATAAAATTTTTAGACCTTATGTTTGATCAAAGAATTTTTTTAAAGGTAAAATATTAATATTCAGATACTTAAAAATGTATTAATAAAAATAAATTTTTAATTTGTATAATTCATAACATGCAAGATTGGCATGGTTATCTAAACAAAGACCTCATCCAATTTAATGTTCAATTTAGCATTAATTTAGTGTTTAATTTTTGAACTATGGAATTTCACAATTTCCATTTCAATTACTTTAATAAAAAAGTTGAGTAAAAATACTCATTTTTAACTCCACTCTGTTAACAATAAGCAATAAAATTCTTATTTTATTAACTAAAAAAGCAAAGATAATAGTTCGATGAAAGCATCATTCTTCTGCTCAGAAGTTTCAAAAGATTTTATTAATTTACTCATGAGAATATGAAACTCATACACGAAAGAACAGAAAAATGTGGCCTGAGATAAACATGATTTCAGCTCTAAAGTAAGTATAAAAACAAACAGTCTGGATTTTCATTTTTTTTTTTAAATATCTCATGACAGAATGAAAATACAATAAAAGAATTGGTATCAATACTTTTCAGAGTTTATTAGGCTACAAAATGGCAATAATGGTGTACTGTTTTCTTAATCCTACGACCCATGTGTTTTGAGTAGAGCACTTTACCAATTAAATTATCCATAAAATAGTATGGAAACACATCAACTAATTAATTTAAAATCAAAGACAACCAAAAAATAGGTTTAAAAGTCTTTTGTTAAAATCTCCTTTTTATGACGCATAAAATCATACGGCCATAGAGCTTTCAGGCAAATTTATGTCCTTCATCAGCGGAATTTATGCCCTTTATCAGTGCCCTTCACCACTGATGAAGGGCATAAATTTGCCTGAAAGCACTATGACCGTGTGATTTTTATGTGTCATAAAAAGCAGATTTTAACAAAAGACTTTTAAACCTATTTTTTGGTTGTCTTTGATTTTAATGTATAAACTATCCATGTTCACAAAAGAGCCTAATACTTTTTTTTCTTAAACTATAAGGCAGACATCTATACCTCATCTATTCCACCTTTTCCCCCTTTTACATTCCACCATTTTCTTTTATTTTTATATCAGGGTTTAACCATGCCTGCGGTACTAGGATGAAGTTTTGCTCAAGGAAAGATTCAAATTCCCAATTTTTTGGCCTCGAAACCAGTAGTTACTGACTGAGTTATGGGAGGTAATAAATTGTTATTCTTCCAGAGTTCTGATGAAGGGCATTCAATTTGTTGTTGAAGCTGGTTCCTCTATTTTAAGTTTTCTTTTATACTACCAAATAAAAACTAATTTCATTCTATGCACTTAATCGCATCCGTTATAATTCTTTTCATTATATTGATTGGCTGATCACTTTGTAGGATGTGTAATAAATAACCTTTTACTTTCTTCAAAGAATTTTTTGAAACATTTTGGAATGTAACTGAAAAGAAGTTGATAATCTATACAGAAAAGCAATAAGAGATAACAAAAACTGATAGGGTGAAAGCAAAAGCAAAATATAATAGTAAATGAAACAAAAAAGATAAGCTTTGATGGTAAATGGAACTACAGATTATTAATTACAACTAATTTTAAATTTCTAGAAGCAAAATATTTTTCATTTCTTCTTTAAGCGAGAACTACTCTTCATTACAATGTTCATTTCTTCTACACATATTCGTCTATGAGCATTAACTTTTGTTTAATCTCAGATTCTCACACATTATATGCTCGACTACAATGAATGCAGTTGCTTACTAACCTAGATCACAGATTCCCAACCATGTTCATGCCACAGTACACTAAATTGTAAACAATTACTTTCTAAAAATACTTTTTCATTTAAATCTATTCCATATACATTTGGTGTAATCAAATTTTTTGAACAAAAATTTCAAAATGAAAAAAAAATGGGGTGGGAGTTGGGATTTGATTTAAGTTTGAAAAATAGAATGTAATAATATATAAATAAATATAACAGATAACTTCAAAAATTATTGTAGCAGAATATAATATAAACTAAACAAACAGAAACAAGTAACACCAGAAAGCAATCGGTCAAAAAATGAACTGCAGCTGTAGCTGGGTTCAATTTTCATTTTTCAAATGATTGAGCATTTGATCCAGCTGTTTCCTGTTTCAAGTTGATATAAGACAGATAAATAATTGCACTAATCAGAAACATGTGAAATGATGCATTCTGTAGCACTGCAGCATGGTGATTGGCAATCTTTGATCTAGAAACTTAATACCTTTTAACTATAACGGATTATGACATTTTAAATTACTAAAACTTAATTATAAAATATGAAATCAAATAGAATTTCTAGTGCAAATTACACTAGAGCAGTGGTTCTCAACCAACAGTCCATGAACCACCAGACAGTCTGTAAAAATTGCCATCTAAAAATACTTTTTCAAAATACTTTCTAAAAATACTTGCTTTATTTAAAAAATAAATAAATAAAGCAAGACATTTATAGACATTTTTACTAATGTTGATCCAAAGTTTTAGAGAGATAATTTCGATTATAATATCTATTGGAAATGAAAACTTTATTTTCCACATTGATAAAGCTTAGTTGAATTGGTTTTCTTCAATTTTTTAAACTTATTTATGAATAATATTATTAATGAATAATAAAAATTTCCTTGTTTTGAGCATTAATCAAAACAATGTACTATATGGAAAAGAAATTCTTATTTTAATGTCCTTTTCAACAATCAACTTGTATCATTTAAAAAAAAAAAAAAGATATGCTTTGCTTAATGATGTTATGACTAAATAAATTGTTACGTTTTTACATTATTGACATAAATATATTTGACTTTATTTATATTTACCAATTACTAAATTTTAAATTTTGATACTATGATTGTTTAAGTCAATTGGAGAAATTTAAAATTTTGGAAGAAATTTTTAATTTAATTGATTCTACAGTAAACATTTAGGAATTTAGCTGGTTTCCAATACTTCATAAAATTTACTAGTCCATGGCCCATTTTAGGTTGAGAACCACTGTGCAATTGAATACATTTCCACTCAAAGTACAAATTAGATGTTTTGTTCATTCAGACGGCATGGGGATGAAGGAAAGCTTGTTAAAAGAGCCCTGATGTAGTATGGCAAGCAAGCGAGCAAAACACACATACAGAGAGAGAAGCTATTGGAAGTGCTGAAGAAGTCGGCAGTGGCAGGGCACATCCTACCAGGTGCACATCCGAAGATTTAGGCTCGAGGAGGAATGGAAGGTGCATTTCCACTTGGGCTACGACTGCATACGCCCAGAAGAGAGAGGCATAGAAAAGCAAGAGAAAACATGAGCAATATAAGAATAAAAGAGGAAGCAATTTGGATTATTACCACAATAGAGCTGAAATGGCTCTGAAAATGTATGGAACAAGTTACTGTTACAATTACTTGCGAAAATTGAAGTAACTGGGCACAATTTTCTTTTTTAACAAGTTATTCAATTCCGCTTTGAGCACATGGCACTAATTATACTTTCTACATATTTCAAATTCAATAGTTACATTATGAGGCTTTATTAAATTTGCAAAATCACCATTTCAAAACGTATCATAATAAAATTGAATGGTATTAAATAAATTTTAATGATTTGGGAATAGAAATATCAAGTCTTTGGAAAAAGTAATAAATGCTCAAAAGTAACGATTCCTTTTAACCTCTACGACCACTGTTACAGTAACTTTTGTCAAAAAATAGGATTTTATTTTTAAAATCAGAGGGAGTGTCTCATATATATATATATATATATATATATATATATATATATATATATATATATATATATATATATATATATATATATATATATATATACAGGGTGTCCCAAAAACATTGTACAGAATTTTATGAAATCGATAAAAATTTTCAGGGAATTAAATTTGAAGAAATACAAAATTTAAATTTTTATACGGCCCCCGTAAAAAACATTTCCAATGAGTAAAATGTGCCCCATACACTAATAAAGTGATGTACAAAATTTCAGCATTTTATCATAAAAAGTCCCAAAGATATGTTTAAACAAAGTTGGTAAGGGATTAATCACATATTAAAATGTAAATGTTTACAGCAAGAGTGCAAATGATGCAACATAGAAATGCATCATAGGCAAATAATATCTGCCTCTTATCTTTAGATTTATTTACAATTTTTCAAAAATATGCTTCCTGAAAAATACCTTAAAATTTTACATGATTAATTACAGAATAAAACTTTGAAATGGCACAATCAAAACGAACATTAAAAGAGCTTAGAAATGTATGCATATGCAAATATCTGCCTCTGATCAGTACGTCACACAATCACAACAGATGCATCATCACATGAGAAAGTTGTTTTTGCTCTGCCATTGATCAATCGCTTCATTTACACAAGCACAACCCAGCAGTCTGAGCGACCCTTGAAATGTGAGTATTTCACATTTCTGCAACATTTCAAGAGTATAGTTAGCCTGTACCGACAGTATGTTGCAATACAGCCACGAAGAACTTTTTGAAATGCTTATGCTGTACAGTTTATGCAATCACAGTGCTACTGAAACTGTACGGGAATATCAATGTACTTTTCCCAATTCTTGACATCCTTCTGGGAGATTTATTTCTCGATTGGTGAAGCGAGTGCAGAAAACCCAGACCGTCCGACTCATCCTAAGGACTTGAGTATCCATTTGGACGGCCGATGGTGCAGCGAGTGCGTGAAAGAGGAAGCGTACATCATGTAGGTGGGCTAGGTAGGCCCAGACTTCACTCAACTGATGTAGAAAATGATATTTTGGCTTACTTTTGCAGTCATCCACAGAGTAGTGTTTGTATAGCTGCTTCAGAAATGAACGTACCACATGCAACAGTGAGAGAACAGAATACTGAGACTGAATGAATGGCATCTCTTTAACATTCATGGTGTGCAAGGACAGGAGCCAACAGATTAGCAACGTCATTTAAATTTTTGTAATTGGGCTCTAAATTAGGAAGATGCAAATCCCTCTTTCTTGAAAAACATAATTTGGACTGATGAATTTTTTTTTAAACAAGATGGATGCATAAATCCTCAAAATGAGCACTTCTAATCTGACACAAATCAATTCGTGGTACGTGATATTCATCATCAGAAGCAATTTTCTGTGAATGTATGGTGTAGCATTTTCAGAAACCATTTGCTTGGACCCATACTGTATGATGGTACATTAATGGATGACAGATATGTTAATGAGATTCTGAATGCAGTTATTCCTGATTTTATGGATGAACTACCCCTAGCAGTACTTCTACATGTATGACTACAACAGAACAGATCTCCAGCTCACCATACTACAGTTATGAAACACTGGTTAAATAATGAGTTTCCAGACAAGTGGATTGGCTTGCATTGTCCAGTCGAATTTCCCCCTACATCATCTGGTTTAACATCTATGGATTTTTATTTGTGGGGTCATTTATGCATGACTGTTTATCTGTCACCTCCCTTAAATAAAGCAGAGTTGCAACAACGCATTCAAGATGGTTGTTGTGACATCACCAAACAAGAACTTGATCGAGTGCACAGAAGTGTCATCAGGCGAATGCAGCTCTGTATTGGCATGGATGGAAAACATTTCGAACAAGCTTTGTAATCTTTGTGTAAAGTTATTATTTCTACACAGTGTAGATACTTTTGTACCAATAAATAGCAAAATTATTATTTATTTATGTAATCATTATTTTTTTTCGTAATTTGTGCATGACCCCTGAAACGCGATCTGAGGATATGATTTTTCCCCTCTGAGAACTCATGTCGATGCATCAAAAAGTGGTTTAAGTCAGCATTTTTGTCTTTTCATATCTCTGGGACTTTTTATGATGAAATGCTGAAATTTTGTACATCACCTTATTAGTGTATGGGACACATTTTACTCATTGGAAATATTTTTGTATATATATATTAAAATAGGATACAAATAGAATAAAAAATGGATCGGAAGGCTAACGGGCAATATGCTAAAAAAGCCTAAGGGGGGATTGTGACCCCTTAAATCCCCGGTTTCAGTATGCTGCTAGGTCGCGGCACATTCCCGGTATGGCAGCAATTCCCGTAGCACTTCTACAATATATGCACATCGAAAGAATAGACCTTGATTTTCAAAGGAGTAAAAAAGAAATTATACCTAATTCCCATAGAACGCTGTCATAATTCAAAGAATAATAAGGAAGAAGAATTCATCCTTCCCCTTCGTTATTTTAATCAGTCATAATCCATACCATGTCTCACATACTCTTATACCAAATCATTACAACATTCAGTTGTTTCTTCTTTCACCATGAGTGAAAGTAGTTATTAATAAGTAGTAGTTAATAATAACAACTACTTTTACTCATGGTGAAAGAACAAATAACGGAATGTTGTAATGATTTGGTATAAGAGTATGTGAGACATGGTATGGATTATGACTGATGAATTCTTCCTTCTTATTGTTCTCTGGATTATGACAGGGTTATATGGAAATTAGGTATAATTTCTTTTTTACTCTTTACTCCTTTGAAAATCAAGGTTTATTCTTTCGATGTGCATACATTGGAGAAGTGCTACGGGAATTGCTGCCATACCGGGAGTGTGCAGTGGCCTAGCAGCATGCTGAACCCTGGGATTTAAGGGGTCACAATCCCACCCTTAGGCTTTTTTAGCATATTGCCTGTTAGCCTTCCCATCCATTTTTTATTCTACTTGTATCCTATTTGTATCTTATTTTAATATATTTCATATAATGAGGAAAGTGCTGCATTACGCACTAATTTCTTTGTATAATTTTTTAATCTTGATATTTTAAACTTTTAATATTTTATCACTTTTTTATTATATATATATATATAATTTCTTTTTGGCCTGGAGATTAAAAAAAAAAAAAATCAAAGTTTGCAGAGAAAATACACAGAATTGGCAGCTAAAGAAATCAATCAGGTATCTAAATGGCAATAAAATTGTATATATATTTACAAATCTGCCGAATGCATCCAATTCATCAATGTGACAGAACTCTTGCCAATTAAAAATTTAATTGAAGTGTGGTTCAACTCGACTTTCTCATACCAAAATCCATTTTCAGTAGCTTTTATTTTTATTTTTTCAAATTTTTGAAAAACCAGTATCGTGTGTCCAATACAATTATAGTGTTGTGTTACCCTGCACTTTAAAGGGCTTGAAAAAATATTTTCGATTGATACCACACTTGACATTATACCCTGGGGGAAGGGGGAGGCAATGAAAAAAATTTGTATTATGACTATTTTTTACAACAATGATTGAAACTATTAAGTCTCACGATCATTGAGCCATAAACCTTTTTATACATTATTATGTCAAAGTTTTTACTATGCTGCCATGTTAAAAAAATATAAAATTTAGAAGTTTTTACTGGAATTTAAAAAGGTTCTCTCCAGTTCTAGATTTTTTGATAACAAAAGCAGATATAAAATTTAGTGAAAATCCATTCCCATTCATGATCCTATAACATATTATAAGAGAGAAAGTAATAACCATATTACTTTTTCATACTACGGTAATATGATATATGCCATAATATGAGAAAGCAATAATATCTATGCACATTTTAAACATATGAGAGTTATTACCAAATGCATACAATTTCAGATATTTTCTTACAAATTTACTCTTAAGGGGGCTTTGTTTTCTAGTAGATAAATCAAAATACGTACAAATAGGCTTATTCAGTGTTCTCACTTTGATTTCTGTCAATGTGTTAAGCACAGAGAGAAACAGAATTGTAGGAATAATCCATTATTTATACAGTAGAAGGAAATACTGGGAGACAGGGCAAGCAAAGAATAAAATCGAATATCAGCTTAAGTTGATGTATACAGGGTGATTCAAAATGATGAGCAAAACATTAAGGGGTGAAAAAACACATCCAAACAAGCACTTCTTGTTATACACTGCATGGTTGTAACTCAAGTGGTTAAGAACTAGGGGTTAGCATGTACTGTTGCATGAAATGAAGGAACACAAGAATGATAGACGAGGTATGAAGAAAGTGAAGAAATTACACAACATATTTTAATGAACAACTTACAGAAACTGTTCAAAGTAAGAAACCGAAGAAATTACAAAACAAATTGTAATGAATAACTTACAGAAATTGCTCAAAACAGCGACCGCCAACATGAATGCAGGACTCACACCTGCGATTATCATACATTGGTGAAAATACCAGGTATTTCTCGTATAGCGGTAGCAGCAACAGAAATCCTGGCAACAAGGTCTTTATCGGAATTGACGGGGCTATCGTAGATGAAGCTTTTCATATGGACCCATAGGAAAAAGTCCAGATATGAGAGATTCAGGAATCGTGCAAGCCAAGTAATAGGACCACCCTGACCTATCCATCATCCTGAGAATGTTGTATCCTATGTGTTTTGCACAGCCAAGCTGAAATAGGGTGGTACTCTGTTGTGTTGAAACCACATACGGATTTGGGCTTTCCTCGCATTCCTGTCTGGAGCTTTGTACATGAAATGTATGTTGGCCTTCTCCTTATTCGTGAAACAATCCATCCCTTCTGAAATACATGATAGAACTGATGACGACTGCAACAACAGGCACTTAATGCATTTGCTGGATAGCACCCTCTAAGTCTTAACCGTGTGTTGTTGTTGTTGAAACCCAGACCGTCCGACCTACCAGAAAGGTGTAAGGTAACTGTTTGGACGGTCGGGAAGTGCCACCTAATTTAGACCGGAACCCAGTGGGGGAGGCATCCACAGGAACCGTACCCTCCTTCCCCTACCACCAACCTCTCGGAAGGACTTTTGGACCCACATGTTTAACGTGATCGTACTCCGCATGAACACGGTGGCAGTTTTGGCAGTGGCTGGAATCGAACCCGGGCCTACCGAGTGCAACTCCAGCGCGCTAATCAATGGGCTACCGCGCCCAGGTCTTAACCGTGTGTGTTACAGCCACACATTGTATGACAAAAAGTCCTTGTTTAGGTGTGTTCTATCACCCCTTAAAATTTTGCCCCATCGTTTTGAATCCCCCTGTATAAATCAGCAAGAATTCATTTATAAGTAACTAATAATGGAATTTCTAAACAAAATAAAATTATGCATGAATGTAAAGAAAAAGTCATAAGCAAAGGAATAATTTATACAATGCTGGTAAAACAGGAAATGGACTTGAGCAGAGTGTGAATCTAAAAATTTGTTACAGTAGCGAATCAATATAGAACAAAATAATTCAAAGGATAAAAAGCATCTTATACAAGGAAAGAGTTTTCTATCACTAACAGCATATGGTTTAATTTTCACACCAAACCTCTGCTATATAGGAAATCTTTATATCATATGACTCTAGAAGAATTATGTATCATTGTTTTATTAGTTTTTAGTATTTTGCACATTGGTTTTCAGTTCAATTGTTATAGTCTATAGAAAACATACACCTCCGGATTCAGTATAGCTTTGGTAAATTTAAAAGTACTAAAAATATAATTATAAATTAAGCAATCTTAAGGACTATATAATCATGTTAGTACATGTGAAGCAGCTTCGCTTGTAACAAGTTAGCTACTAGTCAGCCTGCACATAACTTCCAAATTTGGCTAATAAATTTTCATCTTCTATTAGTTACTGCATACTATATATATATATATATATATATATATATATATATATGATGTTAAGAAAAGTCATGGACTAGGCCAATAACTGGAGAGTTATTGCATCAACTTTTTTTTTATGTAGATGCATAGACAACCCCAATGGTGCTATCTAATGGATATTTCTACAGGAGCTGACACTCTTTTATAGGGGGGGGGGGGGGGTATTATCACACTTCCGGTAGGGGAAAAGTTAATTCTAAAGTTATAATATTAACTTTCTGTTCCCTCCCCTCTCAAAAAATGGAAACGGATCCTGAAGACCAGTGCATGCAATCTAACTACCCTCTTCCCCCCACACATACAAAAATAAAAAATGTAGACAATACGGGAGAATAAATTGCCTTTAATGTATACAAAATACAAAATTTTCATTCTCAACAACATTTCATTTTCATTATGCTTGCACATACATAAAAAAAAAATGCCACTGCATGTCTCTGTGTTTATGCTCTTACATACAGATTAATAACATTCCTTCTGAAAATCATTATTTAGAGGATTGTAGTATGCACGATAGGGGTTTCCTATGCATCTGCATAAAAAAATAGGATAACCCTAATACTTCTCAAGGCTTGGTCCATAATTTTCCTTGACACGCTGCATATATATTTATATTCAAAAGATAAAATTTTTAGATATAGACCTTATAGATGTAATATAAATTTACATTTTTATTGAGTAGATTGTAACAGCAGCCTTTGATAAATAGAATTGATCAATGAATAATCTATTTTCCTAACCATTTTTATTTGCATATTTTGCTATTAACCCTTTGCGAACAGCAGATGCATCTGCGAGTCGACTGTGAAACTGTGTTCGAGGACGGTACTCACACATTCACGTCCAGGAGAAATTTACCCTACAGGACGCTGACACCAACACGAATTTTCATGTGGAACATTTTTGTTTGAATTTATTTGAATACTAGATGGCGCTAAATGTCCACTCAAATATTAACAACGTATTTTGCTAATACTTGACCTTCGTATAAGGGGGGGTCCCTATGAATCATCAGTTCATCTAGAGCAGTAAAACGTGGTTTTGCAATATAAACAAACAGATCATTTCTTGCACACTCTGCTATGCCTTAATTAAATATGGGTTCCAGTTTTGATTTTAGTTTAATGATTGCATTGGTGAATTATTGGAATGTAAAAGAGTATTTTCTTTCAAGTTTGGGTTTCAGAGGAATGTGCAGTAGTGAATTTATTAGGTTATTTTGGATAAGAGAATGGCTGGGTCAAGACGTTTTCACATAAGAATATACTCGCATGGTAATCGAACAGGATAGTTATGAAAGTAATGCAGATAGTGAAGATTTGTGGATTTTTGATGAGCGCACGGACGGTTTTTATGAATGCAAAGATTGCCATGTTGGTTTGTGCGTGAATCCATGTTTTTAAATACATTATAAGTAAAAAGCATACTAATTAGTAACAAAGCTATTTTCTTCTTAAAAATTTTACATAATCTATATTAACTATATAAAGAACTGAGTACAATCATTTGGATATTTTTCCTGCATAACAGAAAACCATTTTAATCAAGTTAATTAATCATTTTTAATCATTTAAATTTTAATATTTAAATAAAAGATAATTTACATGTAACATATACATCTAATGGAAAATAAGTATTTCTTTCATTCCTGAAAAAAGTAGAATGCTATGTTGAATGGGCGAATTTTAGTGAATTTTATTTTGGAGTTAGGCTTAGTGCAAAAAATAAACCGTCCTTTGTGATACAGCAGTTCTGGAATGCCGCCACCCTCAAAGGAATGCTCATAAATGCATAATTTAGTCATTTAAAAATTTAAAATAAATCTAATATTGATTTTATTAATTCATATAATGTATAGCAGTATTTAAAAGGACTCTGAGTGGTAATAATATATTTTGCAGCATTTAAAAGTAGCTTGTGACTGACCATGATTCACTAGTAAAAAATTAAAATCTAGTAACCACTGATAAATAAACTAATCACAATTTAAGCTAAATGTTCACAGTACAGATGACCAAATCTTATATTCATTGGTAACAAACAATTTAAAATTATAAATGGGAAAAAAAAAAAAAAATAGTACAAATACTTACGAAGGTAGGAGAGGTGGAGGCAGACCTGTTCCACTGAGTGGTCGAGATGGGGCTGGTGGAGGAGGCATGCGGTTGCTACCTGCTGGTGGCACAGGGGGTTGCCGATTGCTCAAAGGGGGCGGAGGTGGAGCACGCCCGCCACCAGTGTTCCTTCCCCGACCTCCAGGAGACGGTGATGAAGGTCTGAAATGCAAGATACAAATGGTGATATTTTTTCAAAAATTCAAATAAGAAATATTTTTTTAGCTAAGAATGGAAAGTATTTGTTATGCTGTAAAGGAGTATGCATTACTGAAATAATGTCTAGAATTATTAAAATGGTCAAAATGATTGGCTGGAAAAGAAATCTTACTCCTACTTATTCATATTGTTACAAAACATATCCTCTAGAATTGTGGGTGTATATGCAGGATATAAGAACAAGTCCAAGTTTCTGAATAACTTACATTTATTCATAAGCACAAAGTAAACAGGAATAGTATAAAATCAAAAAGCGCTTAAATGCTCCACTCATTTAACAGAATAGTGATATTATTCTCAAAATGTTGACGAAAGTAATTTCACAAAACAGCAGCTACTATTCTCAAAACATTGACTGACAAAAACCACAGTCCAATGTAGCTTGTGTCACATCCATTCGCCAACTCCATTCTAACGGAGGGGTGAGTCCTTTTACAACCATAGAAACTTCTGGAAATCTCAAAGAATAATTGTTATTTCGTAGTTTCTGGAACATTCTGGAAGTCGCCAAATTGACGATAAATCACCAAATCTGGCAACTCTTCTAACTGGGAGATCCTGGTAATCCTGGGCTCACATCGTTCTGACGCCACAGATTGTGTTTTGTTCACCTGGCTTTCGAGACAGACAAAGAAGAAGGTGCTAAAGAAGGAATATTGCACATTCGCAACAATATGTTATATGTTTCTAAAAAAAGTATAACATTCAGATGTTCAAGTTTACACTTGCAGGCTGTACCAACATCACTTTTTGTTTATCTAATTGTACAACTGAATATTCAATGAGTCAGTTAAACATGATGTTTCGTACAGAGAAGCCAAACTTGATCTTGAGTACTTTGCTGACTAAGTTATACGCAGGCTGTGGTGGAATTTTATATTCTCCCTTTCTTAATTGCAGTTGAGGTATCTTGGTTTCAAAAATCTACTCAATTTGTTTTTAATACTATATTATAGTTACTAGATTTAAAGCAGAAGCTAATTGAATTGATTCATTCAATTTTTCAAGAGGTGTCCGGAAAAGGTAGCCTACTGCAAGAACACACATGTGGTTGCATCTCACTCATTAGACAGGCATAATATGCCCTAAATAAGCTCCTTTGATATGCAGTAAATATATAGTGCAATAAAATAATCTAGTTTTAAAAACAGATTTTTTTTTTATTTTAGCAATGCATAATAGATGGCACCACCAATCAATTCCAACTCAAATAGAACAATGAATATATATAGGGAGGTTTCACCCATGTCACGTTCTCGTAGCAACCATTTGAACAGACAACTGCTTTGTACAAGCAACAGCTAGAACGCTATGAAACAATATTACAAATCTTATTTTTCGCAGTTAGATCCTGGATATAAAAGCTTATATTAAGCTAAAGTCAATGAAATTTGAGGTGAAGATCCTTATGATGGATGCAGATTACTCACAGAAAAGTTATATTTTAATGTTTTTGAAAATCAATATGGTAGTAGTTGGAAACTTTATTATATGGAAAAAAATGTTTCCACAAATCAATCTCTTGCGAATTCTGAGAGTTTTGATGTAACTTTATGGTCATTGAAATCTCATGTCGGTTTTATGTCATGTCTGTCACGATGGGTTTTTAATTTTATATTAAATAAGTAGACAAATTGAGATTTTGAAAGTTCCCTAGGAAATAGCTGTGATATAGATATACATATGTGAATAAAATTTATTTTCCTAGAAATAATATCTTCTATGTCAAATGTGCTACATTACACATCTGATGTCATGTCTGTCACAAACAAAATTAACCTAGAGGTATCTACTACTGAATTTAGTAATTTTAATTTGATGTTGATTTTTTTAATTTTAGATTTATGAAACAAAATAAAAATTACGGAGTTGATTGCTAATAAATCAATGATTATATAATCAAATTATAAAACTAAAAAAAGTTTACATTTTTTTAAAGATTTATTAAATTTAAATTGAAAAGCATACTGCGCCATATAATGTACTCACCATGAATAAAATGCTCACCAGTGGCTTATTCTGACTCTAAAAAGTGTGTGTTGTTGTTGAGACCCAGACCGTCCGACCTACCAGAAAGGTGTAAGGTAACTGTATGGACGGCCGGGAAGTGCCACCCAATTTAGACCGGAACCCAGTGGGGGAGGCATCCACAGGGACCGTACCCTCCTTCCCCTACCACCAACCTCTCGGAAGGACTTACGGACCCACATGTTTAACGTGATCGTACTCCGCATGAACACGGCGGCATTTGTGGCAGCATGCAAATCTAGCGCGCAAACCACGGGGATACCGCACCCGAGATGGCCAACAGCACGCGGTGTTCCGAGGTGGTCACCCACCAAGTACTAACCGCGCCCGATGCTGCTTGACTTCGGTGATCTAACGAGAACCGGTGTTTTCAGCACGGTACGGCCGTTGGCCCTTAAAAAGTGTGTGTGGAGTGGGGGGGGGGGGGGGGGGCAACTGTTTTTAACATTTGTTTATGCCAGGGTTATTTTAAATGAAAAATACGCATAACATTAAAAAGCCTTGAAAAGTGTGTGGGGGGGAGGGGGGGGGGGCTCACTGCAAACTCTCCTATGCTTCAAATTTTCAGTATTCCAATCTTCTCTGTTGTTTCTTAAAGGCCATTCTTTGCTTCTTTTAACAGACAAGTCCTTAATTTTATTCCCTTTATTTTCAATTATTCGAGAAAATGAAAAAAATGATACATTACAATCACGTACGGATCGTTTACTACAGTTAATTATGGCACAAATCACCATTATCAATTTCAATTACTTTATCTTAAATTATGATTATATATGATATCGGCTGGATATAGTTTTAACAAAACTACTTTTTAAAAAAAATTTCACACCAAAATATATCTTTTACATATAAACCTAATGCAAGTTCAACGTTTGTTTATACAAGAGAACTTATTTTCGTCGCTAGATGGATGTGACGCCACGTGAATCCTCCCTATAACACACTACCAATTCTGACCCAGATTGAACACTCAAAATATCACTAAATTCTTGAAACCGAAAACATTGAGTGTAATATTTTTGATTTAATGTCATGTTTTAACATTGTAATAATTTATCAGTGTTCATCAAATAAATACACCAAAATTATAAATTTAATGCCAAGTTTCACCAATGGATATTGCATCAATATATTATTTTCATTATATTTTTCTACATGGTTATTAGGTAAGAAAATAGATTCGAAAAAAATTAGATAGCGAAATCAAAGTTGATTTTGCTTATAAATTAGTTTTAGCAATGTAAGTTACATAACGTTAGCAATGGGTCTTATGATGTTGTTTGCAATAACTGCTCTTAACTTTAGGAATACCAGGGTTCATACTCTTTTACAGGAAGTACTCATTTTCAGAAGTTGTTAAGAAGTTTTCCAGTCGGGTTCAAATATTTTTTCAGGAAGTTTTTTAAACAATAAAAGAAAAATAAAAGATTTTGTAGAAGATTCTCTTAGGGTCAGGTCTCTTGGATTTGTGCCCATACACATGCTACACGCTACACCACTGGAGTCATGTAAAGAATTCCCTTGAATTACATTGCCATACAGGGGAACAAAAAAAAATCAAAGATAAAGGTTACCAATTTCCACTCTAATTTATTAAATATCAGCAATGTATAAATATTACTGTGTTCAAAGCCTTAAAACTTATATAAAAATTAAATTACTTTTTACATTGGAAATACTTCTTAAATTCCAAGCATTTGAATACATGTTAAATTCATAATTTTTATGAAATAATGTTAAAATTTATAATTTTTACGGAATAGTGAGTAGAAATTCGAAATCTTCATAAAAAGTGTTTAAATTTGCGATTTTTAAGAAAGAGAGTCAAAATCTGTAATTTTTGAGAAAGAATGCTAAAATTCTCGATTTTTGAAAAATGCTACAATTTGCAGTTTTATTTATAAGTGCTAAAATTTATATTGTATTTAAAAATACTAAATTTTGTCATTCAAAAATAATAAAATTTATGATTTATTTAAATTACTTAGATACAAATTGGCAATTTTACTTAAAAGCAAACTGGCAGATAAAAGATCACAATGTAATTACTAGCAATTTTCTAGGAATGTTTTCTGATTTCCAGGAGTTCAAGTTAAAATAAATAAAACAAGTAGTTTCTAAAAGCCTTTACCCCCCCCCCCCCCTTAAATACAGTAGTTTCTAAGGATTCCCAGGAAGTATACAAGCTCTGCCAGGCGAGTTTGTGAGTAGAGAAGACTTTCTGTGGTTGCAAATGTTCTGTAGATAACAACACTTTAACAAATTTTTCAAAGGTTAAGATTTTCTTATAAGCAAGTTCAACCAAACTATGTAATGTAGAAAAAAGTGTATGCGGATAGAACAGGAATTAATGTCATTGATAATCTACTCACCGAGGTGAATCTGGTGTGGACACCTTCAGCCAATCATCCTTGACTGGGGGTGGCACCGGAGAGTATGTTGTATGCATGGACACATCACCAATAATGGTTAAGGCTTCTTTACAGGCATGGTACATTCGCAACAGTTCCTCTCGCTTGTGAGCCTCTTCCATCGATTCCTCCATCAAAGAGCTCTGCAAAACAAAGCAGTTTCAAATGAGAATTTAATGAAAATAAGTTTACATGTATCAGGAACAATACAATTACATGCATGTTAACTACTACTTGAGGATTTGGAACACCTTTGAGAACAGATAAAATGCTGTTTGGGAACAGCTTAATGGGGTAAATTTAAACGAACTACATTCAATTTTCTGTCTTATATTTATTCACCAACGTAAAATATACAAATTAAAAAAAAAATGTATTCTCTATGTACTTTAAATCTAAACATGTTAAAAAAATTTAACACACAACGCAATATGCCAATATTTCCACTATGCACACAAAGATAATTCATATTTTTCAAATACAGCAATGAAAAATGGCAGCTTAAAGGATGTTTTCCCCCTAATGTAGTTAACCTCTTACATGCATAACATTTATAACAAAAATGCTCATAACATTCTTTTTAGGATTGGAGGGTGTGTGTAAATTTTCGTCTATTGACACATTACATATTTTTGATATTACAGCCAATAATATTTTGCAATATATCTTTCCATTGATAATCAGCATTTACACCTTAAAAAATGGCAGAAAATATATATTAAAAATGAACAATTAATTAAAAACTTAAAAATCTTGCATTGTGAGATAATTTTTAAAGCATTTTAATGAACAAAGGCATGCTTTGTACTGATTGTACAAAAATAACTTTATTTTCTGCCATTTCATTGAATTTGATAAGAAATTGAACTAATTTGTCTGTAATTCTTAGTTGCTTCTACTCAATCCACTGTCATTATCAAAAACTCATCAGCTAATCAGAGAGAGTATCCATTTGGTGAATAATTAAGATCACACCAATTGGTAATGAACTGACTTGCTGATCCAGGATTGCATCAATTTTTTAGCACATAAAAAGGATTAAATTGAAAAGGATTAAATTGAAAAGAAAATCGGCAGTAGCCCCAGTCCGGTGGAGCTGAAATGATCGTTTTGTGGTGAATAACTCTTTGTAAAATAAAACTCCAGTAAAGTTCACCAAGTTTATTCAAATGTTTTAGATTCATTTACTTCATTTACAGACTTTCAAAATGCTACAAATGATTTGCTAACTGTTTATAGCTAGCTGCACTTTTAGCTTTCACCTTGATTTCATCTGCATACTCCAACCATACACTTCATGTTAAAATAACAAATTATTTTACTAACTTGCTTTTTGGTATATAAATTAAACGTATACAATATATATGACAAGATTTTACATGTTACAAGTTAACCTATAAACTTGCCTCGTGGCACATAAATACATATATTTTCATCTATTTCATTTAAATCTCAATTAATAAACATCTTTAGAACTCACAAATTGCATTTAACCTCCTAATTTTTTTAAACAAAATAAAATATATATCTCATGCTTGTGCACAAATATTTTATAAAGGAGTAGGTAAAGACACTAATCTGTAACACTCATGACATTTTAAATATTACAGCTTTCCCACCCATTGAAAACACCAAGTTAAAATACTATTGAAATTATAACCACCTTACTTCACAAACTAAGAGCTCGATATAAAATCCAATTACATACACTTGTGGGACTTTCAAGAAGCTATAAATTCTTGCTTATTGTTCAAAGCTAGCACTTTTAGTTTTTAATATATAAGCATTACAAACATGAAAAACTCAAAATTTACAATCTCAAGGTGGTCACAAGAAATTCATTTTGGAATTCCTCGATATTTTCCTGATTTCCCCCTGATAACTCCCTGAAACGTTCCACCTTCAAGGATGTTTATTGAGGTCACGTCACCAGTTAATGTAAACTCTGCCTCCAGCCTATTGTACAGAAGTATATTTAAAGGAGATGAATGATGGGTCTTGTAATGCCAGAAATAAAAAAATATTAAATCAAACACGGGGGATAGTCGAAGTGCACAGATAAGAAGTCTGCATTTCTAGCCAAAAGTTGGATTAAGAAGAGGATTATGGATCGAGCGGAGACGAGAAGTTGGCATACCAGAGAGATGTGGCAAGTGGAACGGCGGGAGAAAAAGTATATATATATATATATATATATATATATATATATATATATATATATATATATATATATATATATGTATATATATATATACATATATATAAATATATATATACAGTACAACCTCGAAAATCCAGATGTTTCCCAAATTTTCAGGTTTTTATCTTCTACACTTTCCCTAAAAAAATTTCAAGCACTTTTCAAGAACTTTCAAGTATTTTTCAAGGGCATCATTTCATCCATATTATGAAGTTGTATGCATTTCTGGGAGGAAAAATCATAGCAAACCAACATTATTGTTTAATGTTGAAACCGTTGAGGAAATTTTTGGAAAAAAAAAATGTTTAGGAAAATTTCAGTGACAGCATAACTACTAGGGAAATTTCCAGAGAAAGCAGAACTTCTCAGAAAAAACATAATGCTGTGAATCTGCAGAACACTTTCAACCCTGCCTTTTCAAGCACTTTTAAGGACTTAACCAAGAAAATGGAAATTTTCAAGTACTTTCCCAATTTTCAAGTACCCGTATGCACCCTGTTTATTATTTTATAAAATTTATAAATTTATTTCAAGTGCAATTTATTAAAAACTCACCTGATCTCCAGCAGAGTAGAGATTTGCTAAGAGTTCAGAATATATAAAGTCTTTCGTCTGAAAAAATAACATAAGTAAATTGAGATAGTTAAATTTAGAAAATATTTGATGACAATTTTAGAAAAAGAATAACTATAAAATTTGCCCATAACACCATAATGATTTAATGTAGTATAGTAATCACGGTGGTCACAAGAAATTCGGTTTGAAATTCCCTGAAGCGTTCCCACTCGAAGGCTGTTTATCGAGGTCGCATCGTTGGTTGATCTCCCCCTGCAGCCTCTTGTTCAGAAGTATATTTAAAGGTAATTTAATTTTTTCAGAAGTATATTTTATGAGTGATGGGTCTTGTGACACGAGATGAAAATTGTGACATCATGGAATGAACAAGCATTGTTCAGTCAGCTAAAAGAAAACTATAAGGTCGGAAAATGAAAAAAAATTGCAGAAAATTATAGTTTTCCTTGACTTTCAACAGAATTCCCCGATTTATTCCTGATATTTTCAGAAGCATAAAATTCCCTAATAATTCCAGGTTTTCCAAGTCTGTGGTCATCCTGAGTAATATATATACCACGCAATTGCAGTCTTTCTAAAGATCATTAATTAAAATATGTAGAAAACTGATTTTTGCATTCTGTAAATGTCTTTGCTTAATAGACAACAATATATAGCACCTAAGAACATGCATTTAGAACATAATAAAACAGACAACTATCTTTTAACACTGAAAGTTAAGTCTTAAAATAGCACCCCTTGTTTATAACATGGATGGTTTGATGCCATCCAAAAGCCAATTTATAACTGGATTCACTGTATATATTTGTGAATTCATGTTTTTATTATTAACCTTTATATTACAAGATATAAATAACAAAGTACAGTAAAACCTGGCAAAATAACTACCTTGGTATACGGACCACCTAGCTAAAGTGACCATACCATTTTCATATAGTAACCACTGCCATTTTCGCAAAGTGGCCAGTTTTTCAAGGGTTATTTTAACCAGGTTTCACTGTTATTCAAAAGAGAAGTATCTAAATTTATTTCAAGTTCGATTTCATACTAACACTGTTAATTGTCAAATGCATTAGAATTTTTGGGACGAGATCACGGAATGTCTTTGTTATGATTTTCATGTAAGAATCCACAAGGTTGCGAATAGTTTCAACTTGACGCTCCAACTGGGGGTCCATGGAAGTGGAACCTTCTGACTGACCCTCATCGCCGTTGGTGTTTTCAGAAGTGGCCCGTTCCGGGTAGACTCCAGCTCGAAGTAGGGAAGCTTTCCAACTATCCACTTCTTCTAAACTTTCACATGACAACTCTAATTGCTTGTAATCTTTGTAAACATTCCTGAAATAAGGAGGGGATAACACTGGTTAAAGTTTTGGCAGCACAAATGAAAATAATTGTTTCAGAAATGTTATATATGTTAAATACTGAGATGGAGGCAATAGAAAAGAAACATAAAAGTATTTTGAGGGTTGGTTCTCTTTTTATTCCTTAACGAGGAGATAAATTCCATAGATCATCAATTTATAACTTCTTTTCTGAGATCATCAGAAAATAGGAAAAAAGTAAAATTTAAAAGAAAATAGGAAAAATAGCAGCTCTGCAGTCCTTGTTTATTAGATTAATTGGATTTCAATTGGATTAAATGGATTCAATCCTAGATTGAAACAACTATGACACAACATCTAAAATTCCTAAAAAGATCATTCACAGAACTGCTTCTGTAACTGGCGAGTGTTGAAATATGCACATGATTATCCAAGTTAAATTTTTAATTAATATAATTTAGTTAATAATTACCCAAGTTTCATAATTTAAAAACCTCCATCATGCTCCTCTCTTTAAAAATCTGTCTTCCTAAAAACTAATTAGTTGAATTTTTTGCAGAAACAATTACCAGAAACTGAGGTTTTGCGATATGATTGTGGTGAAAATTAATAGACTTCATGTAACTGGCAATGGAAATTATTTCTTTCAAGTTAAAAAAAATTGCTCTCCTGTTAATATAGGAAAGAGATAAGCGAAAAAGCTGAAAATAAAAATTTGAGTAAATTATACATGATAAACATTTTAAGTGTTAAAACATTTGAGAATTTTACATAACTATTTAATTTTGACACATTCTTTCATATTAATTCTAAACTATGCTTTTGTTATCTATAATAACTCATGTTTTTATTTTTGTCAGTTGTGTAGAAATTAAATCATTACAATAATAGTTCAGGGGGGAAAAAAATTATAATTCACAAAACACAAATTTTTATTCTAAATGTAAAGTATATTTTTAAACATATTTATAAAATTATCATTTATTTTTAAAATGTGCATTGTCTAGTGCCTACACATGAATAAAATTTGGTGGCAGTATCTTATGCTTTAAAGAAAATGTTTCTTTTGTTCAAGAATATCTTTTCATAAAAATGTAGCAGAAAAGGCTTTAAATATTTTAATAAGTTTACTACAAGGAATATTAAAAAATACTTCCACTGGTCATAACTTTAAAAAATAATATACTGTTGTATATTATTTTTAAAGATATAATCTTTGTTCTTATTGAAGTAAAACAAAGATGTTAATTCAATAAGAACAATTTTTTTTTTTTTTTTTGTTATTTTAACTTCACCCAGGGTTCCTGTTACAGCGAAAACTGTGAGAATATTGCACAATAACAACTGCTGAGTGGTTTTCTCTTGGTGTAGAATAAGATGCTAACTTTACTCTCAGTCTGAGTCCAGTGACATCAACATATATAATAATGACATATACACATTTTTGATCCCCCCTTCTGTGGACAATTTTACACCTCCATTTCCCGATCAAACTCATAGAGGTGCAATTTCATCCCCCCCCCCCTCATTTTGAATCACCCTCCATTCATAGATAGTTGCAATCTGAAGAGTTAACCGATCTTGATCCCAATGTCTCATTCTCTAGTAGGTTATCTCTCAGGAGGAGTGTTGAATCTGGCATTGTTGCAAGCGTCTTTACTGCACACACTTCTTCCTCATTCTCCTTTAATAAATCTTTTATCTGTATTCTGCTTTTCTTTTGGAGTTAAAAACTAGTATGTCCTACCAATATAGGGGGATTAAGACAAGCTTTGATTGCAAAACTTCATCCTCCTTTGTTAGCACCCTATCCATTTTTGTTAACCACTGCAGAACCCATAGTCTAAGAGGCAAGAACGAAATGATTGAAAAGAAAAGGTATGAATGAGGTAGTGGTTTTTCCAGAAGCCTCCTTGTTGCCTGGTGTGCTCCAAATAGTTCCGAAACGGCTGCTGACATTACAGGAGATAAGAATACAACTAAAGGAATTCCATGTTTGCTTAATGGGCAGGAAGTGTTCAATTTTTCAATGTAGGGTGCATGGTAGTAAAATTTACAAATGAAGGGTTTTGTAGACACAGATTTTGCTGAGATTTTCTTTGGAAAGCGGAACTTTGTCTGAAGGGGAAAAAATGTATTAAATAAAAACTGCATTTTTCAGAAAAAGTTAATTTTTGAGATAAAAGAAAGAAAAGAGGATTTTGGAGGAAAAGCAAAAGAGTGGAATTCTGCCGAAAAGCGGAAGTATCTTATTCCTGTTAATAACACTACACTCATTTGATTTAAAATGTATTAATGCTCCTACTGAAGGAGTAACTAATAGTTTTGGTTATGTTGGTCAAACAAACAGAGCTCTTACATTTCGTATTAAGGAACACATGAGCTATGTTTCTAAATGAAAAGTCTAATTACTGCATATTTTTGGGACTCTAATGTTTATAATTTTTTGGAAACTAAGATTATTTTTACTCCTAATTCCATTTTGGACTTGTTGGTTATTTCTCGACTGAACTCCTTTGTTAATGATAATTACTTTTTCTTGCTCTTGTTTACTTTTTAATATTGTTTGTTTCCTTCTTTTTGTATTTTTGTCATTTTATTTGGTATTTTTGTCATTTTTGCAATAGTTGTAGATATAGTTTGCTCTTATAGCCTCCACAACTGGTTAGTTCAGGTCTTGCATGTATTACAATAATTGTACCAAATTAATCTGAATCAATAACTTGTTTGAGATGTTTACACCTAAATACTATTTTATGTTTAGAAATGTAAATTTAATAAAATCCCAGTCAAATTCTTAACCTTATAATTTGCTTTATATACTTCGTGCTACAGGCAAAATGAATAGTATTGTTATAATATGCATGTAAAATGGCAAATGTTACAGCAGTAATAAACAGTGAAAGTAAGATTGCTATAACACAATGAAATAGACAGCTCTACCTGTTCTCAGGGTTGAACAAGGCAAATGTGTGACGTTTCGACATGAATCCAGACTCAATATCTTTAACTTGTAAGCTATCAAGTTGCAGCATATATTTTTTTTCTTTTTCCTAAGAAAAGCAAAGATAGAAGTTAATTTTCTGCATAAAATATAAAAATGTATATAACTATTATATTTTTCATTCAGCTTATAATTCATTTACATATGTTAATGTGTTAATGTAGTCAACCACAAAGAAACACCTTGAATATTTTAGTCTAATTAATTAACCAACCCTGTTCAACTTGCACTGACCTTGTTCAAAGATATCTTAGCTGATTGTAAGGTTCCTTCTGTATGGGCACTGAAAATGTAGTGTGCTAATGCCAATCGAATAAATCAATGTGGTTCGATCTAGTTCATTCTATATGGGTCATTTTCTCTAAAAGAGCTTTTTTATCTTTCTTGTCACAATATTTCTTTTTCTATTTTTCAACCTGTTTTCTGCATTATATTTTAACGTGGGTGGTTCACCTGTTCTAATGTCATTCCCTTGACTACCAGGAAGACGTGTAAATGATGACAGGGGAATGACAAATCATGCGATTTTACTTTCTGAGTATATGAGTTTTTTTTTTCAATTAAGCCTAACTTGATATCGAGTTTGCTACACTAACTAGGTACTCATATGTTAAAAAAAAAATATATACTTTTTTATTCTGAGAATAATTGACAGGTGAATGGCAAGGAATAAAAATACCCAAAATTGTTCAGTTTTATAATATTTCCCTGTACAGAATGATAGTTAGAACATAGTCGGACTCTTGAAATGGTGAATATGGACTTTCATAGAAAAGAACTTTAATTATAGTGTGTTGTCATCCATGTACAGAAAATTTAGACAGGTGAATGACAAAAAAGCTAGGGGACAGTTGTAAAAAATTAATTTAAAATATTTCTCCAATGCATAACATATTTTTTATGACTGTATTTTAAATTGTCTAATTTAATATAAAACATCAAATTAAAAGAAAACTAGAAAATGAAGTCTTGTAAATGAAGTTGTGATTTTATTATTTGGCTGTTGAGACTCACAAGGAAATGATATTTAATTTAAAAAAAACTAAATTTTTAAATATTAAAAATATAAATTGTTTTCGTAGCTAATGAGTGACAAATATGAATTACAATATCGTAAAACTGATCAGTGTCCAAAATCAGTCCCAAATCATGCAAACTTTTATTAAAACACCTGGGACATATAAAACGCCTGTTTACAGAAAATGGCTCGTATGAGCACTTTAGATACCAGAGTTAAAGTTGGCTGGGCATTTGGCTCTTTCAATACAACTGGAGGCATTAGCAACACTGATGTTGGCAGCGCTGATCAAACTATACAGAGAGTTGTTTAGAAAGTGTTTTTACTAAGGATAAAACAGATATTCCAGAGTAGTATAATTTAATGTTATTTAAATTTAGTTGATAAAGGTGATCATATAGCTTTCCAAAATTGGTTGCTCCCTTCAAATTTTTATATTCTTCATAATTAAACACATTTTTTATTCATTGGTATTTTTTATATAAGTTTATTCTGACATTTTAAAAAAATTTTAATTTTGCTGATAAAAATTAGATCATACTTTTTAAAGCTTCTTTTCGATTATTCACATCTCGAAAGTATTTTCCCATATTCACTCTTGTGCAAAGTATTGTGGAAAAATAAATTATTTAAGTGAATTGTATGACACGGCAGCTGTATTGCATTGTATTTGATACAAAATTTTATGAATTAATTCTTTTATCCTGTAAAAATTTCATAAAATTGGAATTTCATAAAAAGTGTTAGTTCTATTATTTAAAAAGTCATCTAAATCATTTTCTTGCAAGAAAAAGGGTGTAAAATGAAAATGATCACTCATTTGACATAATTAGGAATTTTCATTTTTTATTGCTAATTAATATACAATAATCTGTCATTAAGACAGACAGTCAAAGGCCAAAATTTACTGTACGTATTAGAGAGAGTCCATAAATCTGACATAAATAGTAATGAAATATTAAAATGGTAATGAAAATTTGTTATCTACAATGTTATGTAACATATTAGGTACATTGAAAAATATACAACCTTAAAACAAAAAAGACAGAAAATTTTAATCAAAAAATTTCAATATGTATAATTAGGTAAAAATGAAAAACATTAACATTTAAAGCATAAACAAAATGTAGTTGTATGTATTACTACTTTTAAAATGAAGTAATCTTTATTTGTTTCTTCTAGGTAAACAATCTTTTTTTTGTCATTCTCAATTTTCAGGGTGAATACACTATCCTTAAAAAAAAAAAAACACTTTTCATGGATGTTTCCCAAATTTTCAGGTTTTAATCCTCTACACTTTCCTTAAAAAAATTTCAAGAACTTATTTTTTAAGGACATCATTTCTTCCATATTATGAAGTTGTACGTGTTTCTGGGAGGAAAAATCATAGCAAACTAACATTATTGTTTAATGTTGAAGCCATTGAGGAAATTTTTGGGAAAAAACAATGTTGTTTAGGAAAATCTCAGCAACAGCATAACTACTAGGAAAATTTCCAGAGAAAGCAGAACTCAGAAAAAACACAATGCTGTGAATCTGCAGAACACTTTCAGCCCTGCCTGTTTCAATCACTTTCAAGGACTTAACCAAGAAAGTGGGAATTTTCAAGCACATTCAAGGACTTGAAAATGTGACTCTAAAATTCAAGTACTTTCCCAATTTTCAAGTACCCGTATGTACCCTGGGGTGCCGTCTTAACGAGAGTCCACTGAAGTTTATTTAAAATGTACTGTGCTAGTATGTGATGGGGTTATAAACACAACTTTGGAATTTGATAAATTTAGAAGTTTTGAACATCCCAGAAAACAAATCTACCATTTCTTAATGATGTATGTGTATCTATCTGTGGTCACAACATTTATCAAGCAAATAGCATCAAATTTTGTCTGCATTATTCAATTGATGAATGTCTGATACCTATTGATTTTGGGGGGTAAACAAGCAGAAAAAAGATTCAAATTTTTCAACTTATAACCCTTTCGGGACGGTGGCATTCCGGAGCTGTCGCGGCCCAAAAGACGAAGCGCTTCGCTTCCGAACTGGTCGAAAAAGACGGCGCATTTTTTGCGCTAAGCCTAACTCTCGAAAAAAATTCACTAAAAATCAACTATTCAACACAGAAATCTACTTTTTTCAGGAATAAAAGAAATATTTATGTTCTATTTGATGTATAATTTTCATACAAATCTGAATACAAAATACTCGTTAGTTGCTCCCATTCTTTTATCCGAAATAAATGAATAATTTCACTGCCTCTAAAACCCCCCAAAAAAAAAAATACTCTCTTATATTCCTATGATTCACCAACGAAATCATAACGCTGAAATAAAAATAAAAACCGAAACTCAATTATAAAATTGTTGATGCTACGAGAATTGCTCTGTTTGTTTATGTTACAAAATGATTTTCACCGCTCCAAATGGAGAAATAATTCATTCGATCCTCTTCTGCCAAGGTCATGCCTCTGCAAAATACATTGAAGTTAGTTCCATGGACAAGTAACGCCATCTAGTACAAATTAAAACGTTCCGCGTGGTGTCACTTATAGGTGCCACTATCCGCTTGCGGTAAAATTTCCTCTGGCCCGAGTGAGTGCCGTTCGTCCTTGAATGCAAGTTGAACCAAGTTCGCATCTGGCACGTGGGCGTGCCGATCGTCGCGAAAGGGTTAAAAAAATAATTAAAATGTGGCAGAAATAGCTGTTTAGAAGTGATTTTTTAAAGTCCTTTGACATCATTTATAGGATGCTGATATGTGCCATTACCTAGAAATTGACACTTTTTTTTATTTAAACTTGATTTAAAATACAAATCTAATTCTATTTGCTAAATCTGATTAAGAGCACTGTATGTGTGAAAATATAAAAATTGTTTTAATCCATCCCTGTATGTAGAAACTCGAAACAAGGATGAGATTATCCATGGTAAATCGAAGTATAATAAAATTGATTAAAAAAAAAAAAAAAAAAAAAATTGGTAAAAATATGGAATTGTATATGAAACAAAACAGACTTTCAATTTTAAATGGATAGATTTTTCCTATGTAGCTTAAGCATATATTTCAGAAGAGTTGGTTTAAAGTGTACACAACTGTAAAAAAATAATACTATTCTGTTAATTTGAAATTTTTTTAAAAATGTTATGGTACAAAATATTAATATCATAAAAAATGTATAACATTGCTTGTTAATCTTTATCATTACTTTCACTTCGTACACCTTAAATTGTCGGCAAAAGTAAAAAAAAAAAGTAAACTCTTTAGCAACTTTTTCTAGAATAACATTTGGGTGCAGTCTATTATAAGTCTAGCTAGATTAAAATCAATCTAACAGCTCATGCATCCGAAAATCCACATCTTAAATTGTAAGGAAAAGTAAAAAAAAAAAAAATACTCTTTAGAAACCTTTTCTAGGATGACATTTGGGTGCAGTCTATTATAAGTCTAGCTAGATAAAAATCAATCCAAAAGCTTATGCATCCGATAAACCTTAATGTTACAGTAATTAGAACCATAACATGATTCTAAGCATTATATGCATTTTGGTAGATTACAAGACACAAAATTTAAAATTCTACATACAGAATGCTTTTCTATACCAGAAGATAACACAAAACTGTTTCACTTACTTCTTCATCTTTGTACCAAGACAGTGTTTCTGATGTCAGGACAAACCAGTAGTCTCTGGAACCGCCTTTCATAATACCTAAATTATGAATACACATCCAACCTTTACGTATAACCTATAAAAACAAATATTTTAATATAACAATGCAGCTCCATTACAATGAAAATGAATATATTCAGACCCTGCTTAAAGCTGAGGATGCATTTCTTGAAGGTGGAACACTACGATGTTGTGTTATCATAAATATTATAGAAATGAATATATGTGTCTAATAAGTCTATATGTGTCTAATAGTCCAGGGAGCAAGAATACAACACAGAAACCAGGGTGTAAAATAAGTGGTATCGAATCGCAAATAGTGATCGAAAATTTGTGTTTTGCTATGCAAAATCATGACAGTGAAAAAAAAAATATTTCCTCAAACATGCATCGCTCCTTACTACAAGCGTCTCTCAAAATTCCAACTCGCTAGTCGCCACATGGCAATTAAACTTGAAAAATTTGTGATTATATATAACCCTTAAATTAAAGAAAAATTACTGGCCAGTCTTCTAAAAGATAAAAGAGGAATAAATAACTGCAAATGCTTCATCAGCTTGGAAAACTACAAAATAAAAAGATCCAGATGAGAAAACTTTAAAACTTAAGAGAGTAACAGGTATATTAAGAAATAATCTGTAACTGTGGCAAAAATTTAAAGCTGAAAAAATCTTGAATAATTAAAGTGTTATGGGAGAAATGAATTTAAAATTGCCCCCAAAAGCACTTGAATGCTTCATGGTAAATGAATGTTTTTATGATGTTTTGGAAAACAAATATTATAAAACACCTGAAAAGACCTATAATGAAAATCGTAAGATTTAAAACGAATTAGAATTTTAAGCTTTATCCCTCTCGTGCTTGCATATTTCTCTTTATTTCCAAACCAGTTTAAAACTCTGTAATATAGTTGCGAACTAACTGCTAATCAAAATGTCAAAATTGCTACAAAAATGAAATTTTGATTAGCAATTTGTTACTAAAAAATATTCTCTGACATGAACTAACATGTGATTAGCTGTGAGTGGCTGAAAGTATATGTGCAGTATTTCCATTTGCAAACTAGATTTTTTTGTAATAGTGGCCACTTTAGGAGAAGATTCAAGTGTTATTTAGAATAAATTTCTATTACATTATTTTTATTTTCCATAAAAATATAATTCAATTTAAACACCTTGTTGTAACAAATCAGTGTTATGCAGGGCCTGAGTATAATAATATAAAACAAATATTGAGTATACATATTGTTATCTATAATCAAATATTTCAGTAAAAGTAATAATTTTATCATTTTCACTTAAAGGGAGGAGGGATAGGGTATTATGTTGATAAACTCTACAAGCGGCCAGGTTGACAAAGTAGGGTGTATGATATGCTATTGTACATACTGAATACAGAATGACTGCAGATTAGAAGGCTGCATGGGTCAAGATTTTAGAATTTTACCTAATTTGGATTAACAGCAATAGATCTTAACCCAGCACAGGCCTGGAGACTTTTAGCAATCTACTCAAAGTCTTAGTTATCTAAAATCCAACCATAAATGTTTACATTTTAGAGACATCACAAAAATTGCATTTAAGAGGGTAAATGCATGTGATTAAAATTGCACAACTTTAGTGTTTTACCACATGGTTAAGTAAAAGTACAGTACAGCACAGCACACAAGACCCACAAAAAAATAGCAACTTTAGGGATTGCAATAAAAAAGGGGGAAAATGTGTTTTTAGCTTATAGATAGGAAATTGGGGAGGAACAAAAGTTTCCCACTAAAAACAATAGACTTGGTAACCGTATGTTATGTTAAAATAATATCTCAATTTGAATAAAGTGCTTTCTGAAAAATTATAGGCAAGAAACAAGCCCCTCAAACCCTCTCAAATGAAATTTTATATGAAATATTTTGCATAAAATAAACAAACATATGATGGAATATGTGCAATGGCAGTCTTTATGAGCAAGAGTAACTATGATTGGTTGATTCTTGTCTTTTAGGCCGCTAGACAAGTACTACACAGAATATAATTAAAATACCACACAATATGTAAACTTTTAAAAATTTAAAAGAAAAGTAATTTTAAACTAGAAAATTTCATTAAAAGCCATATACAATACAAAATTAATAGGGTCAACCAGTTTCAAAGGTAAGAAACAGCATTCTCAGTTAGGACAAATAAGAAGCACAACCTTCACCTGTCTGAGCTAAATCGGCAATTAGTGTTAGAAAAGCAAAAGTGCATGGAAAAGAGTTGCCAACAGTGAGGATTAAAAGAAGTAAAAAAACTAAGGAGAAGGGACAAGTGGTAGGGCAGTATGAATGAACAGTAAAATGCCATAGATAAAAGTGAACATCCAAAGGATTCAAAGAACTTGTTTTGTGAGTAAAACTACAAACATAAGCTAAGATCAATTGCTTTTAACATAAATAATTTTAGATTTAACTGATATCTACCATGAATACATGACAGTGAGAAAAAAGAACATTCAAAATAACTCAAAATTTTCTATATTTGTATACAATTTTATTTGCATATACAGTACAACCTCGAAAATCTGGACTAGCAATGTATTTATAGATATGGATATATCAATTTTAAGATATTCTTGCCAAAATGGTTGCTGTGTAATTTGCCTAAATCATTATTTTAATACCACTTTTTGGAAAATATACCTTCTAAAAGTTCATACTCATTTTTCAAAATAGGAAAATATGCATTATGCAAAAATAATAATAATAATAATAAATGAAACTTAATAAGTAACCAGAATATAAAAATAAGGCAGTCTAATCAATCTAATATGCAACATTTAGAAGATGGATGGGAAAAGATACTATTGGATTCTCGGCAATTCACGTAAACATATGCAAAAATAATTAAAAAATCAACCCTTAATAATAGCCGAAATATGAAAAAAAGCTGGTTTAATCAATCTAATATGCGATATTTAGAAGATGGGGATGGATGGAAAAGATACTAATGGACTTTCGGCGATTCACGGGAATATAAAGTAAATTGCGTAATTGTGCTATTTATGCGAAAATAATTAAAAAATTAATTTTAATAATTAATCAGAATATAAAAATAAGCTAGTTTAGTCAATCTAATATACAATATTTAGAAGATGGAGATAGATGGAAAAAGATACTAATAGACACTTGGCGATTTAAAAGAACATAAATTGAATTGCGCAATTACACTGTCTATGCGTAAATAATTATAAAATTAACCATTCAGCGATTTATGAAAAATTTAACATACATTTATTACTTCCATGAAAAAAAACCCCGATCTTTTACATTCCATGCAGCAGTAAATCATCACTGTCACGGTTATTTGATTGGCCTTACTGTGCAAGCGGCCCTAAATTTCTGTTGTAACATTAATTTGATTGGCATTAATGAGCACATTATCGTAAATCCCTGTTGTCACATTAATTTGATTGACATTAATGCCCATATGGCTATAAATCCCTGTTAATACGTTAATTTGATTGGCATTAATGAACATGCAGCCCTAACTCCCCGTTGTTACTTTGTGATTTGATTAACATTACTGTGCACGCAACCGTAAATTTACATTGGCTTTCACAGAAGACAATTTTCCATAGGAAACTATGCAAATTCTGTAATCCGCAGTATGAGGAAGTTTCCCGTAGAAACTATGGAGAATCCGTAGTAATTGGTGTCTTCGTGAGAAGGTCGGTAAGTTGAAAATTTCTTGACTTTTCCAGAATTTTGAATAAAAGATAGATTTTCCCTGCAATTTCCCAGACATTTCAATCCACTTTGAAATTCCCTGTAAATTCCCGTTTTTCCCGATTTCCAGAGTGTGCATGAACCCTGTGTGGGGTACTTCTGGTACTGTAGTTCCGAGTACTGTACTTTTGCTCCTAAATGAAAGACAGTGGTAGGGAATAAGTTTGCATTTTGTGCAAGTGATATTTCACATTATCTATTTTTTGTGTTGATTGGAACAACAGTATAGTGCTGAAAGAATTTAAAATGTCATAATTTCAGTAACAAAAATTATACACCACATATATTCAGTACTTTACATGTTAAGACAATGAATATATACTTAATTTTTTAAAATGTCATGTTGGGTTGCTTTTGCTATTTAATAATTTTAGAAAATTTGTTTATTAACCTAAATGGGTTCAGGCGACTTATTTACATATTGTTATTCCCTTTTCTTAATTTTGGTTATCTAGGTTTCATTTATTTAGGTTTTTGATATTCTTCTGTTCCAAATGCATTCTATTCCATAGTTTTGTATTCGAAATGGCAAAAATTAATTCTTTTTAGGTTTTAGTAATTTAAATTTATTTAAATTGGCTAATTTGTGGTTCCATCTGTTTCCCTTTTTATTCCCTTTGATTTGATTCTAAATTTGTTACTTTCAGTTAAGAATTCATTGATTTATCACGATTTTTCATTTTTATTCTATTTTCAGCTTTGTAAATTTTTCAGAATCGTCCATTTTTAAATTATTGGCGAATTTGTATATTCAAATCGTTTCACTTCATTTCTTTTTAATTTTTGTCTGCTTTAAAATTTCTATTCTCATCTTTAAAATTTTGAATTGGTGTAAAATAAAATCCGTCTGTAATTAATTCTTTTATCATTTATCAACAGTTTTGTTTACGATTTGTGGCAGCGATTTTGGCACAATATAATTGCCATTCGCACACTTTTTCATTGATTAGAGCTGAATATGTGAATCTATAAAGTTTTTTAAGAATCTATAAATTTTTAGCATAGTTGGCACCCTTTACTGGCACACTTCTGATGGTTTTCAGTTGGTTTTCAGTTTTTTAGGTACTTTACAAAGTTTTAGAATGTTTTTAGGAATTTTGGGATATCATAAATCATCTACTCAACACACAGTATAGTGCTGAAAGAATTTAAAATGTCATAATTTCAGTAACAAAAGTAAGTACACCACATATATTCAGTACTTTGCATGTTAAGACAATGAATACATACTTGATTTCCCAGTTTGCTTTTTCCAGTGTTCACTTCTGCAGTTTGTTGAGCACTAAAAAGAGAACTTTACTAAATGAATTAAAATCACAAATAGAGTCATTCTGAGAAAAGTTTTGAAACACTAAAAAAAGTGGGTTGGCAGCAGGGTTGCAAAACAGGTGTCTATTTTTTTTTTATTTTTTTATTTTTAAAGAAAGCCCATGTCTTTGGCTTTTATTGATGTTAGCTGGCTTTTATTAAACATTTTTGGCTTTAAAAATAATTTACTATATTATTTGCAGGATATAAATATGCTATCATGGATTTATTATTAAAAACACATTTTGTCTGAAATTCTAACCAATCAGTTTACAAAAAAATAAATAAATAAATAAGAAAATAAAAATATAAAAAAAAAAGAAAAGAAAAGACCCCCCCCCCCCTATTTGCTCAGTTTTCTCATGTTAACCTATTGAAATAAGTCTTAAAACCATCTCATTTATGTTATGATATCTTTTAACTGTTTTGGTCAAGTGCCAATATGGAAGAAGAAGGTTTATGCTTAAAAATTAAAAAAAAAGTAAAATTATTAGAAGTATTTCGAATATTTATGTAAAAGTACTGTATCATTTGCCAAAAAATATTAGATATGCTTAATTACTTTATTGGATTTTTAAAAAAGCACAAAATGTTCTCTTTTAAGCATCTGTACTTTGTATAAATCAATAGCAAGAAAAAAATTGGTGGTGGCTTGGGTCCAGTGGCACTAAAATGGTTTTGTGTGAATAACATTTTGTAAAGTAAAACTCAACTTTTGTAATATCGAAACAAAAGAAAAAAAAATAACTATCCAAAATCTGATTATATACAACTATAGAGCTTCAAAGAGCTACAAATTATTTCTTATTGTTTATAGGAATCACTTTTAGTTTTTTAAATATAGGCATTACAAACTTGGAAAACATCAAATTTTCATACTTCAACTTGACAAGACAATGATTCGAAAACAATAAGAGTATTTTTTTAAAAAATAAATAGATTTAGAGACTAAATTTCCTCATGCATATTGCTGTCACTTACTATTTATATCTATCTTTTATAGTTTCAAAGATATTTCGAGTGAAAGTATGAAAAATGAAAAAAAAAAAAATTTTTTTTGTTGATATTTTTTTTTTCAAGTTTTTTCGAAAAAATAGAGCTTGATCTAAAATTCAATTATATATACTTGTAGGTCTTTCAAAGAGCTACAAATTCTTGCTTGTTGTTCAAAGCTAACTCTTTCAGTTTTTGAGATATAAGCATTACAAACTTGAAAAACGGAAAAATTTTCAGTCTTCTTTAACCCTTTTGCGACGATTGGCACGCCGGCGTGTCGGCTGCGAACTTGCATTCAAGAACGGACGGCACGCACTCGTGACGGAGGAAACTTTACTGTAAACGGCGAGAGGCACGCATGCATGTTTTCACATGAAACGTTTTAATTTGTCTACTAGATGGCGTTAAATGTCCGTGGAACTAACTTCAATATATTTTGCAGATACATGACCTTGGCATAAAGAGGATCCAATGAATTATTTCTCCATTTGGAGCAGTGAAACATGATTTTGTAATATAAACAGACAGAGCAATTCTTGCAGCATCAACAATTTTATAATTGAGTTCCGGGTTTTATTTTGATTTCAGCTTTATGATTTCGTTGGTGAATCATAGGAATATAAGAGAGTATTCTTTTTTGTTTGGGTTTTAGAAACAGTGAAATTATTCATTTATTTCTGATAAAAGAATGGGAGCAACTAACGAGTATTTTGTATTCAGATTTTTATGAAAAATATACATCAAATAGAAAATAAATATTTCTTTTATTCCTGAAAAAAGTAGATTTCTGTGTTGAATAGGTGATTTTTATTGAATTTTTTTTTAGAGTTAGGTTTAGCGCAAAAAAATTGCAGTCTCCTGGGAACAGTTCGGAAGCGAAGCGCTCCGACCTTTGGGCCGATGCAGTTCAGGAATGCCGCCGTCACGAAAGGAAATTGAAAAGACAATTACTCGAAAACTATAAGAATTTTTTTTAATAATAAATATAGATTTTAATACTAGATTTTCTAGTACACATATTTGTTGTTTACTATTTATTACTATTTATATCTATCTTTTATAGTTTACTATATATTTTGAGCGAAAGTTAGAGAAATGAAAAAACACTCACTCAAAAAGCTACTTTTTAAAATATTTTCTAAAAAAAGTTCAAAATATTAAAATCATTTTTAAATATTCATAATCTGGAGCCTATTCTGAGAAAACAAGAAAAATTATTTACATTTTTGTCTATTAGATTTGGGGGTATAAGCAGGGCATGATCAAGCCAAAGTGGGGCCCTCATACTGTCACGGCATATCAAACACATGCAAAACATTAACATATAACAAATTTGGGGAGCTCATGATCATAGCTCCAAAGGCCCTTTTGTATGTGTAGAAAATTTCCATACTTTTTACTTCAAAGCAACATACAGGGTGGAAATAATAAGTAGAGGTGTTTAGAGTCTGATAGTGAGAAAACTGTTGGGTCGAACTCAACTAAATTTACAGTAAATACTACTTAGACTATGGGGTTTTGATTTTTAAAAGAAAAAAAAAATAGTTCGGATTTTGCTACTGCTGGTCAAAATGGTGCTTAAGGTCCATTTTTGGAGTAAAATAGACATAGGAAGAACAGAAAGTTAACATTTTACATGCATTTTGAAAAGGGCATCATATTTACATTTTATATGTATTTAGTACATTTTAAATTTACATTTGCATATTACACTTACATACGTATGACATTAATTTTTATATTGGCATCATTTACATGTGTGATTCAATGTGTTTCCCTTACATGTGTTCCAAAAAGTGCATTCTCTGAACAGCATTCTCTACTGCAGAATGCAGCTGATCTCCATTGATTTGCTTGATGTGCAGTGTTATTCGGCCCTTCAAAACGGCTAAATTATCCACTTTCTCTTGGTATACCAAGCGCTTTACATTACCCCACAACCGAAAGTCACAAGGGGTCAGATCTGACGAATGGGCTGGCCACTTCATAGGAAACGCTCGACTAATTATTCGGTTACTGATAAAATGCTGTCGTAGGACTTCCTGTACGAGCAATCCAATATGAGGGGGTGCTTCATCCTTGCATAAATATCGTAGATTCAAGACATCCACGCTATTGAAGTTGCAGAATAACAAAGTTCAGCAGCATTGTTCAATACCTCTCAGCACTGACGGAACTTTCTGTACTTCCTATACCTATTTTACTCCAAAAATGGACCTTACAGCGCCACTTCGGCCCGCGGTGGCAAAAATCCAAACTATTTTTTTTTTCTTTTAAAAATCAAAACCCCATGGTCTAAATAGTATTTGCTGCAAATTTGGTTGAGTTTGGCCTATCAGTTTTCTCATTATTGTGTTCTAAACACCTCTACTTTAATTGTGGTCACTCTGTATGTATAATATTTATAACTATTAAAATATTTCATAATTTAAAATAATTAATACCAGTTTTAAATTAATTAAAAATATTTCTACTTGAATTTTTTATCACATACAAAACTTTAGGGGCCCCTTAAAATTCGGTGCCCAGTTCCGCGGCCCAGGAGGCCTGTGCATTAATTAGGCTCCAAGTATAAGCACCCAAAGTGTTGACTATTTCGGAATGCTCCATTTTTCCACCAGAGAAATCCCAACCATAGATGTTATTCACATAAAAACTAAATAAGCTAAAGACTTAGGACTTGTTTCATAGGTTACCATGGGAACAACGAAACAAGCTGAAGAAAGAATATCCTCTTGAGGAAGCTTTCAAATGTTAAAATTTATTGGATTCTTCTTGTCTTTTATACTGCATCACCACTCAAATACTATATTATTTAAATTTTTGAATGGTCACCAGGCTTACTGGCCATTAAAACATGAAAAACATTGATTGGAATAATCGCAATTTCTTAGTATTCAAAAGACAACACAAAAATAAAAGAATTCTTTGAAAACTTTTCAATGAAAGAATATGTTCAACTTAGCACTGCTTCTATCTTTATGAGGAGCAAAGCTTAATTTCTATAAAATTTGATAAAAATGTACGTGACATATCAAATTTATAGCATAATGTTTAAAGGTAAAGTAGGAGGGAAAATGAAGTTTAAAAAAAAAACAACTTTTTTTCCCCTTCAAACACTTCATGTTTCTTAAAAACATGCTTATTTTTTTTTTTTTTGGTAAAAAATGACAAAAAGAAAAAAGTGACTAGAAGTGATAAAACTGCCTAGTTACCAGCCCTGTTTAGTGAGGATACCGTGATAAAGATAGATAGACATAAATATACTGACAGTTTTTAATGGCAAGATTATTTTACAAATTAAATTAGACTTAGTGTGAGACACAAACATCTAAGTTCCCACATTTCTTAGGAATCAAAAGTAAACTGAATGGAGTTCAACCAGAATCAGATATCACTAATAACCCATCGTTACATCGTTATTCAAAAGATTGTTTAAAACTGATTTTTTGTCCTACATGGCTTGATGAGCGGTAACGAATATGAAAAATTTCAAACAAGAAATAATAAATACAATTTTTTAGCAATCATTTTTGATAAATACTAATGAAAAAATAAAGCTAGGACTTAAAATAATAAATAAATTAATAAATAATGTGAATTTTTGTCCTACATGGTTTGATGAATAGTAACGAATATAAAAATTTTCAAACAAGAAATAATAAATACAATTTTGTAGCAATCATTTTTGATAAATACTAATTAAAAATTAAAGCTAGGGTTTAAAATGATAAATAAATTAATTAATAAATAATGTAAATAAAGCCAGCTTTTTCGGCTTAGTTACAATCCAGTAGCCCTGGTTGGCGGTCCATTGTTGTTACCATGACCTTCAACCCATTTTGAGGCCTAATTGACAACAATTTAGAAATTTTATATTTCCTTTGGAATACCAACATTGCAGCAATGCAACTTTTGCTCTTTAACGGGATGTTGCACAAAAGCGAAAAAGGCTCAACTGACCATCCGTCACCAAATGTGGATTATCGTTTCTTGGACATTGCCGCTCATCAGCATGATATAGGTGATGAGATGAACAGTAAGCACAACACTTTCTAACATTAACAGATGAAATTACTGATATTGGTCTAAACATGACGAAAATATTAACTCAGCATCCATATACAGTTTCAAAAAGAGTAGTCGTGTAACACAAAATCTAACTTCATTTTTCAATTTCTCACATGGAATTAATGTAATTATATAAGGATGTGCATGTGATTTAAGCAGCATTCTTTAGTCTGTGTAACATGTGCAGATTTTGCTAATAACAGCTTTAAAACAGTGCCCTACTTTGCTTTTACTATTCTGATTTCAGAAAATTTAGTCAGACTGGAACACTATGGGGGCATAGTCTACTGTATTGTGATTTTATTTTTGTTTCGTTACAGGTCGCAAAAGTGAAGGAATAAAGTGGGTATTTTATTTCTACTATCATTACACTATTAAAGACTACTATCATTACACTACTAAAAAAAGTGAATTCTAACAACACAGCTAGCAACATTTTTAAAACTTTCACATGCATGCACATTTCACTATCAAATTTGAATTATTATATGATTACAAAAGAAAGCATATTAAAATAATTTATAAAAATTAAAAAATAAAGTTAGATTTAATAAAAGGTTAAAATGTCATGCTCAAACTACAAATTTAAAAACTAAATTATAGTTCATGTAGACCACGAAATGCAAGAGAAGACACAAGAACAACAATGTATCGCCAGCCCACTTATTTATATTTGGTACATGAGTATTATACCACCATTTATTGGTATATTTTAAAAATAGGTGCCATTTTGGTGCATTTTTCTGAAACTTCATGGTTGCCACAAAGCAGTGACAGAATCAATGTTAATGGTAAATCATAAAATCACTGAAATATAAATTTAAGTAAAATAAGTAACAAACACTCCACTACATCAGAATAAATTTTGAAAATCTTTTGATCACTCAACATAAGTTTCAAATTTTTTTCATTAATCTTTCAATATACCCAGGATACAGGTTCTTCTTTTGGTTCTAACAAACTTTTATTCTGGTATAAATTACAATCCTTCCTTACAATTAATTTTATTTCAAATGTTCAGAATTAAGCAGGCAGAAAAATCATAAAAGAGGAAAATGCTGAATTCATGTAAAAAGTGCACACTGAACACCCATTTACCATTGTTAATTGCAAAATGGAATTCAAAATGCATCAGCTCTATAGTGTATATAATAATTAAATCTATCAGAATGGAAACACCCAGATTCAAATACAGTGGACTCTCATTAAGACAGCGCTATTTAAGAGGAATTTCTCGTTATTATATACAAATACAGATTCCCCGGTTAAGGTCTATGGATATTGCATGTTATAAGCATCGCTCAATATGTTCGTTCATTCGTTAAGATAGACAAAATTTATTTAATTTTTCAATCAGCAAAAGATGTCCCATAACATACTTTTGAGCAATTGACTAAAATTGAGAATGACAAAAAATATTGTTTAATGAAAAGAAACAAATAAAGATTACTTCATTTTAAAAATACTAATACATACAACTACATTTTGTTTATGCTTTGAAAGTTAATATTTTTTCATATTTATCTCATTAAAATGTTTTGATTAAAATGCATTGCCTTTTTTGTTTTAAGGTTATATTTTTAAATGTACCATGCATGTTACATAAAATTAAGGATAACAAACTTTCATTGCCATTTTACTATTTCATTACTATTTTAAGTCAGATTTATGGACTCCTGCTATAATGGACTCTCGCTAGTACGTACAATAAATGTTGGCCTTTGACTGTCTGTCTTAATGAGAGATCCCTGTACATATTTCATGAAATTTTAATTTTTCTATGATGCAAAATTAAAATATGTCATCTTCAGCAATTTTTTCACATAAATACTAAAATCTAGACAAGCTACAAACCTTAAATTTACTATACAATGGGGAACACAAAAGCAGAAATTTGCAGATCTGCAGAAGAATCTCATGCCTGGCTATGGGAATCTTCAAGAGGAGCATGTGAAATTGTTAGCTGTATCAGCAGAATAAGATCTTGAAGATGAACGCAATCTGCTGATTGCAATTGCAAAGTGGCATAAGGAAAATAGTATTTCTAAATTTCCTGACAGCGACATAGAATATTTCAAAACTTGTAATGACAAACTAGTGACTTCTGAAAATCCAAACAATGAGAATATAGTGTCAACAATTTGGAACAGAAATGTTATCATTGAGGAATTATGTCACTTTTATGAGGAATTATATCACTTTTCTGAGGAATTATGTAATAAATACTTCATGAAAATTTAATTTTTCTGACACAAAGTAAAAATATCTCATCTTCAGCAATTTTTTCACATAAATATTAAGATCTAGACAAGTTACAAACCAAGTTTACTATACAACGGGGAACACAAAAGCAGAAATTTACAGATCTGCAGAAGAATCTCATGCCTGACTATGGGAATCTTCAAGAGGAGCATGTTGTTGTTGAAACCCAGACCGTCCGACCTACCAGAAAGGTGTAAGGTAACAGTTTGGACGGTTGGGAAGTGCCACCCAATTTAGACCGGAACCCAGTGGGGGAGGCAACCACAGGGACCGTACCCTCCTTCCCCTACCACCAACCTCTCGGAAGGACTTTCGGACCCACATGTTTAACGTGATCGTACTCCGCATGAACACGGCGGCAGTTATGGCAGTGGCTGGAATCGAACCCGGGCCTACCGAGTGCAACTCCAGCGCACTAACCAAGAGGAGCATGTGAAATTCTTAGCAGTATCAGCAGAATAAGTTCCTGAAGATGAACACGGTCTGCTGATTGCAATTACAGAGTGGCTTAAGAAAAATCTTATATACTAATTGTCAAGTGCCCGTCTGTCGGTCTGTCATGCTTTTTTTAGGCACTTCTCAAGTAGATAGAGACTTGTAATTTGGTACACAGGTCGATCGTTCGATAAAACTCCCTGGAAAAATCGCTTTTTTTGAAAATGTTCTATAGAGAGGTTACCCTACACCAAAACGCTCGAAAAGTAGATGAAAGAATGATAGAAAAGCATGCCTTGTGATGAGATAGAGACTTCAAATTTGGTGTATGGGTAAATTGTTCGAAAGGAAAAAAAAAGTGTGCAATTTCAGATTTCCAATATTTTCTACTTAAAGGGGTGCAGCACACCAAAATGTTCGATTTTCAGAATAAAGGAGAAACGCCCCTTTAAAAAGTGAGAGACTTGATATTTGGTATATGGGCGAATCATTTGATAGAAAACAGAAAAAAATGGAGTTTTTCAAAAATGTACTTTTAAGGGGGTGGGTACTCTACACAAAAACATTTGAAAGGTGAAATGATAGAAAAGCATGTTTCGCAATGAAATAGGGACTTCAAATTTGGTGTACGGGTAAATAGTTGTAAAGGAAGAAAGCGTGCAATTTCGGTTTCCCAACATTTGTTATTATAGGGTGTGCCGCTAACTAAAATATTCAGTTTGACGAACAAATGAAAAATTCCTCCATTACAGTGTGATAGAGGCTTGAAATTTAGCATAAGGGCTAATCATTTGATAAAGAAACCCACGATGAATACGGTTTTTTAAAAATGTTCATTTAAGGGTGTGCTATACGGAAAAACGTTCGAAAGATGAAGTGATAGAAAAAACATGCTTCGCGATAGGATAAAGACTTCAAATTTGGTGTACGGGTAAATAGTTGTAAAGGAAGAAAGTGTGCAATTTCGTTTTCCCGAAATTTGCTATTATAGGGTGTGCCGCTAACTAAAATATTTGGTTTGACGAACAAATGAAAAACGCCTCCATTACAGTGTGATAGAGGCTTGAAATTTAGTATAAAGGCTAATCATTTGATAAAGAAGTCCACGATGAATAAGGTTTTTTAAAAATGTTCATTTAAGGGTGTGCTACACGGAAAAGAGTTCGAAAGATGAAGTGATAGAAAAAACATGCTTCGCGATAGGATAAAAACTTCAAATTTGGTGTACAGGTACAGTTTGAAAGGAAGAAAGTGTGCTATTTCAAATTTTCAATATTTGCTACCTTAGGGGGTGCCGCACACCAATATGTCCGATTTTCTGGATAAATGAGACACGCTTCCTTTAAAATGCGATAGAGGCTTGATATTTGGTAATGGGCCTATCATCTTATAAAAAACCCAAGACGAACAGAATTTTCCAAAAATGTTAATTTACGGGTGTGCTCCACAGAAATACGTTCGAAAGGGGAAATGATATAATATTATGCATCGGGATGAGATAGAAACTTTAATTTGGTGTACGGGTAGATATTTCGAAAGGAAGAATTGAGTAATTTAAGTTTTCCAATATTTTCTTCTTTAGGGGGTTCTGCACACCAAAATATTCGATTTGCCGAATAAATGTGAAACGTAAATTATTCAAAAATTTACATTATTCGAGGCTTGCTTATTGCGAGGCCATTGATTTTCAATGGGTATTTGGCTAGTGGTATTTCTAAATTTCCTGACAGCGACATAGAATATTTCAAAACCTGTGATGACAAACTAGTGACATCTGTAAATCCAAACGATGAAGATATAGTGTCAACAGTTTTCAACAGAAATGTTATCATTGAGGAATCATTGATGCTGAAGATGAAGGAAAACAGCAGAAGTGACTTACCATGGATTGCCGATGTGAAAACGGCAATGCATATTATCAGCAAATTTTATCTACCAAAACTGTAGAACAGAAAGTATGCTATTCACTTTTAATTGCTGATAAAAAGTAGATCAAATTTATCTCCAGTCCCAATCATTCCAGAAGAAAATTATGGATTATTTCTGTGACTTGTCAATAGCATTGATAATAACAGGTACATAAGTACTAGCACAGTGTTGTGTTTTTTATACTTTAGTTAAATTCTGCTCTAAACTATTTATTACTTAATATTACATTTTTCTATAAACTTGCATTTTTTTATACATATAATCTAAACATAAGTTTAAGAAAATTTCAACGAATCATGTATTTCTAATTGAAATTGGATATAACGAAGCCCGTAGATATAACGAACTTTACAATTCATCCCATGAGGTTTCACTATATTGAGGCTCAACTGTACAAATTTTAAAAACTTTTAAGTTTACTTTTCAATAATTTAAATTTTGAAAGCTGGTAAACTTATTAAATTTTTAAATTTAAAAATTCTGTTTACAGTAAATACAGAGATGCTAACCTTGCATGAACCTCTTCGGGAGTTATCATGGTAAATTTTGGGAGTTTTAGGAGGTATTTTAGGAGTATCAATTTTCGTTTTCAAGCAATAAAATTCTGTAAATTATAAATTAATTACATTTATATCAAGTAATGATTTGAAACTAGCACTTTTTAGCTTACTTGATAAATCAATTGAAAATATTGACTGTAGTATTTCTTTCGTTTAAGTTTCTCACTTTTTGGATAAAATACTTGATAATATCTTATCTGAAAGATTGGGTCAGAAATCAGTCTGATTTTTTTGGACAATAAAAACATTTGGGCCCATTTTTAGAAGGGGGGGGGGGGGGGGGGGAAGAGTCCACATTTTCTTTTTGTATTTTTTATGATTCAACCAGTTTTATTTTCTTAAATTTTTATTATTCTAAAAACTTATTTAAAATAAAGTTATTAGGATTACTATTTTAATTTACATTAAAGGGTAAAATAAATGTTTTGTTTTGTTTTAAATTAAAATTCCAAAGATGTAAATTTAGTTGCAAAAATCAAATTCCTTTGCATCAAATTCTTCTGAAATGACTTTATTTGAAAGATTGGGGTGGAAATCATTCTGACTTTTAGGACAAACAATTGGGTCCATTTTTGGAATAGAAAAAGAAAAATTGTTTTAAACCTGCTTTATTTTCTTACATTTTTATTAACTCATTTAAAATAAAGTTATTAGGATTACTAGCTTAATTTAAATTAAATGATGAAATAAATGTTTTTTCTTATTAAAATTCCAAAGATGTAAATTTAGTTGCAAATGCATCAAATGCTTCTAAAATGATTACATAAGAACCCAAATCATTATTTTAAATAGTTATTCAGTAAATAGTCCATTTCATTAATATGTTTGATAAAATAGTTTATCTGTAATTACACATAATTACAAAAACTTTAGTCGATACAAACAGATTGCAAAAGTAGAAAATATTTTCACATTAAAGGAAATATACTAACAATCGCATAAATATGCAGGTTTTCACAATACTGCTGGAAAATAACCCTTTATTTCATTAATAATATGTTTGAAAAACAGCTTTTTTATACACAACACGTAACAGTTATGAAAATTACAGTCGATACAAGCAAATTACAAAAGGGAAAAATGTTTGCACAATTCAACAAAATATACCAAGAATCTCATACAGATGCTGATTATTGCAATATTGCTGCAAAATAACCCATCATTTCATTAATAATATGTTTCAAAAATAGCTTTACACATAACAATTTTGAACATTTTAGTTGAAGCAAACAGACTGCATAAGTGAAAAATATTTTCATAATTAAAAAATATATACCGATGATCGCATATGCATGCCATTTTTCGTGATACTACTGCAAAATAACCACTGCTGCAATAGACTGTCATTTCATTACAGTGTTCTCCCTTCCTATCTTTCGAATGGGCACACCGCCCGGCTGTTTTTACAAACTGCCCGGCTGACAATCTAAGAAAAACGTATGTAAAAAGTAACGAACGAATGTGAACAAAAATAAAAAATAATTTTTGATTAGCCTACATAAATTTGTAAAGCCACTAAATTTAGTAAACAATTTTGGGGCCGGATTAAAAGGCCACCGACAACATAATATTTTGTCTACCATCTGAGCTTTTAAAAAAAAAGAAAATTTAGTTCTCCGATCATTCCGTAATGGCGCCACGACAATAAATATGCATCGCTGAAGCCAAAACATAGCGACTGGGCATCCTTAAACATGGAAGCTGTGCATTTTCCCCATAGAATGAAATAAAATAGTGAATAATTTGTCAAATAGTCTTGTTTTATGCGATGTGTTTCTGAACGTCTTGTATGCTTATTTTGCTTTATGTTTTTTAAAATGAGTAGAAAGGTAGTCCAGGGAAAGCACCTATTTAGTTATGTTGACAAAGTTCATGAAAATAATGTTCGTGAAAGTGATAGTCTACAGTTGCAACTACTGGTAGTGAATCGTTTGCTTCTTCAAATGTAAAACACACATCTAAACACCGCACTAGGGGAATTAACAAGGAATGGTTTAAAAAATTTCCTTGGTTAGTAAGCAATGAAGATGGAATGCTGTGTTCTACTTGCATGAAATACAGTAAGAGAAGTGTTACAAGTAGTGTTTGGATAACCACTTCATGCACTAGGCTTTGTTGTGCTTAGATTTAGAGATTCTCATTATCTAAGGTTTTTAAGGCGCAAAATTCATAATTTTCCCCTTCCCTTCAAAATTCAAAATTAATTTATGGTTATTGAATATTTCGACGATTTATCTCGTATTAACGTTTATTTATTATCCCTTTCATACATTTTTATATTCCAAATTACGCACACGAAGTATCTACAAACGCTAAAAGTATTCATAGAATCCTTTACTTATTCGCCTGTGCCCCTGTAATTTTCCTTTTCGGCCTTACGCCTTCACTTTCGAACAGCAATTATATTCCTCTGAAAGCGAAAAATAACGCTCCTTTTTGACCATTTCATTGCTTATCAGTTGAGTTGATGTTTATTCCAGATGTTTTGGGGTGCCTAGAAATTCTGTAGGGTTGGCGCAACGGAGCAATGAACTTTGGCGGGAAAACGTGGTAGCTAGCTTGGCGGCATTTTCGTGCCGCGCGGTTCACTGCGAAGTGTCCCTTTTTCTAATTCCCCGGGGTATGTGAGGCGCTCTGTGTGCGGCGCAAGTTTTTTCACTCGCCAAGATTGGCGTCTCCTGCGAAGCGAAAATTTTTGGTTGGCAAGGGAGTTCGGTCTCTGAGATTAGAGCAGAGAGGTTGGGAAAAGATTTTGGGGCCGCGGCCGGACCTCACGCTGAGGGGCCGCGGTCGCCGTAAAAATGCTTTGAGTTCGATTCTGGGCAGCAGAGCAAAGAGATGATAAAATTTCTAAGAGCCGAGCCTGGGGCTCACGCCCCGGGTCGCCGGTAGCTTATGAATTTAGATACTGAGCATCTTGACATTCCTGAAACTGGCTACAGGGTATTAGTAAAAATACCTGCTTCTGAGTTCAGCGCATTTGCAGGGAACTACGTCAAATCGGCGATTCTGTTTCTGCACAAGTTCAGCTGTCTATGTCACCGGATGTTCCATTAGTTACTGAATACAAAGTTGAGAAAAATCGGCCAGTGATTCATCATCAATTGTCATGGTGGACCAACAAAGATTGCCCAACAACAATGTTTTTGGGAAGCCTTTCATACTTCAGAACTCTCATCTATTCATCCAATATTTACGTCATTCCAGTGATAAGTGCATCAGTGATCCCTCTCCACATTTTTCTGTGCTCCTCCAGTGTTTTGCCTTATGAGCTCCGCAGTGATGAGCTGTATTTTATTTTACCGGCCCACTCGAAGCGTTTTGATTTCAATCGTGTCATTAAATTTTACAAGCTATGTGTGAGAAAGTATCATCATGTTCCAGAAAGAAAAATGTAAATTTCAGTGTAGATCAAAAAAAAAAAGTTTCAATAGGAAGGATAGAAAGAGTTACATGTTTTTGCAAGTCAACAATTAATAAGTATATTTTTAAAAATTGTGTGTAGCTTTGTGATTTTTATCATGTTTAACAACAGTCATTTTTGCTCCTCATTTCTGGTGCTGCCATCTACTGTTGGAAGCGAGAACATTCGCTGTCTTTGGATGATTTCTCCCAATCAACATCTTAAGATCTATTCTTTTATACATGCCATCTGGGTGGAGCTACACACAATATATATATATACACGAATGTTTTATTTTATGAAAATGATTTCTTTCATATACACCGATAATGTGTTTTTATTATTTCTGAGTTATGCTTTTCACATTTTTAGTGGTGGACAGCTCAGGCAGACCAAACTCTGGTCTTCAGACCAGAGTGGATTCTGTTCCCAGGGTTATTTTTATTAAATTACTAAGTTAAAAGATTTTAATTTGGAGCAATGTACTAACTTAACTTTATGCCACTATACAAATAATGAAATCTTATAAATGGATCAGATGTTGAATTTTTAATTGTTAATAAAAGTTAATTTTTAATTTAACAAATGAGTTGTGGATTCATGTTCGTGAAAGTGATAGTCTACAGTTGCAACTACTGGTAGTGAATCGTTTGCTTCTTCAAATGTAAAACACACATCTAAACACCGCACTAGGGGAATTAACAAGGAATGGTTTAAAAAATTTCCTTGGTTAGTAAGCAATGAAGATGGAATGCTGTGTTCTACTTGCATGAAATACAGTAAGAGAAGTGTTACAAGTAGTGTTTGGATAACCACTTCATGCACTAGGCTTCGACAGGAAAGCTTAGTAGATCATGACACTAGTGTCCTACATAAAGAATCTAGTTCAACCATTCTAGAGATAAAGGCGCTTTTAGAAACTGGATTAGGGCAAATTGAAAAATCTATTTCAGTTTTGCATAGTTTAGAGAGAGGAGCTATTGTTGGTACTTTAAGATCTATGTATTTCTACGTATTTTTTAGCTGTAAATGAACTACCACATACTACTTTATATAAAAAACTGCTGAAACACTGTGAAGCTATGGATTTGTACTATTTAAAACATCTCAATGTTGGAAAAAATGTTAATTATACTTCTGAAATAATTATACTAGAACTGCTTGAAAGTTTAGCTGCACATATTAAATCTGAAATTTTGACAGACTTACAATCTACACAGTATTTTAGTATTTTTTGTGATGAAACTACAGATATAGCTGTTATAAAGCAACTTATTGTATATGTAAAATATGTTAGTCAGGTTACAAAGGAGGTTACTGTAAGGTTTATTTCAACTCTTAGTATAACTGTTGGGTTATACTTTTAGATATTTAATTATTTTAGGGGTTTTGTTTTTGTTTAAATGTGTTCAGGGGTCTTATTTACATAGTCATTCTCTTTTAGTTATTCATTTTCCAATTGTTTAGGTTTTTGATATTCTTTGTTCAAATAGGTTCTTTTCAATAGGTTTTGTGTTAAAAACGGCGAAAGTTCGTTCTTTTTAGGTTTTAGCAATTTAAATTTATTTAAATTGGCTAATTTGCAATTCCATTTATTGCCCTTTTTATTCCCTTTAATTTGATTCCAAATTTATTGCTCTCTGTTAAAAATTCGTTAATTCATTGCAGTTTTTCGGTTTTATTCTATTTTCAGCATTTTAAATATTTCAGAATCGTCCATATTTAAATTGTTGAAAATAGAATAAAACCGAAAAACTGCAATGAATCCTGTGCCATGGATTTTCCTCTTCTGGTTTTCCCTGGGTCTGCAGCACGTTTGGTGATTCTGCCTGCCTCCCGCTGATCTCTGCCGTTCTTCTTGGACCCTTGGTGATATCTTTTAAATGCTAATTTTTAATTGCTTCTGTCGTTTTGGACTATTTTAAAGTTTAATTGTGTTAGTAGAATAAGACCCCTTTAGACTTATATACTTTAGGTCACCTGAACCTGTGGTTATCTTTTAAATTTTGTTCTAAATTCCCTTTTGGCTAACTTATGTTTTTTTTTTTATCTAAAATTCTAGTTTCGACAAATAATTGAATAAGTTTAATATTGTTAACTTTAAAATTTAATATTCTAACGTTTTTCTACCACTATACGACCGGCCATTCCATTTATTTTTATTATTTAAGATGTTTGATTTTAGTTAATGAGATGTAAAATGTTTTGAAAATTATTTTAAAAGTGAAGTTTAAAATTTTAATAAACATTAGATTTTGAAAACCTAAAATCTGTGTTCTCTTTCTTTTACTTTTAATGCATTTTTATTTTTAGGAAAGTTCCATTTAATTACATGTAGAGTACATATTTGTACACTTAGGGTAACTGGTCAATAGGTCCACTTTCTGTTTATTTAAGAATTCAGTTATATTTCTAGAATGTTTTCAGGTTAGATGAACTTTACAAATTTCAGATATTTTTGAGTGTTTTCAGAAGAATGATTTTTACGCTTTTAGGTTTTAAGAACTTGGAAAACTTCGAATATTTTGAATGTCAGAATGATTTAGAATGCTTTAGTATATCATAAATGCAGTTTAACTACCGGACAATTGGCGCCGTTTGACCAGTCTAGGGGCTTATTCATGCTAACTGTAATAGATGTTCTTAATAATTTTTGTTCTTAAAAATGAAATTTCAGTAAATTGATTCCATGCCTGTTTATTCTAAAAGTGATTACAGTTGAGATTTTAATATGTTCTTAAAGTAAGGCAGGATGTTTTAGAATGTTCTTAAACTAAATTAAAGGAATTCATTTTAATATTTTGATTAAAATTTTAGGATTAATTTAAATATTTTCATTTAGAATTTTTTTGAGGAAACTTAAGAATTTTTGAATTAGAATTTTTATTTAAGCATTCCTTAATGTAAGTTAATTTGATTTGAGTTTTATTATTTGAAGTGTTTGAAATTAAATTTAATTCATAAGTTTGGGAAGTTTTAAGTATTTGAAGAACGCACTTTATAGTATTTACATTTTTTGTTCTAATCCCATCTCATTAACAATTTTTTTTATTTTGTTGTTCTTGTAACCCACGCTCCCAGCAACACTAAGAATTGTTTTGATGAAATAGAATGAAATTAATTGAGTAAACTTAATGAGAATATTTTTTTAAGTTAAATTACATAGAATTGAAGCAGTAGTTTTTCGACTTAGAATATTTTTGTTCTGATTTGGAATTGAGATTTAAATCCTCACTGATATGTGAATGTAGATGATGAAATGCTGTTGATTAATTGAAAAATTGGGTAATGCAGGTGTTTTTTACACTCCAATATGAGTGTGACATAAATGTCATCTTGAGTTATCTTGTTCTTCACATTGATCATTTGTTTGGTTTTCATACTCAAATAGAGTGGTGACAAATCAGTTTGTTTGTTCATAATTCTGAATCTGATATTTTTAATACTGTCTTTAAAAATTTTTGGTCGTTAAAGTGGAAAATTTATTTTATTATAGGAGAATTAAATTTTTTTTAAGTGGAATATTTTAAATTGTGCAATGCAATTTGAGTTCTTTTGGCTTTAAAATTAAATGGGGATTTATAATTTGATTTTCCCTTTGGTATTTTGTTTAAAGAAATTATGATACACTTGGCAGTTAGTGAATTTAAATGTACTACTTATACTTGATGGATATTTTTGTGCTATTTTTTGGGGGTTCAAAAAAGATTCACAACCTTTGAGAGGACTCACAACCCTCGGCCCCTTGTCTTAATTTTTTTTGATTTTTATGAGAATTGTTTGAGATTACCAGAGTTACAGATATGACATTTGAGATTATTGTTGTTGAGAGTGCAAGAGGTTGCACAATATTTAGTGGAATCGCGTTTATTGATATTAGTGTAAAATGATGCATAAGGTCATTTTAATGTATATTTGTCTTTTAAACGACCTAATTTGCCAAGTAATCAGTTTATAGTATAATTTGTAAACAAGTCGGTTAAAATTGAGTTCAGTTCCAAATTGTTAGGGAATTGAGTTTGTTATTTTGGGGTAAATATTCCACAATTTTTTTGTTTGTAACTTGAGCCAAAATTGATATTATTTAAATAGAGTAATATGCTTCGAATATTTGTTTTCTTTGTAGAGGAGGAGATGGTGATGAATTTGATGATTTGTATTTATTGGTTGTTATGTTGAAGGTACCATTTCAAAATTTATTGTTTAGATTATTGGAATTCTTTGGCTGGTCCAAAGTTTTCGTTAAAATTTATGTTTATTCATGACAGCTAATGATATAGAGATCTGTTTATTATTTTTCTACTGCTTCTCTTTGATGACGTATTTGTTGGAGCATTTTAAAATGAATTGATGAATTTTCATAATATAGAGTTACAATGAAGTTGAAGTATTTAATATTGAATCTATATGTATGTTTAAGAGTTTAGACGAAATGTTGAGAAATATGATAATTGTTATTATGAAAGTGTTTAGTGAAGTGATTATTTGATTATTGATTTATTTATAAGGAATTTGATTTTTATGTGATTTTTATGGCTCATGTTACAGCTGTAGTTGAGATTTAGATTTTTTTTTCTCTCCTTCGTTTCGCGGAATTTTGTCATGTGTTAGCTAAAATTTTTCATTTTTCAAATGAAAAATTTTTTTGGGACGTTCGAAGGAGTTGTTGGGTTATACTTTTAGATATTTAATTATTTTAGGGGTTTTGTTTTTGTTTAAATGTGTTCAGGGGTCTTATTTACATAGTCATTCTCTTTTAGTTATTCATTTTCCAATTGTTTAGGTTTTTGATATTCTTTGTTCAAATAGGTTCTTTTCAATAGGTTTTGTGTTAAAAACGGCGAAAGTTCGTTCTTTTTAGGTTTTAGCAATTTAAATTTATTTAAATTGGCTAATTTGCAATTCCATTTTTTGCCCTTTTTATTCCCTTTAATTTGATTCCAAATTTATTGCTCTCTGTTAAAAATTCGTTAACTCATTGCAGTTTTTCGGTTTTATTCTATTTTCAGCATTTTAAATATTTCAGAATCGTCCATATTTAAATTGTTGCCGAATTCGTATATTCCAAATCGTTTCACTTCATTTCTTTTTAATTTTCGTCTGCTCTGAAATTCCATTTCTCTTCTTTAAAGTTTCGAGTTTTTAATTGGTTGATCGTAATATTAAAATCGTCTGTCATTAATTATTTTATCGTTCATCGATAATTTTGTTTACAATCTGTGGCAGCGATGTTTCGCAGTATATAAGCAAAATCGCGCACTTTTTCGCTCTCTTTCTCTTCCTGCTGAATTAGAACCCAGGATGTAGTCCTATAGAGTGTTGTTTTCAGCGCTTCGGCGCGAGCCGTAGTTCGAATCCGGCATGCGTTCTGAGGAACGAAAGTTTTTATTTTATTCCCGGCTCATTAATTATGCTCTGTTTATTTGTTATTCCTGCCGCTGAGTTTTAATCTAAACATTCAAGAGCTGCTGAAAATGTTACGTCTGATGGCAGAGAGAGTTGTGTCTATAAGGACTGGATGTTTTGAACTCCTGCCTCTTCAGTCTTGCTAATTAGTTTCCTGTCTGCTAAATGTTGATCCAAGATGTTCCGCGATTTACGCGATGTCCGCCGAGGAAGTTGCAATTTGTTTATTTACCCGAGTTGTGCAGCTCTTTACATGAGGAATGGAATCAATATTTCCGTGCCCAATAGACGGACATATATTTTTGGTTTTCGTTCTGATGTCAGAAGTTCGGTGCTGCAACTTGGAGAAATGATGTTTATTGCTGGACGTCCGGCTGATTTGGAGAATCTCCGGTGGAGTCGGAATTCGTGGAGCGATCGTTTTTCCAGATTTCTACTGGACTGAAATAAGATCCTGTGCCATAGATTTTCCTCTTCTGGTTTTCCCTGGGTCTGCAGCACGTTTGGTGATTCTGCCTGCCTCCCGCCGATCTCTGCCGTTCTTCTTGGACCCTTGGTGATATCTTTTAAATGCTAATTTTTAATTGCTTCTGTCGTTTTGGACTATTTTAAAGTTTAATTGTGTTAGTAGAATAAGACCCCTTTAGACTTATATACTTTAGGTCACCTGAACCTGTGGTTATCTTTTAAATTTTGTTCTAAATTCCCTTTTGGCTAACTTATGTTTTTTTTTTATCTAAAATTCTAGTTTCGACAAATAATTGAATAAGTTTAATATTGTTAACTTTAAAATTTAATATTCTAACGTTTTTCTACCACTATACGACCGGCCATTCCATTTATTTTTATTATTTAAGATGTTTGATTTTAGTTAATGAGATGTAAAATGTTTTGAAAATTATTTTAAAAGTGAAGTTTAAAATTTTAATAAACGTTAGATTTTGAAAACCTAAAATCTGTGTTCTCTTTCTTTTACTTTTAATGCATTTTTATTTTTAGGAAAGTTCCATTTAATTACATGTAGAGTACATATTTGTACACTTAGGGTAACTGGTCAATAGGTCCACTTTCTGTTTATTTAAGAATTCAGTTATATTTCTAGAATGTTTTCAGGTTAGATGAACTTTACAAATTTCAGATATTTTTGAGTGTTTTCAGAAGAATGATTTTTAGGCTTTTAGGTTTTAAGAACTTGGAAAACTTCGAATATTTTGAATGTCAGAATGATTTAGAATGCTTTAGTATATCATAAATGCAGTTTAACTACCGGACATAACTGATGGCAAAGCTGAAACTATCAGTAAGAAAGTAATTGAAATAATTTTTTGAGTCTCTATTTAAAAACTTGCAATCTGGTAGGTCTAGGATCTGACGAAGCAGCTACAATGATTGGTAGGCACAATGGAGTTGCAAAATTACTGAAAGATGAAACAGATGGTCTCACAGTAAATTGTCATTGTATTAACCATCGATTGACTTGCTGCTGTCCAAGCTGCAGCTGAAGTTAAATTTAATGACTTTTTAAGGCAGTTTTATTTTTTTCAAAACTCAATTCTCTTATTTTTTTTCAAACTTTTTTCAAAGCTGTTTTATTTTTTTCAAAAATAGCTTTACACATAACAATTTTGAACATTTTAGTCGAAGCAAACAAACTGCATAAGTGAAAAATATTTTCACAATTAAAAAAAATATACCGATGATCATCAAAAATATACCGCCAGCCATTCTGTCAGAATGGCTGGCTTAACTGCAATTCAAAGTATACTGGAATGTCCTCAAATTAAATTAAAACTGGCCAGTGACACTAGATGGCTATCTGATGATAATGCTGTTAGGCCTTTATGCGAATGCTTGGTTAGTGTTGTGGCTGCACTAGAAAGATAAGTTGAGTGAAATGATGTAACAGCTGAAGGATCAAGCAAACATATAAAAGAGTACAAGTTTTTAGCTTCTTTACTAATGCTTTCTGATATTTTACCTCATTTAGCTGTTTTATCTAAGCTTGGCAAAAGCAAGATGTCACCTTTACAGAAATAGAACCAATTTTGGAAGCCACAAAACTGACCATTACAAAACTTAAAGAATATCTTTTTGGTTGTCACTTTCAAAGCCTCCACTACAATCTGACTAGCTTGTGGTCTGATTTTCATGTTAAATTTTCAGATGCTGAAGCAGCCACATTTAAAACTGAAATCTATGATAAATGCATAGAGATAGTTGTTGATCACCTGGAAGCAAGATTCCAGACATGCTTATTATTCCATCTTTCCCTAGACTTTTTAGTACAAACATCTCCAGTCAAGCCGCTGAGAGTCACTTTGATCATTATTCTAAACAAGGGAATCCACCAATATTAAACTATGAAGCTTTAAAATTAGAGTGGGTAGTTGCCTCCAAAATGGTCAAAGGGAAATTATATAAAAATCTGAGCACAAAGCAAATACTTTTGAAATTGGCTACAACACCTGAGCTCAAAGAATCATTTCCAAATTTATCAAAGCTGGCTACTGTTGCACTCTCTATACCTGTCAGTACAGCAGATTGTGAAAGATGATGTTCATTCCTAGGTACAATTAAGACCTGTTTATGAAACTGAATGAAACAGTCAACTCTGAATAATCTTATGGCTATTTCAATAGAGGGGCCAGATCCAGATGATTTTGATCATAACAAGGCAGCTGATGATTTTGCTTCTCAGAAGAAAAAAATTCATGTGTAGAATTATTAGTATTTATTAATACTAATAAGTAATTACATTGTAATATTATATATAATATATATTGCAATTATTATTAAATGTAAGTTACATTTACAGATAAAGAGGTTTAAGTTTCTGAGCATCGAAAAAATTTGTAAAACATAATACATCTGCTTTGACCACACGACTGCTGATTCACACCACCCAGCAAGTAAAATTTTCAAGGGAGAACACTGCATTAATCAAACTTTTTGAAAGTAGTTTATTTCTATATAACACTAAATAATTATGAACACTGCAGTCGATGCAAATAGATTGCAAAAGAACGAAAAAAATAATAACTGATTTTCTCTCTTGTGATACAATAGGAATAGCCGCTTGTGAGTGCCAATTTTGCGGGTAAACAAATTTTTAGATGTCATAATGGGAAAACTTTGATCTCATCCCTTGGCGCTATGAAGTGCAGGGAGCGTGAACCAATATTTCGTTATTTCCAGAGAATTGTTATCGCTTTCCGTACTGATCGCATAAATTCTTAATACACTCTGTTATTTCCAGAGTAGTTGACATCTCTGTAAATATGATTGAAAATGTGAAAATATTTTGTTTACTTTTAAAAGATTTGTGCAACATGAAGGGCTGTGCATGAAAATTGGTGAATAACTGAAAAACACTATGACTGTATAATACTCAAGTACCTTATATTTTAAAATATAATTATAGTGTGGGTACTAACTTTGTGAATCCAATAAAATCTTCATGGTTTGTATTCATATAGGCTAGTTCTACTTCCACCAGCAGGGTAAGTTGTTCTTTAGTTCTTTGCTCTCTCTCCCTGATGAAGGACATAATGATGCGCTCAGTTTCTTCTCTCAAATGAGGATAACGACTCATCTGGAAGGATAAAATAGGTTACAAAAATGGCAAAACAACATCCTGAACAGAATAAGTTCAATAAAAATGAGATTCGTTAAGACAGTTAGGTATACAGACATTCTGTAATATGAGGCTTCACTAGATTTTTCATATTATTTAGGTTTACCAGTAGGGGAAAGTGGGACACTTTTCAGTTTTCAGTTTTAATTCAGGGTGGTTACAAGAAATTCAATTCGAAATTCCCTGATTTTTTCCTGAAATGCTCCTCCTTGAAAAATATTTATCGAGGTCATGTCGCCTGCTGATGAAAACTCTCCCACAGAAATATATTTAAAGGAGATGAGTGAATAACTGAATGTCTTGTGATGCGAGTTGAAAAATGTGACATCATGGAATGAACAAGCATTGTTCATTCAGCTAAAAAAAACTATATGGTCAGAAAATGAAAAAAAAATTGCAGAAATTTGCAGTTTTCCCCAACTTTCAACGGAATTCCCTGATTTTTCCCTGATATTTCCAGAAGCATAAAATTTCCTGATAATTCCAGGTTTTCCAGGTATGTGGTCACCCTGTTTTCATAAATATTCTTTTATATAGGGTTTATGCTCACTTTTCAAACCCATTTTTTCAGGTTTTCCCTGTTGTCTTCATCAAAATTCCAGGTACAGTATAGGATCTGTTATCCGGAATGCTTGGGGACTTTGGACTTTCTGGATAAGGGGTATTTCCATAATTTGGAACACTTTCTAAAATCTACCGGAATGTTCTACAATGTTGTTATAAAAAATTATTTTAAGCATAAATGCATTACAGAAAGCTTTATTTTGTAGTGAAAAAGTATACTTAAATAAAATTATATACTATTAAAATATATATGTAATTAAAAAAAATTAGAACTAGTTGTTAATAAAAAAAAAAAAAAAAGTTAAAACATGAAAGAAGTTCATTATTGAGATTGAGGCTTGATAGAACACAAGTTTACACTAAAGATAATAACATTTATTTAATTTTAACAAAATTATAACTCCATATTATGAATGGAAATATATCAAATTTTAATATAAAAAAATATCTGTCAAAATGGCTATATTTCAAGTGCCTCAATTGTTGTTTTAATACATTTTTCTAGAAAATAACCCTTCATTTCATTAACTATATGTTTGAAAAGTAATTTCCCCACATAAACATAAAATGATTAATGAAATCTTAGTTGATGCAAACAAATTGCTAAAATTGAAAATGTCTTTATAAGTAGAACGAAATATACTGAGGATCGTATACAAATGCTGATTTACGTGATATTGCCAGAGAATCTTTTCAAATTGCCAACAAATAATAAAATTTTTTTTTTAAATGTATCACACATATGAACTTAAAATTTTGGGCCAAATGTAAGCCATGGCTGTCAAGTAAGCTATTTTTCATTTAAAAAAAAGAAAAAAGGAAATTTCTCCTTAAACACTTTAAATACCAAGAGATTTGCATATTTGCCCAAAAATCAGCAAAAAATGTACAAAATCGAGGTCTCGTGAGAAAACGACACTGTCTGGAAAAGTCAAAAAGAGATTGGTTTTAAATTATGTTTCTTGGCATTTTAGACAATGATAACCCAAATTAATTTTGGATATCTGAATTTAAAAATGCCCATCCCTGCTAGTCTGATGGAGCCAAATTAGTTTTTGTAACTTCAATGGCATTCAATTCAAATTTTTAATATTTCAGTAAAATACTGCAGAAGTAAATTTTCGTGGTCCCCCAATATTATGATACATGTGGTTTACAGGGTTCCCACTCTTTTTCAAAATAAAAAATAAGGAATTTCTAAGGACCCAATTAATATTTTATAAGGACTAATTGAGATAGACCGTAAACCATATTGCGGCCTTCATTGCACTACGGAAATGCACTGGGGTGTGACGTATATACATAGTTACAGAGCTAGAAGATGTCCTATATTTCCTACATATTTTTTAAAATAGGAAAAAACCCAGAAGCAGAATTTTTTCCCCATGTGTTGCATGCAGAACAAAGAAGTCTTGTTGCAAAACATAGAAAAAAATTCTGCTTCCGTGGTTTTTCCTATTTTTAATATATAGGAAATATAGGACAACTTCTAGTTCTGTATTTGGGAAGAAACTACACCCTTTTTAAAAATTATTGTGCTTTTGACTCGAAAATGTGAAAGAATATTAACAACATTAGCAGCTTTATTTACAGTTTTAGACTTCACTAATCTTTTTTTTAATTATTATACTCATGTATAAAAAAATCTGATGATAAAAGTTCTTATGATAAAAATTTAACTGATTTTTTTTTTTTTTTTTAATTTTTTGGTCAAGTCCTTTATTTCAGCTACTTTTCCTTTAATATATTTCCTTAATTGCATTTGCCTTGAGCAAAAGATCAAGGTTCTTAGCAGATACTCCCAGATTTAGGCCACAAATAAACCGTTTATTTGTGGCCTTCGTTGAGGAACAGTAGTTCAGATAATATTTCGAGTAAAAGTAAGCAAAAACTTGCTTAGATAAAATATTTTTATTTATTTTTAATTTTTGGAAAAAACTGCTTAAAACGTTAAAATTAATTTTTATATTCATACATTGTACTCAATTTATGTCAAAACAAGTATAAATTGTCAGTGCCTTATTAATGCACAGACTGGGGCCACGGACCTGGGTCCCACAATTTTAGGGGTCCCTATATTTTGTATGTGATAAATTTTATGCAGAAATAATTTTTGCTTTTTAAGAAAAATAATATTCATAAAGTAAATCTTCCTAAAATTAAAATACAAAAATAAAATTATGAAAATAATTCATTGAAAAAGATTTTTCTTCTAACATTTTAGAATGTAGGCTTTTTGTATCCCTACAAAGATGTTAATATTTTAAATATTATACATTTTTTTAATTCTTAATATATTGTTTTGCAATAAAAAGTATGAAAGTCTACATGTACAAAAGGACCTTCGGCACTGTGGCCCCCAAATTTGGTATATGTTTTTTGTGTGCTCAGTGTGTATGGGGGCCCCGAAATATCAGAAGGCCTTGGGCACCTCTTTGACTTAATCGGACCCTCTAAATTTTGTATATTTTTATATATTAGGTTTGGAGGTATAAGCGTCCAAAGTGCTTGCATTTTTTGTAACGCTCCAATTTCAGCCGGATATCTCGACCAGGAACATTATTCATGTCAAAAAGTATCAACTGGTTTGGTAGGCAAAATATTCATACTTTAGTAAGTCCCAATTGGGATTTCTATCTACCCAATCAATACACTATTCACTGAGATACTGTTATCTCCTTTTTACGACATACAAAATCATATGGCTTTAGCGCTTTCAGGCACTATTATGCCCTTCATCAGTGGCGAAGTTTCACTTCGCCACTGTGATTGTATGTCGTACACGTGATTGTATGTGGCCATGTGATTTTGTATGTCGTAAAAAAGAGATTTTAATAAAAGACTTTTAGACCTAATTTTTGGTTGTCTTTGATTTTAAAGTATTAATTAGTTGACGTGTTTCCATACCATTTTATTACTTATTAAATGCAACTTCTTTCACTTACTTTGTCGGTACATTTTCTAACAACATTTCCCAGCTCAGCAACTACTAAATCCACACATTTCAATGCTGGTTCTTTTAATTTTGCAATTTGCTTCTTGACTATTGCTTCAAATGCCATATCAGGAGTGAAAAGACCGACTCTGAAATAAATTGAAAGAGTTCATTTTAAACTATTAAATAATAAAATGGTTTATGTTGGTACTGAAATTTTTATAAAATACATTTGTGGCATTGCTCTGCTGGAAAATTACCATTAAAAATTAGCCACTGATTGTAAAAATGCCACTTACTCAATCGAGTATAACTCCAGATTGAGTGTTTTGGAAATGCATTGTGTGAGAGGGAATACACAATAAATACAAATATTGGTAAACTAAATATAACTTTTATTTTAAAACACATATTAAAACCTGATAATTAATTTCAACACAAATATTTTACTTTGCATAATAAAGTTTGCTATTGTGAATATTATAATAGTTAATTTCCTCTCTCTATTACAATTCTATTTTAGTACTTAAATTCTGAAATTAATTCCTTTAATATAATCAATTGATTAAATCTAACCTCTGGTATGCATTCCGCAGTGGAGAAGAGGACAAAGGACATACCCCTGGAACAGCAAGGGTGGCAATCATTAGAATGAACCTCTCCTTTTTGGAGATGCTATCTTGTTGCACTCTAAAATCTAACTCCTTACTACTGACTTTCACGTCCAGCTCGAGAATCGGGCTAAGCCTCTAGCCTTGCCCCATGGCTGTAGCTTGGTCATGATACGTAGAAAATTGTAATAAATCCTGTGACATGCCCTGGCTCCTCCGGGTCATTGAGTGAACCCTTTTCAAAGGTTTGGCGAAAATTAGGAGGCACTAATACACTTGCAGGTGTCCATTTTTATTAAAGGAAACCATAACATCCTTTGCCAAACCATAACATCTTTTTTTTTTTTTGGGGGGGGGGGGGGGGGGGGAGGTTTCTTAAGAGTAAAGTGGCAACAGGAAATTCCAACTCTGTCCCATGACAGCATCACTCAACAACCTCTGATAACACTATCATAAGATTGTTGTGAGTTTTTTAGATGGCATAGTAATCCTGCGTTAACATTATTGCTACGCTACCTGGAAAATTACCAAGAATATGCTAAGGATTTTAATTTATCTCCTGTTCAATTTATAAATATTCTAATCATTTAGTAAATAGAGAAAATTTTACAGATAATACTGAATTCAACTATTATAGGACACTTATTATGAAATGAGAAAATGGCAAAACAATACTAACCTAATACCATGAATATTCCGAATAGCAAATGCTATTTCTCGTCTAAGTTCCTTTTCATCAAACTCCATCTAAATATAAAATGATTTTTAAGCAAACTTGTAATTTTAATAGTACATCATTGAGTTTAGAATGTGTAACATTTTGCAGAAGGAAAAAAACAGTATTAAGCTAAAAAAAACAGTATAATTAGCAGTAAACTCCACTGCTAATGTAATTAGCAGTAAAATCAGTGTTGACCAGAATATTAATATATTATTTTCAGACCTTTATCAATGTTCCATACCTGGCGGAGCATCCTAAGAGTGTTTTCAATTGATAAAACATTATTAATTGTCAACTTTTCTGAGACGAATTTTAGTTATATTATCCAATTTAAGTAACTAACACAACAGACTCTGAATTTAAGCAAAAGTAATTTTATACAATGCACATTTATTGAACTTCTGAAAAATCTGGAAAGGAATCAACATTTTAAACAGATGAACAATTTAGAGGCTTCATGAGTTATAACGACTGAAAATCTGACATCTACAGCAGATCATTAAATACAGCAGTCACTTCACAAAACAATTCCATTTGTCCTGAGGTATCTATCTTTTTTTAGGACACACCCGGTAAGAGTGCAAAAATAACACAGCTGTGTGCATATTTAACAAATACATAATTTATTTACAAAACACATATTTATTCACAAATGTTAATTTAAGCATTAAATCTTAATATTCTTCATTGGATTGAAAAGCAATTAAAACAATTTAAATGAGTCTTGCAGACTAAATTGGAATGGATGGTAACCGAGTATAAAATTACCCGCCTAATGTTAAATTAAAATTATTTAACAGAGAGAGAGAGAGAGAGAGAGAGAGAGAGAGAAAACATATTAGGAAAAAGCCCTAAAAGGGTAACTCACCAACATCATTTAGCAGTGAAGAGTCTCGCACCATTATCATCATTTTCCAGAGGAGCCGGGAGGCAAAGAGGCTCAACTCTCTTGACATTATGTTCCAGGCTACACTCTCCTCTTTTTATTTTCCAAATCTTAAAACTCTCTCTCTTTCAAAGATTTAAACACACCCTCTCAAACCTTGAAAGTACTCAATGGTTTCTGGGGCATAACCCTTTGATCCGAAAGCGACATCATTGGTTTTTTAGAACCGACCAGTTAAACCAACGCTTTTGCAAGCCCCACCAAACTGATACTCTTTTGGGCACTAATTCAAAAGGTCCACAACCTCTATGATCTCATCTCGCTCAGACAAAGTTGCATATTTCGGTAAAATGCAATCTCCAAAGACCATCCGCACATTCTGTTTTTCTGTGCAGCTGGTACTTCGGGCTGATCCCCAAAATATAAGAGTTAACTCAAGATCGCAACCCCCAAAATATTGGATCATGGATATTACCACATGTATGCCCACCACCACACATACACACTATGTCTTCCAAGGTACTCCAAGAGACCAAATTTCTTCATAAACTATATGCTTTTAGGATTAACTCAACAATGACCATTTTACATCTAATATTATAATAAACATGCCTGTTTCTTTGATAAGTAGTTTTATTTAAATAAATTAAATTCTAATCTCATTGTTACTGTCTACAAAATTTACATAAAAGTTTTTGAACTGTTACAAAAATTAAAAAAGTTTGATAAATTATCTATTTGCAGTAGAGCTTTCAAAACACATCAGCGAATGCACTGGATGGCCATGGACATGGTACATAAAATAATGAGATTTTAAAATTTTAAGTGTCCCAAAGAGGTGTTCTTCTTTCCTACAATTTACTTTTTACATTGTTAGTAGTTTTTGAAATGACAGTTTTTGCTACCATAGTCTTGAACTATGTTTTGTGATTCCACCATATATTTTTATATATTTATATATTTATATATATTCTATATATTTATTTTTTATAAGAAACTTGGAAAATCAATTAATACTTCTGGATGAAAAAGGATAATTAAGTTTTACAGTACTCAGTCATATTTATCTACATCTCAATAAAAATGCACCATTACATACAAGACTCATGCTTACTAGCATTTTTCACATAAATTAGTTTTTTACTTACTTAGATATGTTTGTTGTTTTAAATGCTATGAGTCAATAGTTAATGTGCTAAGTAGTACTTTTAATTTTGAAACTACATGTTTTCAAATTAAATGAGATAGCATCGCTTCATCCAGAAAAAAAATTGGCCTAACGTCTTTATCTTGTTATTTTTTTTTTCAAATTTCGAGTAATTCAGTCTCTTTTAAAATTTAATTTATACATGTTTATATAAATGTGAAAATTTGCAAAAAATTCTTTGCAAAATCATAAATTTATTTTTATTTAATATTTATGGGGCAAAACGTATGTCACGGATTGCATAAAACTTAAGCTAGGCAGCATGTGGCCCACAGCCCGCTGGTTTCTGACCCCTCGCTTAAATAATGAAATTTGGTTCAATTCATTTAAAAGCAAAGAGAAATCTTTTTAAAAAGGGGATGAGTATATAGTAGAATAAAAACAAGAGAGTTAAACAAGAAAGATCAATCATGCATAAAGCATTAATTATGAAACACTTTTCAATTGCAATACAATTCTATTTAAACATCTCTAAAATGCACAGAAAATACACAAAAATAAAGCGGTTTTAAGACAGATACAACACTAAATATAAATTTAAAAAAATATTAAAAATCACAATTTTGACACTGGGAAAAAAGATGGATGACATATTTTATGTTGAAGTGGGTCACTTGATCTCTTCACATAATATGTCATTATTATTTCAATTTTTATTTTAAGAAAATACTGAACACATTTTGCTGAAATTTTTTTTATATATTTTATGGGATAATTTGAATATTTCCTAAAATTTTTTCAAAGCAATTTGCGAATTTTAACTTTACTTAAAAAAGTCTGAAAAATGATGTCCCATAGGATTCAATGTATTTTACTTTTCAACCCGGGTTCAATCCAAAACTATTTGAGTGATATTATTAATTTACATTCCCATATGTTGCACAGACAGTCTCAACAACATACTAAAGTTTCTCTTTGATAAAGTCATTTTTATAGCAGTTATCGTGGGAATGGAGACAGACCAACAGAATGACCAAAGTCATACACACTTTTCAATTATGTTGGAAAGTGTTAAAAAGAGCAAGGATCAAAGGAATGACAAACCTTCACTATTTCAAATGGAAACCGTTCGTGAAACAATCTGTTAATTCTAGCACCACCAGATAGTTCACTTGTATTAATAGCGGCAGATCCAGAGCCCTCAATATTACGTTCAAAATCAGTCTGTAGTTGCTGGATCATTCTGCAAATATAAAATGCAATTGTGTGAAACATATCAGGCACAATATCATTTACAAAAATTATGCAAATTAAATAAATAGTTGAAAGCAAAATCTGAAAAAGTAAACTGGAGAACAATATTTAAAAAAAAATAATAAACTTTTTGTAAAATTTTCTATAAGTTTTAGGTCTAGTAAATAATTCAAGTATCCCTGTCCAGAGTCTTCTCCAGAATTATATAACAGCTAAAATTTAACTTAGTGGGAATACTCCTCAAAACACACAAAAAATGTGTTCTCTTTGAAAAAAATATTGGTTTCAAAATTTTGATAGGGACCAATTAAGTACTGTAAGCGCTAAAAATGCAATAACAGGGTGGTTACCAGAAATTCAGTTTGAAATTCCCTGATATTTTCCTGATAATTCCATGAAACGTTTCCCCTCGAAAGATGTTTATCGAGCTCATGTCGCCAGTTGATGAAAACTCTCCCTCCAGCTTCTTGTTCAGAAGTATATTTAAAGGAGATGAGTGATAGCACGAGATGAAAAATGCGAAAGTATGGAATGAACAAGCATTGTTCATTCAGCTAAAAGAAAACTATAAGTCCAAAAAATGAAAAAAAAAAAATCACAGAAATTCGCAGTTTTCCCCGACTTTCAAAGGAATGCCCTAATTTTTCCCTGATATTTCCAGAAACATAAAATTCCCCGATAATTCCAGGTTTTCCCAGTTTTCCAGGTCTGTGGTCACCCTCAATAATGTCATGCTTGCATGCAATCGGCACTTATAAATCCACTAGAAATATTTTATGTCCTTCTTACAGGAAAAGCACAAGGACTTCCAGATTACTTTACTTGAGAAGTTGTTCATTGAAATCATACAATTATGGTTCTGTGCTTGGGAAAACAGATCAGAAAACAATAAAACTAACCACACTAAGTACCTTTAGTTCAATTACCTCAAAATTATACACTTTGAGATCACACATTTTGGATGTGTTTCACTGACTTCAATGCCAAATCTCCCTGGTGGTAATTTTTTTAACCTATATAAATTCACTTTCACATGTTTTAACAGCATTTTTTTTTTTTTTTTTGGGGGGGGGGACCTTTTTTCACTATTCTTTTTATAAAATCACTTCAGTATGTTTTAACTTTTAACTGCCACTGAAACTGTTTGGACATTCTGAACTCTTCTTTTCATAAAATCGCATATTCTAATGGCTGTTTGTACTGTTTTGGGTTTAAGTTTCTAGTTTATTTTTCTCAAAATTATACATTTTAAAATTACAAATTTTGAATGTTTTTTACTGACATCAGTGACAAATCTCCCTGGTGGTGAATTTTTAAACTATTATTTTTATAAAGTTACATAATCATGCTTATATTTACTGTTTGATTGACTTTTGGCTAACAGCTACCTCTTCAGAAGGCTTCAAATAGGGATTCTTTAACTACATCTCATGTTCACAGTTTTGGTCATTGCAAGATTCAATTTTAGATATGGTAAACATACAAAATAAATAAACATGTCACAAAACAGGGTTCCCACTAAATTTCTACAATAAAAATTAAAGTATTTTTAAGGGCTTTGCCCTTCAAAATGTTTTACTTTGCAGAATCTGACTCTGCCAAAAATCTACGATGGTTTTTCAAATCCAAAAAATATTATTATTCTTTAAATAAAGCGAAAAGTCTTGGGAATTTAATCTAAAACTTTAAATTTAAATATAGTGAAGCCTGCATATAGCAAAGTCACACGACGCAGGGAAAAATATTCGTTATAACCAATATTTGAAATAGCAGATAAAAAGTTTAGGCATGAGATAAACAATAAGAATAATTTATTTCACTGCATATGGCAAAACAAAAATTTATTAAGATTGAAATGTCTTGCTCTTTTATTTAAGCTGAAAAAAATCTGTAACTTTATTTTGAACATTTAAATTTACAAAACATTTGCACAGCACTTTTCTTATTGCATCTAAATTGTCACTGCAGTTACTGTTGTGAGCTTCAAAATAATGTGTTTAGGGAAATGCTTAAGCTCAGCATATCTGGGGATGAATATTTGCTACCAAACTAATTGTTGCTTCTGAGATTTTGCTTCTACTCTGAGAAATTCCATGAAATTTTTTTTTAACTTCTCCCATACAAAAACTTTGCAATATCCGATGTACAGGCATTTAATTGTTTACTATAAGCAATACATTTAACATTATGAAAGTATTGTAACCAAGGTGACAGAATTTTTTTTTTTATAATAACCAACACTCTGCTACATCCCAGCTTTCTATAAGTGGAGTCTAATGTACAATGACTAATTTTCTAAAGCTCCTCAAAATTATATTTTAAAATTATATTGTTAAGAACTGAGAATTTGATTTTAAAATTGCCAAATAAGGGTTCTTAAAAATTTATCTTCAAAGTTAAGAAGTTATTCAGAAGTACGGTGGGAATCTTCCACAAAATAATAATAATAATTGGATCTGGGGATAAACTATTAGATGAAACGTACTGCAGCATAGCTTTGGTTTTGCGAGACGGATCATCAGGATGAAAATGCTTGTATTCTTCCACATCTTTCTCCATGGAGAGCATTTGGCGCTGCATCTTATCTCGGAGGGCAGGAAGAGTATCCCTAATGTGATTGGTCAACTGCTGATTCAGTACTTGCTGCAGGTGGTTTGTACCCATGCGATCAGCCATATGTCTGTAAATGAAAATAAATGAGAAACATTTTATTAGGTGAAAATGCCCATAAGAATTTTTTTTTTAATACAATTGAACTTTAAACAAAATTGCTAAAATCTTGTGTAAACACTGATAACTATAATATTTATAAATCAGAGACTGATTTCATGCTATATAAGATAAATTCCCCTATACTATTTTCAGTTTGTACATTTTATAAGTGGTTAAAATTGGTTAAAAAGAAAGAAATGAGTGGAAGATAGAGATGCATACTTTGAGTCAAGAAGCCAGCAAATCATCATTAATATTAGAGTCAACATGCACCTGGAAGATTTTTTTAAGGGAATATTACCATTCTTTACTATTGATTTTGGTTTTAGGTTTACTGAAGCATCAAGTTTGTCCATAATTTTATTTATAATGTGACATCTAGTGCCTGCTTTTCAGGGTTGAAACAGTTTTATCTCAATACATCGATTTTACAGTTGTGAGTTTAGTACAATTTGTATCTCAAATAGTATTAGAATGGAAAATTTGTTAATTAGTAATAGTAAACACAAACTGCTTTTTCACAAAAACATCTATTTAGTTCACACCGATATTAAAAAAATAAAATAATAAAAGCTAGTACTTTAACTAAAGAAAATCTGAAAATGCTAAAATATTTTCAGAGATTTTAGTTAAAATGCTGAAGTTTGCCAGTTTAAACTCTGTGCGTGAGTTAGTTTATGATCCTGTGGTGTAAGGAAGATGTGAATAAAATTGAATTGAAATGTGGCATTTACGTTTATAGAATTTTCTTTCATTCCCCCCCTCCTTTGTTTTGTGTACGTCTCTATGCATTTTTTGATTTTTAGTAAAATATAAAGTTAGAAAAAATATTGTTTAAAATAATTTTAATAGAAATTCCAATAATTTAAATTAATTTCCCATTTTTTTACATTTACAAAAACAATTGACATCTCAATGGTCGCCCCTACTGTCTCTCCCTCTTGCTACAGCTCTGCAACCAGTATGACACTTATTTCTTTATTTATTTTAATAAATCTCATTTAAACTTACCTTGTGTATGGTTTCCGATGCCGTCGTCTTGATATTTAAACCTATTAGTCTTCAAAGCTTGTTTCTAAACTCTGCTGTGTGTAACATGCGATTTAAAAATTGTGATTTAAAAATTTGTGTTTTATGCCTATACATATGTCACTTGGAGGTACATAGGATCAGTGTTTCTTTCACGACTTTTCGGCCAAGGGGGGGGGGGATGAAATTTTAGAGGGGAGGGAGGTTTTCTATTTGCCCTATATAAATATATCTAACTGCTGTGTCACATAAATAGAAACTAGATAAATATAAAATGTCTCCAGGAGGGCGAATACTCGTCTCTGGAGGAGAGCGATTCTTTCTCATCCTCTTTCTGTTTTTTTAAATTAATTCAAATTTTATGAATAAGTAATTTAAATCCTTTGTTGAATGTTCATTTCTTTGGTATTTTGCTATTCATTCATTTTGTCCCACCTTTGGTTCCTGCCTACTGGGTTTATAACTCTTTTTTCCTCTCTCGCCATTGGCAATGTAGAAGGCTGTTTTGCTTTCAAAACCGGTTGACACTTTTAATTTTTTATTATATGCTTGCTGATTTTAACAAAGTTATTTGAATTTTATGCATTAGCAGCAGTTTGTGCTGTATTCTAAAATTACAATATCAGAAATTTTGTTTAAAATAAAATGTATCTTATAAATGATAAAACTAAACTACAGCCTACCTGTAGCTTGGATGTCCAAGAAAAAATTTTCTTTCTGCATCCAGGGCAGCCTTAATATCTTTTTTCCCCTCAATATCTCTCTGACTTCTGTTGACAACACCAATATAACCTACAAATGAAGATAAGGGCTTGAACTGAAAACACATAAACATTAAAAAAAAATGAACAAGACTAGGCTAAGTCTGAAATTTTTTGGTTAAGACAGACATGGTTCACGCTTTGAAAAGTTATAAATGAATGGTTTAAAATATATGAACAATTATTAAACTCAGCAATGCATAAGGAAAAGAGAAGATGGTTTTGATTTATGTAATTTGATATAGCTGAAAAAATAAATAAATAAATAAGAGTTTGGGCCAGACCTGGTCCAGACTTTTGAACTGGATTGGACTTGATTATATGCTGTATATAAAAAGTGTATCGATAATAATAAAGGATAATGTTTGTGTATCTACCCACAATGTAGAGGAACATCTAAGCATAGCTATAAAATTCAGTACAGTGATAGTTCAGGTCAGGCCCTGAGATACCAGAGCAATTTTTTTAAAAATTCGAATAAGTTATGTTACTTAATGCTGATGTATAATTTTCAGTGATTTTCACACAAATCAATCCCTTAACAATTGAAAATATTGTCACAGAGTTTCCATCTTAAAACCATTGTAAAGATAGAAGAACATTCTTTATAACTTTAAAATCAAAGACAACCAAAAAGTAGGTTTAAAAGTCTTTTATTAAAATCTTATTTTTAAGACGCACAAAGTCACATGGCCATAGTGCTTTCAAGCACTATTATGCCCTTCACCAGTGACTTTACCACTAGTGAAGGGCATATTTTTTTTCTGATGATTTTTCTAGAAATATGACTGTGCATTCTTTGAAATAAAAATCTGAAGTATTTGATGTTTTAACTAAATTTCAAAAAGAGTAGAAAGATTTTTTAAATAGTTAAATGTAAGGGCTGATAATGGAATGGGATTCTATCATAACAAATACTTTTTTGGAAAAACAGGGTATTTGGATAACGAATACCTACTATCCTTGACAAAATAAGATGCCTGAAAGGTTTACTTCAATTGCTATCAATAGCTACTGCAAGAAAGCTACAGCAAGTTTAAGGCTTTTTTAAAAAAGGGACCAAACAAGCTTGTCGTCGAGGGTGACTAATGATGTATAGTAAAATGTTAAATGTAAGGGCTGATAATGGAATGGAATTCTGTCATGAATACTTCTGTCATGAATGGAATTCTGTCATGAATTTGTACTGAATAGAATTAAGTCATGAATTTGGAAAAACAGGGTATTCAGACAACCAATATCAACTATCCTTGACAAAATAAGATGCCTGAAAGGTTTACTTTAATTGCTATCAATAGCTACTGCAAGAAAGCAAATTTAAAGCTTTTTTAAAAAGTGACCAACGAAGCTGGTCGTCAAGGACGACTAGCGATATATATAAAAATTGAACTTTAGCCTGCAAAATGTCTTTTAGCTCAGGCCAGATAAAAATCTATAATTCTGTCAGTGTAGACACCTAATGCTAGAAGGGACGAACACTATAATCAGAAAACAATGTAATGCTAAATGTAAAAACTACCTCTTCTCAAGGGTAACAGCTTATTTTCTAAGATATCTTTAGCATCTGTTCCATCATCCATCAAGTCCAACTTAGTAATAACACCGATGGTACGCAATCCTAAAAGAAAAATAAAAAAATTCAATTTCAAACTGTTTCAAAGAGGACATTGTTTATGCTAGATGATGTAAAAAAAATGCGTTGAGTTACGATATTAAATCCATATAAAAAACAAAAATAATCATGCATAAAGCATTGATTATGAAACACGTTTCAACTTCAATGCAATTTTATTTAAACATCTCTAAAATGCGATACATTAATCGGTAATATTTTTAAAATTATCACAATACTACATTAATTTATTATATTTGAAAACTTAAACCTTCATCGAAAGAAATTAATTTCATTCAAATGAAGGCATTGAAATATAAATTACCTGGTTTAATCATCTCTAAAATGCGATACATTCCTGGGTAATATTTTTTAAATTATCATAATACTACAATAATTTATTATATTTGAAAACTTCATCAAAAACAAATGAAGTTTATTTAAATGACGTCATCGAAATATAAATTGCCTGCCTCTCTATAAAAGCAGCATTTCATACATAAACTTTTTTCCATTCATTTCATTCATCACAATACTATAATAATTTATTTTATTTAAAAACTTAAGACTATGGAGGTATAAGTAATTAAACTCTATGATTAAAGTTTCATCAAAAAATCGTCCTTCTCTGTGTAAAATCAATGAATATTTTATTCATATCAGCTATATTGCAGACTTCATATAATTTTACGTTATCCAGACTCTAAATAATTTTGCATTAAAGAAATTCAGGAATTCTTATACAACTCATCTTACAGTTTGATTTGTTTACATTCTGCATATGTTAAAATTAGGTTTCATTGTAAAAATAATCAAAGTTTTATGATCATTTAAACTAAAAAATATAATAATTGCATTGTTTCAGAACATTGATGTAAAGAAATTAAGCAAAAATAAAGCGGTTTTAGGACGAATACAACACCAAATATAAATTAAAAAGAACTTTAAAAATCACGATTTTGACACAAGATAGGATGCTATATTTTATTTTGAAGTGGATCACGTGATTTCTTCATATAATGGTCACATGATAGCTTCATATAAAAGGTGTAATTATTATTTTAATTTTTATTTGAAAAAACTACTGAATATATTTTGCTGAAATTTTTTTTATATATTTTATGAGATAATTTGAGTATTTCCTAAAACTGTCAAAGCAATTTGTGAATTTTAAATCCGCTTAAAAAATGTTTGAAAAATTAGGTCCCATAGGGTTCAATATATTTCATTTCTTCAACCAGGGTTCAATCCAAAACTAATTGGGTGATATTATTCATTTATATTCCCATAGGTTCCACAGTCTGAACAACATACTAAAATTTCATTTTGATACAGTCATTTTTATGGCAGTTATCGTGCTAATGCACAGACAGAAGGAATAAAGCCATAAACACTTTTCAACTATGTGGTAAAGTGTAAATAAGTTGTTATAAAGGAATACATTTAAATTAACCTTTAAACTTTTCTAGAAGCATTCAAGGGAAGAGAAAAGTGGGACTAATGTGATCCAATCCACTTTTGTACATGCCATGTGCAAAACTTTTACAAACATTTATCAATTTGTTGAAGTAACACTAAGACTTGGTTCAAAATTACTATTTATTTAATATAATTTATCACATTTATTGATCTCTTTTAGGATACAAACAATACAGTAGAACCCCGCTTAACCGGCCCCTGTTTAACCGGCTTCAATTTGATCTGTAAAAGTTAAATATTATTCTCCTTTTAAAAATCGCTCCTTCCAATATTGGAGCTGTTTTATCACATGATCTGCAGGTGTTCGTTGTTTCTCGTGAATCTATTTTTAGAAAGTTTTCTGGGGTAGGAAACTTCACCCTTTTAGGGGGGGGGGAGGGGGTACGGTGCTTTGTGATAGGATATTTTAAAATGGGAACAGGTGTTCCATAGTGTAGATGGTTTAAGAGCAATATTTTTTTTTTAGTTTTTATTTCATCGCATCACTTAAGGCACGAGAAAATATTCAAGTGTTGTTTTAGTTACATGAGTTGTAGAGGTAACATTGTTGAAGAGGGAAAATGTCTAGTGTAGAAGATAAGAGTTACCGGTTAGGTTACCGGAGAAGGTAAGAGTTACCATAAGTTACCGGTTATGCTTATAGGAAAGTCAAGGCTGCCAAGTGCATTTAAAAAGAATAATATGGGTTCCCTTCCAGTTCATTATCATGCTCAAAAATCTGCTTGGATGAATACTTTCCTCTTCAAAGAATGGTTCAAATCACAGTTTGTTCCTGCAGTTGTAAAACATTTTGAATCAAAAGGGTTGCCCTTAAACATTTTTTAAGCGGATTTAAAATTCACAAATTGCTTCGAAAATTTTAGGTAATATTCAAATTGTTCCATAAAATATATAAAAAAAAAATTCAGCGAAATATATTCAGTAGTTTTTTAAATAAAAATTAAAATAATAATTACACCTCTTATATGAAATGATCAAGTGACCATGATATGAAAAGATCACATGACCCACTTCAAAATGATATATGGCATCCATGTTGTTTCAAAATCATGATTTTTTAAGTTCTTTTTAATTCATATTGAGTGTTGTATCCGTCTTAAAACTACTTTATTTTTGCTTAAATTCTGTGCATCTACAAACTGAAACAACGCAAATACAATATATTTGAGTTTAAATGATTATCCAAATTTGATTATTTCTACAACGAAGCCTATTTTTCACTTATGTAAAATGTAAACAGCAAAATATATAGAATGAGTTGTATTAGAATTGCTGTAATTCTTTAACACAAAATAATTTAGCCAATGGAGTCTGCATGGCTGATATGAATGAAATATTAATTGATTTTAAAAAGAGAAGGACGATTTTTTTCGATGAAGTTTTAAGCATAGAGTTTAATTACTTGTAGCTCCGTGGTCTTAATTTTTAAATAAAATAAATTATTATAGTATTGGGATGAATGAAATGAATGGGAGAAAGTTATGAATGAAATGCTGTTTTTATAGAGAGATCCAGGCGTGTTATTTTTTCTATGACATCATTTGAATTAATTTCAGTTGTTTTCGATGAAGTTTTCAAATATAATAAATTATCGTAGTATTATGATAGTTTTAAAAATATTACCGTGGAATGTATCGCATTTTAGAGATATTTAAACCAGGCAATTTATATTTCAATTCCGTCATTTGAATGAAGTTCATTTTTTTCGATGAAGGTTTAAGTTTTCAACTATAATAAATTAATGTAATATTGTGATAAGTTTTAAAATATTACCGAGGAATGTATTGCATTTTAGACTTTTTTAAATAAAATTGCATTGAAGTTGGAAAGTGTTTCATAATCAACGCTTTAAGCATGATTGATCTCTCTTGTTTAAATCACTCCCATTTCACCGGATTTTCTCTTAACCGGCTTATCCTCGGTCCTAATTAAGTCGGTTAAGCGAGGTTCTACTGTAGTTTGATTTTGTTAAAATGGCAAATAATAATATTTTTCAAATATTCTAATTCTTAATATACAAAATGATGTGATGATTTTATGACTTGACTGATGTGCTTACTCCTATTTCACATTAATATAAAATAAAATGGTTTTACAACATCATTTTGGGAATGCATTTTAAATGTTTCAGATATGAAATTATATTGCAATATAAAATTTCAACACACAAATATCTGAAATCAAAATTATGAATACATTTTTTAAATGTTTCAGATATAAAACTATATTGTAATATAAAATTTCAACACACACAAATATCTGAAATCAAAATTATGAAACACGCCTTAATTAATTATCATGATTACACCACAAGGCAGTCCAATATTAAAGCAATATATTTATAAGTAAAGACAAAGTGTAAATAGTGAATCATAACTACCAATTGTCAACTGAACAATAATGTAGTTTATTAATTCTAAGCTACAAAATCTGATATAGGAAACACATGTCTTTCACTACATAATGCAATAACCTTTTACAACAAAATATTGGTTTCCCGGCTGTCCAAACAGTTACCTTACACCTTTCTGGTAGGTTGGACAGTCTGGGTCTCAACATCAAAATATTGGTATACAAGATCCATGACATGATGTTTTAGGAATTAAAGTAACAATTGAAATTAGATGCTTTTGGCTACTTTATTAGTTAAAACAGAATGACTCATACTCGTCTACAAAATCTTCATTAAAATCAGGGTGAATACACTTTCCCTTAAAAAAAATTCAAGCATTTTTCAAGTACCATGTAATTTTTTTTCAAGGACATCAATCAGTCCCTCATCATGAAGATGCACTCATTTCTGGGAGGAAGAATAAATAGCAAGCAAATGTTATTGTTTATTATTAAAGCCATTTAGAAAATTTTCGGGAATAGCAAAACCACTAGGGAAATTTTCAGGGACAGCAGAACTTTTTGGGAAAAAAACAATGCCACAGATCTGCGGAACATTTTCATCGCTGCCTTTTTCAAATACTTTCAAGGACTTAACTAAACATATGAGAATTTTCAAGTACTTTCAAAGTCTTGAAAATGGTCAGCTAAAATTCAAGTACTTTCTCGATTTTCAAGCACCCATATGCACCCATAAAATGAAATTGATAATTAATTAATATATCTTGTGAAATAAATGACTATTTTTGAGCACCAAAATGCAAAACCATTATAAAATCTCGTGAATGGAACAAACTAGACACATAAGAAGGATATTAAGAGATTTATTGTATAATATTGCACATGGAAAGTGAACCTACTGGATATATACTACTTTTGAATTTGATGAAATATTTTGAATAACTTTATTTGAAAAACATGCAATTTCTAAAGAATGATTTATGCTACCATTTAAAAGTTTGTGACCTCTGTTTTCTAATGAAAAATTACGTATGAGATGATTATTTATTTATAAGTAGTATAGATTGATTGTTTACAAATTGTTGCAAAATTATGCAATATGTCAAAAAAATTTTCTGCATTCTAAAATTTGTATCATTCATTTTCTAATGAAAAATTAAGTATGATATGATTGATTATTTCTTTTACCATTATTGAATGTTCTGATTTTTTAACGATTTTTCCAAAAATTCATTCGAAAATTAGGGCGTCCTTTGAACATTCAATTGCATTTAAAATCAATAGGGTTCCAGATCTCCGGATTATAATAATCATATCAAATTATTCAAAATGCTTAATTCGGTCATAAGATATCACTTTCACAGACTCATGGACATACACTAAAAGTTCCTGTACACGATACAAGAAGTTGAATCAATAAATTGAACTGTTAACTTATTGTGTGAATGTGCAGTGTGTGGAAGTAAAACGGTAAATGGAAGTTAAAAGGTACAATTTTTTGCATGCAACTTCTTGACTGAATCTTTGCAACTGCAAAGATCATACAATTTCTTGACTGTAACTGACTAATTAGAATTCTCATTGTGTATGACATCACGATTCCTTTTCATATTTTTTCACAGACTTTGCTTGTACATGAGTTGCCTTTTGGATAACTTTATTCAAGTATGTTTTATTGGCTACTTTAATTTACATAAATACTTTAATTTACATAATACATTTTTAATTTAAATAATTTGAATTTAGTGTATTTCACTTTAATTTTTTATAAAGACTTTTTCTTAGAAGTTAAAGACTTCTCTCCAAGATTCTACATATTGGGACTATCTATCTAATTTTACAGGAAGATCTCAAATATTTTTCATTGTAATTTAACTTTGTTGGCAGTTAGTGTCATAAGATAGTGAAGTATTTATTATTAAAAATAATTAACATAAATATTAAATTTATGTTTTGTTTACAATACTCGTACATAGGTGGTGCCAGCGGCACTTGTACTCTGAATTAGTAATTTGAAATAAGAAACTTTTTAATAATTAGTGAAATTTATGCTAAATTAATTAAATGTTATTTAACAGACACTTATTTTCATGATATGATTTTCCTTATTATTTTTTAAAACAATTGTCAAAGCCATTAATGGCAGACACTTCTAGCTGATACGAGATATCGTAAATGCTTGAAAAAATTTATTTATAAATTAAATGTATAGTACTTACACATAAAGAAAAAAACAGAAGCAACATATTTATAAAAATGAAGAAGTAACACATTTACAAATAATAGCAAAGTAATAAGAAAATATTGAAAACAATAAGACCATCGAGTGCAAGTCAACAAGATAAATAACAAGAAAGTTGCATATTCAATAAGTTGAACCGTGTAAACAGACAATAGTTCTCAGGAGTGAAGAAAACAGTTTTTTCAATAAATTGCCCTGTGTAAATTGAATGTTGGACGAATAAAACTTGAACGGTCAATTTATTGATTCAACTTCTTGTATCATGTACAGGAGCTTTAACATACATACACGGGCATCACCTCAAAAATGTTCGACTCAAGTTCAGGGATGCTTAAAATGTCCTGCTTTTATGCCAAAACCTTGAATTTTAAACACCGTCACAATACTTTTCTTATACATAATAATGTTTATGTAGCAAAAGTAAAAATGTACAAGTTTATACCTTCAGGGTCCACTTCTTTTGCAAGTTTTAAAGCATCTGAAGTGGCTAAATCTTGATTAGCTGCTGTCACAGCCAAAATTAAACATGTCTCCCGTTTGATATAAGTTAGTAGCATGTCTCGAATTTGTGTTTCAATGTCAACAGGTTGATCTCCAACAGGCACACGAGTCATGCCAGGTAAATCAATTAATGTTAGATTCAAAACTAAAAGAGAAACAGAAAAATATAATTAATAGTAAAATATTTAAAATTAAGATGAAAACATTTATGTTTTGTATAGTTTAAAAATCAATAACTTGAGGCAGTGATATAAGCAAGAAGGGGGAGGGGTCCACACAAAGATATTGCCAAGAATAATTTTCCAGGTGTATTTTAACTTAAGTCGAGTGTATTTAAAATAAACTAACACTGTTAAAAATGGGTATTAAAAAAAAATAGAATGTACTCATTTTCGAGCACTTTGCATGCTAATAATAGCTCTGAGTAACAATGTTTCAATTTTGAAAAATGCATGTACTCATTTTTGAGTATATCAAAGAATTAAATTTTAAGCATATTTAGGTTCAAATTGCAAATATTATGTACTCATTTATGAGTATGGGAGAATCAATTTTAAGCATAATTGTAAATACTATGTACTCATTTATGAGTATATGGGAGAATCACTTTTAAGCATTACTATGTACTCATTTTTGAGTATATGAGAGATTCAATTATATTTTTATTTTTCAATTATATTTTTAAACTGTAAATAAATGACGGATGACAAACAGTGCATATGCATAAGACAAGCAATGCTTATCGTGTGTCCGTATTCTACCGCCACATTAGAGAAAAAAACACATGACCGCATAGCACTGCACATGAAATATATACATCCGCCATCGTAATTCTTATGATCCAGTTCTTTAATTTCGAGGCTATAACTTTTATTCTTTGAAATATTTGCACAAAAAATTTCAGAATTATAATTGTACATTTATTACACAATTTTTAATGAAATCAATGAAACATGAATTTATTGGATTTGTCATTGAAAATAAATTTGCTATTGATAAAATTTAATTTACCTTAACTTATTTGTTAAAGTATACAATTAGTACCTTTTTTTTTTCTTATTTGTTTCATCTTTGTCATCTAGAAATTAAAGTAAACATGGAAATCTTGTATAATAAGATGGCATATAAAATTACCTCCTAAATTATTTGGCAAACTTCCTATATATAAATTGAATTTGTCCAGTCTTGTATTATATTATTCAGGGTGCATAGGGGTGCTTGAAAATTGGGAATCTACTTGAATTTTAGATTGACATTTTCAAGACCCTGAAAGTACTTGAAAATTCCCATTTTCTTGGTTAAGTCCTTGAAAGTGCTTGAAAAAGGCAGGGCTGAAAGTGTTCTGCAGATTCACAGCATTGTGTTTTTTCTGAGAAGTTCTGCTTTCTCTAGAAATTTCCCTATCAGTTACGCTGTCGCTGAAATTTTCCTAAATAACATTTTTTCCCCCAAAAAAATTTCCTCAACGGTTTCAACATTAAACAATAATATTAGTTTGCTATGATTTTTCCTCCCAGAAACACATACAACTTCATAATATGGAAAAAATGATGTTCTTGAAAAATAATTGCATGGTACTTGAAAGAGCTTGAAATTTTTTTTAAGGAAAGTGTACTCACCCTGAGTATTAACAATAACTTTTTAAAATGTTTTAGTATTTAATATAGCCTCGTTTATCTGTATTTAGTCAAAAATATCTCTGTTCATAGGCCTAGCCAGGATCTGTGTAAGTGGGGAGGGGAATTGAGCTATGACTAAATGGGGGATTATCGTACTGGATTTCGTTTGCCAGTATTGACCCTATGGCGGACTAACTAAATTTTTTTTTGTCAATGGGGGTATGACCAGAATTTGCTGAAAGGCATAATTACACATCTGGTATGCACTGAAATTTCTAAATGAAGTTTTATACAAGCCTTATCTATGAACATGACCATTGCAGCCTTGTGTAGGCTGAACTAAATTTTTGTAAAATTTGAAACCGGCTGTGTGGTAAGACTAAATATGTCACTTACCTTAGAAGTTCACAAAATTGCAGCAAATAGCAAGTTTTTATCTACCATTGCAGAGATCAGCTATTCCATGACGATGAGCACATGATAAGTGCAAAATCAGTCCAGACATGTTATTTGCAATAGAATTATATTTGTAAAATATAAAGGCATCAATCGATTTCAGAGAAATGTGAAATTTCTTCAGGACAGGACATATCAGTCACTCCATCAAAACAGGTAAATGTTTATAGATATATTTTATACTTTTTAATATATTTTAAAATGAATATTCTAGTTAAAATATATATATATATATGTATATATATATATATATATATATCAGAAAATAATTTATAAAATTATCCCTTCACTGTAAAAAATAAAGTACTTAAAAATGAAAACTTCAATGTACTGATTTTCATTTGAGTACAATGGCACCATAAACGAGTAAGTGACATACTGAAATATAAGTAACCGCACTTGTTTGAAAATGAGTACTTCAATAAATAAACGTATTATTTCATAATAATAATTGAAATAATACGTTTATTTATTGAAGTACTCATTTTCAAGCAAGTGTGGTTACTTATATTTCAGTATGTCACTTACTCGTTTATGGTGCCATTGTACTCAAATGAAAATGAGTACACTGAAGTTTTCGTTTTTAAGTACTTTATTTTTTACAGTGAAGGGATAATTTTATAAATTATTTTCTGATATATATGTATATATATATATATTTTAACTAGAATATTCATTTTAAAATATATAAAAAAATATAAAATACATCTATAAACATTTACCTGTTTTGATGGAGTGACTGATATGTCCTGTCCTGAAGAAATTTCACATTTCTCTGAAATCGATTGATGCCTTTATATTTTACAAATATAATTCTATTGCAAATAACATGTCTGGACTGATTTTGCACTTATCATGTGCTCATCAGCATGGAATAGCTGATCTCTGCAATGGTAGATAAAAACTTGCTATTTGCCGCAATTTTGTGAACTTCTAAGGTAAGTGACATATTTAGTCTTACCACACAGCCGGTTTCAAATTTTACAAAAATTTAGCTCAGCCTACACAAGGCTGCAATGGTCATGTTCATAGATAATGCTTGTATAAAACTTCATTTAGAAATTCAAATATATGTAAGAGGAAAAATCAGAAAAGAAATTTTAATTTTACCTCTACAAATTACAATGTATATTTCTATGCAGTGTTAAAATTTCAGAGTAAATATGTATTTCAGTGCATACCAGATGTGCAATTATGCCTTTCAGTAAATTGTGGTCATACCCCCATTGACAAAAAAAAATTTAGTTAGTCCACCATAGGGTCAATACTGGCAAACGAAATCCAGTACAATAATCCCCCATTTAGTCATAGCCCAATTCCCCTCCCCACTTACACAGATCCTGGCTAGGCCTATGAACAGAGATATTTTTGACTAAATAGAGACAAATGAGGCTATATTAAATACTAAAACATTTTAAAAAGTTATTGTTAATACTCAGGCGGAGTACACTTTCCTTAAAAAAAATTTCAAGCACTTTTCAAGCTCTTTCAAGTACCATGTAATTATTTTTCAAGAACATAATTTTTTCCATATTATGAAGTTGTATGCGTTTCTGGGAGGAAAAATCATAGCAAACTAATATTATTGTTTAATGTTGAAGCTGTTGAGGAAATTTTTTTGGGGGGAAAAAAATGTTATTTAGGAAAATTTCAGTGACAGAGTAACTGCTAGGAAAATTTCCAGAGAAAGCAGAACTTCTCAGAAGAAACACAATGCTGTGAATCTGCAGAACACTTTCAGCCCTGCCTTTTTCAAGCACTTTCAAGGACTTAACCAAGAAAATGGGAATTTTCAAATACTTTCAGGGTCTTGAAAATATCAATCTAAAATTCAAGTAGTTTCCCAATTTTCAAGCACCCCTATGCACCCTGAATAATATAATACAAGACTGGACAAATTCAATTTATATATAGGAAGTTTGCCAAATAATTTAGGAGGTAACTTTATATGCCATCTTATTATACAAGATTTCGATGCTTACTTTAATTTCTAGATAACAAAGATGAAACAAATAAGAAAAAAAAATAAGGTACTAATTGTATACTTTAACAAATAAGTTAAGGCAAATTAAATTTTATCAATAGCAAATTTATTTTCAATGACAAATCCAATAAATTCATGTTTCATTTTTTTTTTCCAAATTAGCCCCTCCCCCCCTTTTTTTATTGAGACTATGCGCAAAAAGTAAATTTAAATGTAATGCATATGTTATCAATACTGTTCTTATTGAATATGATTTTTCGCCACCACTCTTCATTTCAAGTAGTCCATTTTACAAAAATTTATGAAATCTGTAAAATTATATATCTCTGTGATGGTTTTAAGCAGATTGCTACTTCAACAATAGTTTGGATAGGTATCAGTCTCGGCAAAGGGTGTTTATAAAAAAAAAACCTCAAAAAATGTAATTAAGCACAAATTAATAAAATAAAGTGAAAATAAATATTTTTTTAAAATTAATCACATTGTTTGAGTTTTTCTTTATCCTTTGAAAGTGTTTTACTTATTAAGTGTTTATGTTATGCACTCCAAAAACCAGTTTTTTTTTTTTTTCTGTGACAATGTATTTTCATTAGTTAATATTACATTAAGTTTGAGACCCGCACATTCTTTTATATATCTGTTCAGAGAAATGTCAAAATAAAGATCTAATTGTACATGTTTTGCACCCTAAAATTGATAAAATTATTGTGTTACATTTAAAACTATTAAAGTGTATATTTAGTTATAGTTATAGGACATCAAGTTCATACCAATTACAATAATTAAACTGAAAAATGTGAGAAAGAGGTATACATTTGAAAGACAATGACAGTTTTGGGGTACAGTTGAAAGAATACAGAAATAAACAGGTTCCCAACCTTTATTCATTTTCTTGAATAAGGATTGGAAAGCACTGTTCTAACAAAAATCTAGAGTTGATAAGTATAAGCACAGTTTAGCAAGCATGTTAAGTATGACAACAACCAAAGACAAAGTTCTCAGTTTCAGTAATTAGTTTATTAAACTAATTGTAGATATAATAACTCAGGGTTTGCAGTTCCCACAGATTTTAAGGAATGACCTTGATTCATAAAACATAAAAGTCAAAGTCAAATGTGAAGAAAAACATGTGTCAATAAAGAATAAAATGCAAGTCAAATGAGTAAAAATGTGAACATGTTTTACAAAAAACTAATTTTTAAAATTATATAAATGAAATATATTTAAAGGAAGATAAATTAATTACATTTTAAAAGACACATTAACAAAACAGTTGGTCTATTAATTAAACAACCAATTTTTAAATAAAAGAAAATTTATAAAAATTTATCATCACATGGCTTCAGTGATTGACTTTATGCTGGAAAGAAATATATTATATATCAAGCTAATTTATCCCTTTTTCTCTATTTTGAAAAGCTTTCAATGTACAGTTTCAGTATAGGGTGAGTACACTTTCAATTAAAAAAATTTCAAAGACTTTTAAGTACCAAGCATTTTTTTCCAAGGACGTAAATCAACCTTCATTATGAAGTTGTATGTGTTTCTGGGAGGAAAAATCATAGCAAACTAACATTATTGTTTATTATTGAAGCCGTTAAGGAAATTTTTTTGGGGAAAAAAAAAACAATGTTGTTTAGGAATTTTTCTAAGAACAGCGGAACCATTAGATAAATTTCCAGGAAAAGCAGAACTTCTCGGGGGGAAAAAATGCAATGCAACGAATCTATGGAACATTTTCATCCCTGTTCTTTTTAAGCATTTTTAAGGACTTAACTAAGAAAATGGGAATTTTCAAGTACTTTCAAGGTATTAAAAAGTGTTATCTAAAATTCAATCCGGAATATCAAGCATCTGTGTGCACTCTGAGTGTGGGCCTGATTAAGCCAAAGCAGGGGCCCTCCATACACATACCAAACACACACAAAACATCAACATATAACAAAGTGACAGGGGTTTAGGATCACAGCTCCGAGGGCTCTGTTGTACATGTAGAAAACTTCCAAACTTTTTACTTCAAGATTTTAAATGGATGTATAATATTTAAAACTATTAACCAATTTGATAATTTAAAATAAAAACTAATATTACCAGTTCCAAATTAATTAAAAAATTATTTCTGCCTAAATTTTTAATCACATACAAAATTTAGAGGTCCCTTAAAATTTGGGGCCCAGGGCTACAGCCCCGGAGGCCTGTGCGTAAATCAGGCCCTGTCCTGAGTATAGAAGGCATTGAATTTTAGTGAGTTACTATGTTGAAAAAGTACAATTTCCACATAAAATGAAAATAAGTGTAAGCCATACTACTGATTTCATGTCAAACAGATTGTTAGAAAGCCAATATACCTGTAAAGGATAATAATATGGAAGGGAAACAAAAATTTTGATTCCTATTGTTTACTTTTCATGATTTTCATATAATTGTTATAAAATCCAAAGATTAATTATAGTCATAAAATACAGCTTTTGTAAACTGCAAAGTCTGATTAAGCTTTTAAAAAATGTAAATTAGCAAGCTTATTTTCATTCAATATGGAAATATATTTGCAATCGAAATTAATGAAATTATGATATTTGAATAATTAAAACATCAATCTTAAAACATTAAAATACACGGATACATACCATTTGGAGAATATACTCTTAAATTTATGGGTGCATTTGATATCCCTTTGTTCGATCCTGTCATCCTGTCAGTTTCTTCTTCAATTTCTTTTCGTATGGTGTCAAAATCTGTAAACTTTTTACCTCTGGTATGTAGAAATTCTCCATATTCTGTACACACACAAAAAATAAATAATTTTAAGTCAAGCAATATATATAGCATTTATAAACTTAAGTGCAAACTTTCATTAACAGCATGCTCCTGAAATCTACTCAACCATTTTTTGTAACTGTATTTTTAAACAGAAAGTTATGACCGGCAGATTTGAGAAAAATTAGCTTAACCCTTTAAGCGGTGTTGAAGAGGTTAAACTCATCATGCATTGCGTTACTGATAAGCGTGGTTGATGAGTTAGACTCGTCATGCACTTTGAAAGAGGAGACTACTGTGTATTTGAAGGAAATGACACGTCATATGATTTTTTTATGAGATATTAATACCACGTTTACAATCTTTTCCACTAGATGGTAGTAGTAGTCTTAGAAACTAAATTTTATCAAAGACAGTATTTCATAAAAGCGTGTGTAAGCCAGCGGAATGCTCAAATGGAAGCCAGTAACTGTTTCTGAAATATGGATTTATTTAGCTCTTCTGTTGCTCCAAAGTCTTGTTTCGAAGCCTAAAGCCGATGTGTTGTATGTTATGCTTCCAATAAAACCTGCAAAAAGCTTAGGAAATAAACCAAGATATGGTGTCCAGACTGTGAAGTTACTCTTTGTTATATTCCATGTTTTAAAATTTATCATACAAAGAGGAACTATTAAAAATTGGAATTATATGGTTTTTTATTTACTTATCTGTTATTTTACATGTTTATGTACTTAATACTTATTTCAACAAAACACCTTCTCATTCAATGCACAAGCAGTGGGGAAAACCGCATAGGAGAAAAAAAAACTCCCCACTGCAGTGCGAGTGAAGGGAAATAAATGACACGCTTAAAAGGTTAAGATTCTAAAAAGTCAACTATTTAAGATCAATTTGTTTTCACACATTCGTCCAAAGTTTTGCTTCAAAATCCACTTGAATGATTTATAAATTCTGTAGGTATTAATTTTTAGTTTTATAAATGTTTGTTTCACCATTTATAAGGATTTAATATTTTTTTTCTGAGAACATTATAAGTTAGTTACAGGGTCTGTATAAAAAGAATCGGGAAAATTTTTTCCTGACGTGAGTGTACGTCGTAGTGCGCTCACATGCTCAGTAGTGGGGAATGTGACCTTCAAGACGTGCCAAGCGACAGTCGCCTTTGAGCGTTCGTTCAGGCTACATCGTGTTTTTAGTGAACCCCTGTCAAGTAACTCGGTGCAAGCGCGAAATGCAGCGAACGATTGAACAGCAGTACATAATCAAATTTTGAGTTGGATTTGAGAAATCGGGCACGGAGACGTTGGCCATGATTCGCCAAGAGTTCAAGGATGAAAGCATGTCACAAACAGCAGTCTTTAACTGGTGCAAGCTCTTCAAAGATGGCCGAGAGAGTGTGCAGGATGAGCCTCGCGATAGACAGCCGTCGACGTCAAGAACCGACGTCAACGTGCAACATGTGCGTGAAGTGCTGAATTCAGACCATCGTTTAAATATGCGAATGGTTGCAAATGAAATTGGCATTAATAAGATGACAGTGCACAGCATTATCACTGAAAATTTGGCGATGCAAAAGATCTGTGCTAAACTCGTCCCGAAGGTCTTGATGGACGAGCAAAAGCAGAGGCGAACGTCTGCTTGCGAAGACCTTCTGCAACACGTTGAAGAATACCCTGGCTTTTTGGACATCGTCATCATGGGAGACGAGACTTGGATATTTGAAAACGACCCGGAAACAAAGCGGCAAAGTTCGGAATGGCACACTGCGGACACCACCATGGGACCCTAAGTGCCGTCAAAGAAGCTTGCATGCGTGCCCTTAAGGACCTTCCGGAATCCGCCTACCAGGGAGCCTTCGAGTCGTGGAAAAGCCGTTGGCAAAAGTGTGTCGACGCTCAAGGGATGTACTTTGAAGACTTGAGGTATTGTAGCAATATCTGTAATAAATCTATTTTTCCAAAATTTTTCCCGATATTTTTTATACAAACCCTGTATTTTATAATTTTGTTCTGCAAACTTATAAAAAGGGTGACACACACACACAAAAAAAAGGCTATTATTCCATTCATTTTTGTGTCGTTGGAATGGGCTCTGAACTCACAGTGATTGAAATAGGTATTTAAAATTGACACAGTATTTTTATTGCTCCATTAAAGAGAGTCCAAGACAGAAAATGTTCATAAAATTAAACATATTTTTATTAAGTTAAAAAATTCAAACAGTTTCAAATCATATTACATACTTATTATGCAAATCCTTTAATTAAAACTTCAAAAAGTTAAACATTAAAAATTTGGTTATTTTATAAAGCATAAAATAGAAATTTAAAATTTTGTTTTCTCAAATTACAGCTGAACTGTCAATTTACAGCTGAACTATGAAATTTGAGATAGCTGTTTATAGTGTTATTTTTATTTTGTCTTTACTAGACCTGAAAATAAACATTCACCCATGTAGATTAAACAAGGCAGTTTGGCTATTAAATGATAAAAAATACTGGCCATCACTCCTAACCTCCTTCCTCATTCTGTTTTAATCGGAAAACTGTCCAGAAATTTACTAACGGTATGTTTCTTAGCTATCTAAAAACTGTGAGTTAAATATGACTCACAAAATTCACCCATGTTACTTATTTTATTTCTTCTCCTTCACATGAATTTTCGATGTCTGGCTATTAACTTTAATAGAAGTTAAAATTGTTCATCAACTAATATTTATTACACTCCTGTTTTCAGTATAAATATGTGTGGTATATATAAGGGTGACATTACCATTTTCAAATTAAAATGCTAGAGTATCAAAAAAGGATTCACGAATTTGAAAGTTTGACTCATACTTTCAGGAGTTAATTTGACTCGCAATTTTACAAGCTAAGAGCAAGCTCTGATATATATATATATATATATATTCTGGGCTCCACTGGTTAGGACATATGCAGAGTTTTTTTCAGGTATTCTTGTTTCCTTTGTAATTTTTCCATCTTTATGTGTGTAGTCCAAGTTATTAGTGTTTATAGAATATAATCTATCTCCAATATTAGAAACACAAATTTTGTGTTCATTTGGATTAAATAGTTGGACTTGAAGAAGAGTTTTTTCAAAATAAACAATTCATTTATTTAGGTTTAGACTTTACTAGAAATTTGCATTTTATTTTCCATTTGATTCATGATTCTCAATTAAATACTTTTTATTATGTAGGCATATTTAAAAGTTGGGGTTTTTTGAGTTACAACTTCTCTCTATTCTATTATTGGATTTTCAAACTATTATTATTATTATTATTATATATATATATATATATATATATATATATATATATATATATATATACACACATATATATAACCATAAATATCGATTTTACAAAAAATTCTTTATAGAGTTGCCACTAAATTAAAACCACCTACTGGCCACTTGCTAAGTGAAAATTTGAATTTTCGGGTCTAGTCTAGAATTTGTTTATAAAATTAAATTTAAGGTGTTTGATACATAAGTTAGCCATATAAAACAACGAGTATATAACGCCAGTACATACAACGCCATATAAAACAAGAGTTTTTTTCAATAAAAACTTTTTTAACTTTTTCTTATTATATCAAAATATCCTAAAAACAAAATAAAAAACTTCAATAATTAATATCTTTATTTTATAAATCAAGTTTTTGAATTTTTTATTTTTTACACCACATTTACACCCAATAAAAGAAACACATTTCTGTAAAAAAATTTGAATATAACAACAGTCAACTTGCTTTAAAGCGATCACTGATAAAGGGAATTCTAGAGTTAAGGCGAATTTCACCATTGCCCTGGCAAAATACTTAATTACCTAATCATTAGGACATTATTAGCGGCCAGATTGTGAATCATTTTGTCATTGTAAGATGTTGCCCTGGAACACCACAGGGAACGGATCACACTACTCCAATAAATCGGCACCATAAACATCCATATCTGCAGGTAGGATTCGATTCCACAACCCGGCAGTTGAGAGAGTACGAGGAAATGCTTGCCTTATACCTCTCAACTACCAGGCAGACACAAATAAAAGTAACATTAATGTATATTTTCTGCTGAAATATTTACAATTTCAGTCCAATTTTGAGCTAGTTTGAGAATTCTTTGCCACTTTTTCAGAATAGTGCAGTCAAAATAAAAATATCAACAACATATGCAACAGCACAAGAATGAAGATTCTTTGCACTATGGCCAACAATAAAGGATTTTAAACTGGATGAACTCTTTGATTGACAAATCTAAGTTGGTGGCCAAGATGGTAATGCCACACATAAATTAATAAATCTCTGTAAGTAAGACAACATAAAACAAAAATGTAAGGATACAAGATAGTTTTAGAAGCAGAATAAACCTTCTTCAGAAGAAACACCAGTCGCTCTAGCAAAGAAAAAAATGTCTAAGCAAACATGTTTATTAATATTTGAAAAAAATATTGTGCAGTTTTATAAAAAAAAATTTCAGAGAATAGTTCATACTACTCCTTAATAATTACCTTTGTAAAATGGCTCCTCAAATTTTAAGAATGAAGTAAATTACCCAATAAAAATATATTACTTTCTACCAGGGTTGCAAAAAAGCTGGCTAAAATTAATAAAAAGCCATGCCGGTGGCTTTTATTGGTTTTAACCGGCTTTTTATGGCCAAAATTGGCTTCTTTTGGCCAAAATTGGCTATTTTTCTGTAAAAAAACATGAAGGATTTTAATTTTAAATTACACATTTTTAAGTATCTTTAACTAATTTTAAAGGCATTTCATTGGGATAGAATATAATAAATAACTTTATTTCTCAATAATGAAAACATTAATATTGGAATACCTGCTAGTGATTTGTTGGTTGCAAAAAAGCCAGCTAAATTTTAAAAAGGTATACCAACTGCTTTACTTGGTTTACATTGGCCTTTAACACATTTTTTTTTAAATGTTATTGCTTTAAATAATGAAATATTTTATTTAATGTTTCAAGAAACAGAGAGTTTAAAGAAATGATTCAAAGTCTGAGACCAGGAAATAACCCCCTAAAAAGAGAACAATTGACAGAAACATTATTGAATGATATTCATGATGAATAGCTAGGGAAAGCTAAAGAACTAATTATTGAGTGAAGTCAGTCTCATGCTTATAATAGAGATAGATGGTCAAACATAAAAAATGACGCAATTATCGCTTGCAGTATTCATACAGGAACAAAATCATATCTTTTAAAAGCCACAGATTGTGGTGCAGAAAAAAAGTCTGCAGAATATTGAGCTAATTTTATCATAACAGCGATTGAGGAAATTGAGAAGAAATATAATAAGGACATATTTGCTGTCTGTAGCGATAATGAAAATAAAATGACTGCAGCGAGAGAAAAGTTAAAAATAGCACATCCAAATCTTACTACATATGGATGTTCTTCCCACATATTAAATTTGTTTGCTAATGAAATAACACCAAAGAATCTGATAAAACATGTGATTGAAGTGCAGAAACATTTCAGAAATAAGCATAATGCTCATGGGTGGTTGAAAGAGAAAGAAGGCCTTATGCCACAAATCCCTAATGATACGAGATGGAATTCTCAAGAAGAATGTTTAAGAACTAAACTTTCATAAGTATAATGAAATACGATTGGAACGTATGGAAGAGTTTCATATCCAAATTAGTAATATTTTAATAAATGCTGAAATTTTTGCTGAGGCATCACATTTATTAGAACAATTAAAAGTAGTTTCAGTTGCCATTGATAAACTGCAGAGTGAAGCGGCAACATTATCAGATGCTGTAGAAATATGGTTAAATATATTGCAAGACCAAATCTTTGAATCCTACTATGAACAATCAAAGAAAAGATTTCATCAAACCTTTGAACCATTCCATTATCTGGCATATATGACTGATCCTAAATATTTTGGTGAGAAATTAAATGCTGAACAAGAAGAAGTTGCAGAACAGTGGCTTCTCGACAGGCATCCTGATTTTTTGCCATATATCTTGATATTGAAAATAAAAGATGAAGATATGTTTCCAGCGAGCATGTTTTCGTTCTCAGAGGAAGTAATTGCACAATTTACAGCTAAAAAGTGGTGGCAATTGATGAAAATAAAACTGAACAAGTGAGAGAAATATCCAATATTCCAGAAATTTTGTGACTTTCTGGTAAAGCTTCACAGTTGTCCGCCAAGCTCTGCTGCCATAGAGAGAATTTTCTCTTCATATGGATTTGTCTGGAATAAATTACGAAACCGCTTAGGAGCAGAAAAACTTGTTAAAATATGTAGTTTTTATAAGTCATCAGAACCCAATGATTAGAACTAAAATATGGATGTTCTTAAATATTATGTCAGATAATTTCATTTATTAAATACATATAAATTAATTTGCTGTAATATATATTAAAAGTAAATAACAGTGTGTAAAAAATGTTTTTCCTTTTTGAAGTAAAACTGATTTTTTTCCTTTTTAATGTGTGGTGATTTGTTTATTTAATTAATTATAGTCTTTAAAATGTGTAGTATATGTAATGTAGAGCTATGCATTATGTAACAAAGGCTTTCAGAACACCATCTGGGTGTCTAATTTAATGCACTTTCCTCACTGTATATATATTTTTTTCTTTTAGACATATTACCTTCATAGAATTTTTCTAGTGGTCATAAAATCTTGTGTACTTGGTAATATTTAATAGAAGTTTATAAACATTTTAGTAAAAAACATTTAGAAGTGCATCAAGTTAAAGTAATGCAAATTTAATGTGAATTGGCTGTAAACCATCTTTTTTTAATAAAAGCCGGCTTTCTGGCTAAAATCCTGCAACTCTGCTTTCTACTGGTAACTGCTCTGCTACATCTATGATAACTATACAAATTCCAATAAATTTTATTGGAAAAATCATTACATGAATATTTCTTGAATCTCAAGAAAATAGTTTTTAAAAAAAATTTAATTTCCCTCACTTTGTAATGAATTATTAGAATACTATCCAAATAAAAAAAAATTGGATTATTTACTTAACACATTTTAAGCATTATTCAGAAATCTACTAAAGCAGTACCTACTTCTTATAGTACACTTATTATATAAGAAACTAATTGCTCAATATAAAATCTTTAACACTAAAAAAAGCAAGATGAATTACCTTGAAGTGAATTTATTAATTGTAGCACAAGAGGACGTCTTGTAACAATGCCAGAACCCCGAGGCAAGAAATCTCTGTAAAGCAAAAATATATTTACAAAACTGAAAAAGCCCAAAACTTTAGAATAAATAATTGCTGAAATCAGGATTCCCTCTAACACTAAAAATTAAATGAGAATTTTAATTAAAATTTAATTAAAAAAAAGTGAAGGTGAGAAAATTTAAAACTTGAGTGAGAATTCTAAATTTGTTGCTACAATGAAACAATTTTAATTTATAAACATTTGCATAATGATACGAGTAACAAAAAATGCATTTATTTTACCCAATATACAAACTATAACAAATATAGCAGAAATGACAAATAGTGAAGTGAATTTGCATCCCATGGAAGTTGAAAGTGTGCTTTATCTAGGATTTAGCATTTGCAGAAGTTAATCAGAAATCTGTCTTAAATTGTATTTTACAGCCACTAAGGAGCGTATTTATCTCTCATGAACACAGACAATGCAATTTTTTTTCCTACCATATTGATGATGCATAGCTCAAATAAATGTGAAACATTGAAAAAGGAATCTTAAGACTTCTTTTAAATGTGTCATTTTTAAAAAGCAAATTGGTAGGATGCTAACAGATTAATTTTTAGTAATTATCGAGCTGCATCTTCTGAACTTTGACCTGCCAACAGCATAGAAAAGAGACGTTTGGAAAATAGAGAAGAGATCCATTTTAGAACTCAAAGCTGTGAGTTGTACCTTTCCACAGCTCCCATTCTCATTTTCAGTCTAAGAGCCAATTAAAATTATTATGATTTTTTAAAATTTAAAATTTGTGCATACTGCTTTTGTGAATAATGCTTCTATAAATTGAAGCATTTAAAAATTTATCTGCTGATTTTTATACCCTCATACAAAGGAATTTTCTTTTTCCCCAGGATTTTAGCAAAGCTCAAGTAAATTTTATTTTTGATGTGTGGTAACAAGATTTTAGCAAAACGAATTTGCCTCCCATAGACACAGGAATTACATTCTCCTCAGCCTTTTTTAACAAAATTTTGCATCATTTACGTGCTTTATAAATTGTAGGGACATCTTTCTAAAATTTTATAAATAAGGAAATTTTGTAGAAATCTACAAAAATTAGTATATTTGCACTTTTTAACAGAGAACAGGACAAATTGCGTTCTTCCATAAAATTCAGGAGACTAGCAGAATAAAGAATATTTTGTTACTAGTTGGCTGCATTAAAGATAAGTTAGTAATTCAAACAATTTTAGTTCTAGACCATTATTTTGAAGGTTAGGGCTCCAATCTTGACTCTGTCTAAGAAATTAAAAATGCAGACATTGACTACTTGCTGTTGAAAGTCTTGCACTTACTATGCGAGTTATTCTTGTCCTACATTTCCTCTGGGAAATGAACTACTAGAACTAGATGACGGGCAAAGTCATTCCTCAAAATGCAATTATCTTTCAATGGAAGGTTGAAGGCCCAAGCCGCCCGACTCATCCGAGGATGAGTAGGAATGGGAGGTGAATTAATAATGGAGGGTGAATTGGCAAAGGGGGATTAAAGATAAAGAAGTTTAGCACAATGATGAAGTAGACTGCAGAGTCTTTCTGTATCTATGGCTTTATTAACAGCTATTAAATATATATAATTTAAATAAATGGGGACAGAATACATTAAAAAAAAAGGGAATTTATTACAATCATTATAACTTTTTACTAAATGAAATATCTTTCCATCTACCTTATCTGTCACTATCATGGGAAATAAAAACATGAAGCTGAAAATATTGACAAAGGTCGAGCATGTGTGTTATTTATTTTGCTTCTCTTTTCATCATATTTTTAATAAAAATTAACTAGTATAATATCTTATTTTTTCATCTTACTACTTCTTACTTTATTGTACAATATGCATTATTTACGATAAGCCATAATGCATATGTTATAATAAAATGTATAGGAGACATTTGATGTTTTTGTGCATTATAAGAGTGATAAGATCAGGGATGCATGTTTAAGAGTTCAACATAGGAAGAACAAAGTGTATAGCAAACAACCTCTATAAACAGAAAATTGTACATTAAAACTGCCTGCATAGTAAAATTGAAAAAGTTTTTTCAACATTCAAAAGCTACTTAAAAGTATTTTTTTTTTTACTCACTAACATTATTGTTCTTAAAAAAAAAACTGAATACAGAAGAAGATAAGTATTTAATTTGTATAGAGTAATATCACAATTAATTTAATATAGAAAGGGCTTGAAACAAACAAAAAATTCCAAATATATATTTTTATTTAACTTATATATTATTAATTTATTTATATTAATATTCAAATACATTCATGTCAAATTAAAATGTAAAATTTCAACTCAGTCAGTAAAAGGAAAGATTATATAAGTAAATTAAACTAAGTTAAAAACATCATGTCCAACTATTTACATAATATTTAATAATTATTGAAAACACAAATAGTGTAGTGAATAATTTAATTGAAACATGTTACAGATGCTCATAAAAGTCGTTTCATTAAAAAAAGAAAGAGCAAAAAAATAATTCAGATTCTAAAGCAATAAAATTGCTACTTATCTGTAATATCAAATATATACCACTAAAATGTATAATACTAACTTAAAAAAAAAAAATGGGAGAAAGGTTAAATTTAGGTCGCTCAATTATTGAGTATTTTACTAAGCTTCATTCATACTTAAAAAAGAAGCAATAAACGATAGATGAAGAAGGTAGAGAATATTGCACCTTTAACTTCTAATTTTTAAAAAATTCTAATAAATATTTAAATATAAAAGGGTAGGATGGATGTTTGAAATGTCAACACTACTTACTTTCCGACGAAATTTTCCAAAACACTACTTTTTCCAGCACTCTGACCCCCAATGACTGCAATTTGAGGTAAATCAAGTGATAAGTTAACTCCTAATTTTGTGAACGCATCTTGCAGTTTGTTTACTATAGGGATCAGATTTTCCATTCCTACATTCCCCGTCATTTTATCGTGGGTCAAACAATTACCATTTAAGAGAAAAACCTAAACATTTGCTGTGAGCGGACCCCTAACGCATCACTGCCGTTGGAGGGAGGCGTAGAAAGATCAATGGTCACTCGGTGGTTGATACTTGCTTCTACACCGCATGCGCAGAAATTGTTTCAACAATCTGGATTGTATTAAAAAATACTATTACTTTGACCAGCAAGTCCGTATTAAAAAGAAATTTCTGATTATCTGCCCACAATGATTCAATCTCTTATATTTAATCAATTTCAAGACAGATTGTAAACAATCCAAAAAGAAGTTGGAAGTAGTAGTAGTAGTTGATAACACTTAATAATACACACTAAAAAGTGCAGAATCCAGGATTATTAATCGAGCAATGCAGCATACAGGTGTGTGAGGTCTCTAACGTGTATGTAGTGTTCTGGGCCGAGGTTTTCAACCTTTCCTTTCCGTTTTTTTTTCTCCTTCAATCTCGTTTGATGCAAGATTTCAGTTTTATAGAAGGAGTCTTAGTTAGCCCTGGGAAGTATGAACGCGGCAGTGATTGAGTCATGGGCACCCAAAAGAGAGGGCAAGAGGGGGAATTTGCTTTCGGCATCAAGCTAGTCGATTTGTCCATTCCTGAAAGGAAATTCTATGGTTATACATACAGTCATTTTATCTGGAACCACGATGATCTCTGTTCCCAATCTGACTGGACAAAGTCGTATAAAGTTCAAAATCACACGACGAGCGCTGAAACGAAATCAAATGGCCAGGCGACGCACGAGAGATTTCTCTCGAATTTGAAATAACCCATTTCTTCGACGGTGCGTTCTTTTTTCTAATAGCTAGTTGATCTTACGCTCGTCGTGTTTGATAAAAATAGGGCGTTAGTTTAAATAAATGACCATTATAATTACTGATAGGTATCATGTAGAAGCATAAAACTCGAAAATAATCGGCGATGGCTCCAGTCCGATGGAGTCAACATAATTTTGCATGAATACCATTTTCTAAAAGTTCAATATGTTTATCCAATTCATTCATACTCATTTGTTTGACTTGCTAACTGTTTATAGCTATCAGCACTAGCTTTCATCCTGATTTCATTTGTATACCTCGATCACAGACTTCGCGTTGAATTATCTAACTTGCTTGGCAGTATATAAATAAACTTATACAATATATGTGATGCTGTTTTAGATTCAAGTTAATCTATAAAACTGTCAGAATCCCCATGGTCATTAATCTTCCTATTTATCATAGCTTTCTCACCCATCGACAATACTGAAATATCCTAATTATAACCACTATACTTCGCACTCTAAGAGATCGATCCCAAATCTAATTATACACACTTGTAGGACTTTCAAAGAGCTACAAATTCTTGCTTGATGGTCATAGACATCACTTTTAGTTTTTAGGATATAAGCATTACAAACTTGAAAAACTAAATTTCCTAATACATATTTTTATCGCTTACTGACTAAATCTATCTTTTATAGTTTCGACGACATTTCCAGTGAAAGTAATATAAATGAATAATGAAAAAACTCGCTTATTCAAAATATTGAAATTATTTATATATATTCATAATCTGAACCCTGTTTCCGCCGGAGATATAGTGCCCAAAGTGTTTGTTCCTTTGTTCGACGCAGACCGTTCGATATATTTTGTTAACCTAGTTTCTATTTATGGGATAGCATTTAGATATATTTAAATTGGATAAGTAGAAAATATGACCCCTTTAGAGTTTCATTCGCTGCCCCACCCCGGCCAAAAAGTTCTGAAAGCAAGACTGGGACGTATACGTTATCTGTTTGTCAGATAACTATAAGTCATCTGTTCTAAAAAGTGCCACCCAATTTAGACCGGGACCATGCCCTCCTTCCCCTACCACCAACCTCTCGGAAGGATTTACGGACCCACGCATTTAACGTGCCCTTACTCAACGTGAGCACTGGGACAGTTTGGTCAGAGTGGGGAATCGAACTCGGATTGCCCAAGTACATATAATCCCCGTGCCTTAACCACTGAGCTGTCCCACTCCGCCCAAATTGTTTTTCTTTTTCTTTGACCCCAGGCCGTCCAACCTACCCGAAGGTGTTGCAAACCTAGATCACTCGACTGACTCTAGGGTTTGTAGCAGCTGTTTGAGTGACCGGTTACCCAAAGGTGTTGAAGACCCAGACCACTCGATTGGCCCGAGGGCTTGCAGCAACTGTTTGAGTGGCCGGTTACCCGAAGGTGTGAGGTAGCTGTTTGGACGGCCGGGACAGTGTCACTCCATTTAGACCGGAACCCAGTGGGAGCTGAATCTACAGGAACCATACCCTCCATTGCCTACCACCAACCTCTCAGAAGGACTTAGGGACAGCACACTTTGAGAACGCATGCTGTATCGTGCAAAATGTGGTTCGTTTTGAACAATAGAATATTCCACATCACGTGGCCTCAGCCTTGACAACAGCATAGCAACTGGGAATGTAGAAGACTTCGTCATTGTGTCAGCCAGCCAGCCAGTAATTTGTCGATAGCAGGGCGTCTGGAGCAGAGCTCCGTATCCCTAGTCAGGTAGCATATATGTGGGTCACAGTCTTCCACTGAACTTTGTCCTTCAATAGGAGTCAATAATGTTGATGAAACAAGTTAGGAGTAGTAAAAAAAAAATGCTGTAAACAGTGGTCTTATTGTAGAGGTTTGAAGATAAAGTGGGTGGGGGAACAGGCGAATATCCTTTACTGGGTTTGCAGAAGAGATACATGGATTTTGCAGTGGCAAAGCGTTATCAAAATAAAATTTCCAACATAAATGGTATTGATTCATATATTTAGGTTAAAAAAAATGGATTAACATCTTCTCGAGCAACATTATTAAAGATTATAATCATACTTACGCTCAATATAGTTTAGAAACATTTCAAACTCAATACTTTATGAATAAGTTATTTTACATTAATAGAAAAGAATAAACTTACATATTATAAGATGTTTATCACATATCGAATTTTCTTTTATCGAAAACTTTAATTTTGAAGTTGTCAATATTATCATTTAAGAGTTGAAATCCCTTTTATACGTTTTACCGATTTTAATTTGATATTGCTGGGTTTTCCTGATTTGGGAATACAGGGGATTTTGAAAAAAGAAACAAAAGCTCTACCACCTCCACATTTCAAACAGCACAAATGTTTAGTATATTTATAAACTTGTCTTTCAAATCTCACGCTTTTCTTACAAAATCAAATGGATCAAGTCAAAATATGATGACGCGGCGTCTTACAAACGCATTTGACGCAGACGATAAAGAACGTGTGACGTCAGGCTGGAAAGCTCTATGGTTGCTACCATTGTCCACACACTGAAGACATAGCCAAGCCAAGACGTTTAACTTTCGAGGTACCTGCGTCTCAGACGCGTAACCCCACATCGAAAATATAGCAATGTCCATTTTGTAAAGCGATGTATAGCAATTGCGATCATCTTTGGCACTCGTCTCAGTGTAGAGGGTGCTGTGCTGTGGTTGGCTGTTGCTGGAAGACGATGAAAATCCTTGTCTTGGGAGGCTGAACCGCAAGTAGGTACTGGAAAGGAAAGGGGCAGGGCAGGAGCCAATCAGGCGAAGTTAAGAGTTAAGTTTTAAGTTAAGAAAAGATTACAATTACAATTTACACATTTAAGTAGGGTAAACTTTCTCTAGGTAAATAAAAATTTGCTTAAATAATTAATGTCAATAAATAATTACTATTTAATATTTTACAGTTTACAGTATTGAGATTTCCTTGCTCGTTGTGAAAAAGAAAGGCCCTTTTCAGGGACACACTAAGGTCTGCTTGATGGTATGCAGACACTAGCACATTTTAATGTGCTATAAATACAGTTTCTTTATAAATTCAGGCTGATATACAATTTTAAAGATACTTTGAAGTATAAAATCTATATATTATAAAATCTATATATTATAGAACGTGGACAAGATGTCGTTAACATGCGACGCGGTGGCAAATGCAAGCCGTACTATTGGCCCGTGACTAGGCCGTGAAGGAAGAGTCGAAAAAACGCCAAGTCCTTGAATCGGAGTGGCGCCATCTATCTTCGGTCCGCGAGAGTATTTGGGAAAACTAGGAAACACCCGTTTGAGGGACTAGGTAACGACTCTTTTTCCATTTGGTCTCATTTGAGCCAAACAGAAGGTGTCGAGGCCTGCGCTTCCTGAGATAGGAAGGCGCGATCGGGTCATAGACCTGATCGACGTCTCTCATACAGAGTCTACTGGAGTTTTTCTTGTAGAAATTTTGAGTGGATAGCCCAATATACTCTGAAATGCCAGAGATTTTAAGGTCGTGGTGTATCACTTCGTTCTGGACATATCTAGGAGCATTAACAATGCATCGCAAGATTTTATTTTGGAACACTTGCAATCTCCCTATGTGGCCTTTTGCTGCCGACCCCCATACTGGACAGGCATACAAAAGGCTCGGTACAATGATCTGTTTGTAAACAATTAACTTGTTTTCAAGTGAGAGATGTGACTTCCTACCGAGGACGGGCAGAAGAGCTCTATACGTTTTTCCAGTTGATTCGATCTTTTTAGTAATATGCTCTTTGTAGGTTAAGTGTGCGTCCAGAGTGACGCCCAGATACTTTGCTGAATGTGCAAATGGGATAGATTCGTTAAAGATGTTGAGCATGAAGTTTCCGTTGAGTCCTCGGTGGTTAGGCTTAAAAATGACAACTGCACTTTTGGTCGCGTTAATTTTGATTCTCCAGGTCATGAGCCAGTGCTCAAGGCTATTCTTAATATAGGTCTGCAGTGTGTTAATAGAGTATTGTGGTGCATGGCTGCTCGCAATCAACGCTGTGTCATCTGCAAAGATGGCCAGCTTAACATTAGGTGTGCTTGGAATATCGTTGATGTATAAGTTGAAAAGCAGAGGGCTGAGGTTTCCTCCCTGAGGAACTCCGGCCTTGATTGGTCTGATTGAAGAGAGAGTTTTATCAACTCGTACGTAGAAAGAACGATTAGTGAGGTACGAGTTGATGATGGTCAAAAGTTGGGTCGAAATGCCAAGTCGCACCAGCTTGGAAATAAGCCCAGGCAGATAAGTTTTATCAAAGGCCTTAGCCACGTCGAAAAATACTATGGTAGTATACTGTCTGTTGGTAGCGTTCTTATGGATAGTTTCGACAACACGCAAAAGTTGGGATTGCGTTGAATGCTCAGTTCGGAATCCATGCTGGTCAGGTATTAAAATATTCTTCGAACGGCAGAAACTATCCAAACGCTTAAGCAACACCAATTCATAGATTTTCGAGAGGCTAGAAAGTAGGCTTATTGGTCTGAAATTCTCGGCTAGCGAGAGATTTTGATTTGCTTTTGGAATAGGGATGATGACAGCGGTCTTCCAACTTGTGGGGAAGAAACGAAATTCTAACATATGGTTCAGCAGCATGGTAATCCAACATAAGTACAGGTCTGGAAGATTTTTGATGATGCGATTGCTTATTTTGTCAAGGCCGGGTGCTTTCTTGACGATCAGTCCATCAACGATATGCAGCATTTCAGCCAGAGAGATACTCTCTAAGTCGTTGGGTGCTTGTACGTGTAGTGCTCTGTGATTGGTCTGCTGTAAATCCTGTTCAGTGGCTGTGTATGTGTGGCTGAAGTTGTGGTCAATGTGAAGACATAGCTGCATTCTGCACTAGAGATACAAAACTACATTAGAAAAACCGGTTTCAAGTGCATATTTGAGTAACATACGAGATGCAGAGCACGACGTACAGTGCATCCTGAATTCTCAATGCCCGTCCAAATTGTTTACATTTTTCGTAACACTCTGATTTCCGCCACAGATATCCCAAGCACAAATGCTTTTCATATCAAAACCTGAAACCTGTATAAGACGCCCACCCTTTGTGTTTGAAATAATTGGTTATTACTTATAAGGACGGGTAATTCTGCAATGCATTGATAGAAAAATTTTCTGAAGTGCAATTGTTTCAATGTATATCCGGTTTGACACATCAGCTGGCCATAATGATTTAAGAAAAAATCTGATGTGTGCAGCACATGACTTTCCTTATATACAGCAATGAATTTACTACTTTTACAGTAAAAAAAAAAAAGATTATTTTTATAATAGTTATTTATATTCGTTACAAGATATTGAATTTTCGTCAATGAGTCGTCATTTTCCATGTCGTCATCATCAATGAGTCTTCATTGATTTAGCGTCATTTTAATCCATTTGGTGAGTTTTTAGTTAATTTAGCAGCATTTAAAAAAGTCGCCAAGTTGGCGATATTCCACCAAATTCGTCGCTAAAATCTCGCCAAGCGTTATGGACGAAGAAATAAGTTATTCTTACAGCAGATAAATGACTATTGGCGTTCAAATATGAAAGTATTACTCAAAGTACCTTTTCTCATGAATGGAACGAGCTAGATCCACGAGAATGATGTCACCCAATTTATCGCATGGTATTTCATATGAAAAGTGAACATGTTCCTCAATAGGAAATATTTTTTATTTTATTTTATATGACTTTTTGATAATTTTTTTTTAAAAATGTGCAATATCTCGAGAACGGTTCATGTTAGTGTTCTAAAATTTATGTGAATCGCTTTCTAATGAAAAATTGCATAAGAAATGTCTATTTGCGTAACTTTATTAGCGGTTTTGATTTTTTGACGATTTTTTCAAAATTTCACTTGAAAATTTAGGGTGTGTGTGTGTGTGTGTGTGTGTGGGGGGGGGGGGTTGTCAACATTCGATTGCGTATAAAAACAATGGGCTTCCAGTGTGTACGTAATGTGATTTTTGTACCCAATTTTGTTCGAATCGGTCCATTCGTTCGTCAGTTATCGTCTCCACAGACTCACTGACACACACACACAGACATCACTTCAAAAATGTTTGACCCAAAGAAATTATGTTGCAACTATGGAGCTTTACGTAGCGTATGACATCAGATACTGAAAGTGAAATCTTGATGTTAATTTATATCTTACCATTTTATAAACTTTTATTTCAGATACTACGCAACTAGGAGTGTCACGCTCATATTGCCTACAAGTCAAATATTTCAAGTTTCTTTCAACAAAAGGTATACTAACCCATAAGAATAACCTATTTCTCCGTCCCTCCGACCGTAACGCTTGGTAAGGAATTGATCGAGACGTCGCTAACTTGGCGACTTTTTTAAATGTTACCAAAGTGATAAAAATATCGCCAAATTGATAAAAATGACGCAAAATAAGAAGTAATGTTTTGCAAATTCTGATTTCCGTCATATGACGGGCATACATTCTAGTTTAGACATAATTAAGACACCTGTTTCACAATAATGGCTGCCTCTCTTTTACCATCAGGGTGAAAACGAATTCGTTACTACTAGGCGAGGTTCGACTTTTCTTTTTGATGTTGCATCTGAAGACGCTGGGCATAGAGTAAATCAGTGATGAATATAAAACAGAAGTGTGTAACGCGGAAGTGACATTCTATTGCTATGACGAATACCTAACAGGAAATTATTATCATTTGAAGGTCGAGGTTGTTTACCTTTGGCGACAAATCCAGTGATCTTAGCGAAAAGAGTTGGAAATATAGCCAACTAGGCGACTTTTCTCGAGTTCTGCAAAATTTTCGAATTGGCTTGGTCCATGATTTTCCTTGACACCTTGCATATACGTATATTTTTATTCAAAAGATAAAATTTTTAGATAGATCTTATAGATGTAATATAAATTTACATTTATATTGAGTAGATTGTCACAGCAGCCTTTTGATAAATAGAAGTGATCAATGAGTAATCTATTTGCCAAATCATTTTTATTCACACGTTTTGTTATTAATGTCCATGAATGCATAATTTAGTCATTTAAAAATTTAAAATTATTTATAAGTCTAATATTGATTTTATTAATTCATATAATGTATAGCAGTATTTAAAAGGGCTATGAGTGGTAATATAATATGTATTAAAGAACTTCACAAGTTACATGCTTTTCCCAGAACTTTTCATAGAGACTATACAGGAGTATGGACACGTGAAATATGCTGGTCCGCAAGTCCTTCTAAGAGGATGGTGGAACGGAAAGGAGAGCACGGTCCTTGTGGGTGCCGCCCCACTGGGTTCCGACCTCAAATGAGTGGCACTGTTCCGGTCGTCCAAATTGATACCTTACACCTTCTGGTAGATCCAGTTACCTTACACCTTTCTGGTAGGTCGGACGGTCTGGGTCTCAACAACGACAACCTTTTGGTAGGTCGGACGGTTTGGGTCGAACAAACAAACAAGCCGAGAGTATACAAGCTCGTTATCGTTCAGTTAAAGTGATACGAATAAAAGTATCTGCAGAATCCTATATGTAAATTTTCTTCTGATTATATATACCCTTTAAGTTAGATATCTCAGACCGTCCGACTCACCCGAAGGTTAAGAGTAGATAGTAGGGCATCCGGATGCCCTTTAAGCTGTATTATAAAACTATTCTGATTGAGAAGTGTAAACAATTTATATTTCAGATTTCCGACATCTGCGCTGTACGCCAATTTGCGCTAGTTGCTTGCGCCACCCGCACAAACAGACGAAATAAACTGCATTCTATTAATCTTTCAAAACTATATAATTGTGAAACAAAAAGTAAAAAAAAAAATATCGAAACCCTTCTTTACGTATCTAGTACCGTCGTCGCACGCAACACATCACTACGCCACCTTCGAAAATATGTCCAGTTACCAAATGAGAAAGAAAACTGATTCAAAAGAATACATTCAGTGTCATTGCAAATAAAACTGCGTCTTATTTAGAGCAATCAATCTCGATTTAATGAATTATTGAAGAAATGAAGAGAACGTGGATAGGAATCTGCAGGGAAAGTCATGTGCTGTCCACATCAGATTTTTTTCTAATTCAAAAGGGGAAAAAATAACTTGCAGACCTATAGCATGCAAATGAAGGTAAGGATTAAAGGGAAAATGAAGTCTGTAGAGAAAGTCATGTGCTGCTCACATAAGATTTTTTCCTACCATGTTCTTCAAAAGGAATTTTTCCTACTATATTTTTCAAAGACGAGTAACAGAGTTACTCACTACTTTTTCCAACCACATTCTTCAAAAAGAATTTTTGAAATAATAATAATAATAATAATAATTCAACTTTCAATAATGTTACATAAAAAAAAAATCTGATGTGGGCAACACATGACTTTCCTTATATAATGAAATGAATTTACTACTTTTAGAGTAAAATAAATAGGTTTTTCTTCTAGTAGATACTAATATCCTTTCCAAGATATTGAATTTTCGACAATTAGTCGTCATTTTCATTGATTTAGCGTCATTTTTACCCATTTGGCAAGATTTTCGTTAATTTGGCAACATTTCAAAAAGTCGCCAAGTTGGCGACATTCCGCCAATTTTGTTGCCAAAATCTCGCCAAGCGTTATGGACGAAGAAATAAGTTATATATATATATATATATATAACTTATTAGATATTGAATTTTCAACATATATTATATAACTATTATTGTATATTTATATATTATATAACTTATTAGATATTGAATTTTCCACGATTAGTCGTCATTTTCATTGATTTAGCGTCATTTTTATCTATTTGGCAAGATTTTCTTTAATTTGGCAACATTTCAAAAAGTCGCCAAGTTGGCGACATTCCGCCAATTTCGTTGCCAAAATCTCGCCAAGCGTTATGGACGAAGAAATAAGTTGTTCTTACAGCAGATAAATTGGCGTTCAAATGCAAAAATATTACTCAAAGTATCTTTTTTCATGAATGGAACGAGCTAGATGCACGAGAATGATGTCACCCAATTTATCGCATGATATTATATATGAAAAGTGAACATGTTTCTCAATAGGAAATATTTTTTTTCTATTTTATATGACTTTTTGATAATTTTTTTGAAAAATGTGCAATATCTCGAGAACGGTTCATGTTAGCGTTCTAAAATTTATGTCAATCGCTTTCTAATGAAAAATTACATAAGAAATGTCTATTTGCGTAACTTTAATATTGGTTTTGATTTTTTTGACGATTTTTTCAAAATTTCATTCGAAAATTTAGGGGGGTTCTGAACATTCGATTGCGTATAAAAACAATAGGCTTCCAGTGTTTACAGATTGTGATTTTTGTACCAAATTTGGTTCGAATTGGTCCATTCGTTCGTCAGTTATCGTCTCCACAGTACCACTGACACACACACACACACAGACAGACATCACTTCAAAAATGTTTGATTCGTGATCAGGGATGCTTGAAACGTGCTCTCCCGTCGAAAACTCGAATTCGAATTTTCGACCCCGTCACAATACTTTCCTTATACATTATGTATATAAGGAAAGTAATAGGTTTTCCTTCTAGTAGATACTTATATTCTTTCCAAGATATTGAATTCTCGTCAATTAGTCGTCATTTTCATTGATTTAGCGTCATTTTTATCCATTTGGCGAGATTTTCGTTAATTTGGCAACATTTTAAAAAGTCGCCAAGGTGACGACATTCCGTCAAATTCATCGCCAAAATCTCGCCAAACGTTATGGATGGAGAAATAAGTTATTCTTATAGCATATAAATGATTATTGGTGTTCAAATGCAGAAGTATTACTCAAAGTATCTTTTCTCATGAATGGAACGAGCTAGATCCATGAGAATGATGTCACCCAATTTATCGCATGATATTACATATAAAAAGTGAACATGTTTGTCAACAGTTAATATATTTTATTTAATTTATGGGATTTTTTGATAAATTTATTTTAAAAATGTGCAATATCTCGAGAACGGTTCATGCTAGCGTTCTAAAGTTTATATCAATCGTTTTCTAAGGAAACATTACATAAGAAATGTCTATTTGCGTAACTACATTAAAGGTTTTGATTTTTTGATGATTTTTTCAAAATTTCACTCTAAAATTTAGGGGAACTTCTGAACATTCGATTACGTTTAAAAACAATAGGCTTCATCATCTTACAATCACGTTTACATTCTGCATCCATTAAAATTAAGCATCGTTGTAGAAATAATCAAAGTTTGATGATCATTTAAACTAAAAAATATTGTAATTGCGTTGACGCAGAATACAGATGCACAGAAAATACGCAAAAATAAAGCGGTTTTGGGACGGAATATAAACTCAATATAAACTTAAAAGAACTTTAAAAATCACGATTTTTATTTATTTTTAAGAAAAAAAAAAATGAATGTCTTATTTTATTTTGAAGTGAGTCAAGTGATCTCTTCATTTTAAGTGGGTGTCATTATTAGTTTAATTTTTATTTATAAAACTATCGAACATGTTTTGCTGAAATTTTTTTTAGATATTTTATGGAATAATTTGAATATTTCCTAAATTTTCGAAGCAATTTGTGAATTTTAACTTTGCTTCAAAAATCATGTGCTGCCAACATTAGATTTTTTGATTTGACGCCCGAAGCCTATGATGAATTTGCTTCGCAGTAAATACGCCACCGGGGCAATATTTCCTAAATACTTTATGTATTAGACATTGCTTGTTATCTTGATAAATTCGAATCACGTTTTATTTCACAGATAAGACATTCAGTAGTTTCATTCTCTTTTATCAAGAAGGTTTTGCAAACAGAAGCATATCATTTACTGTTTCTGCATCCTTTTGTTTAGTTATAGCAAAGGGCTTTTATATTCTTTTTCAAAAAACAAAAGAAAAAATCTGATGTGGGCAGCACATGACTTTCCCTGCAGACTGATATTCACGTTCTCTTTATTTTAATTAAATTTAATTCACTTTTAATTCAATTTTCGTTCTCATTTGATAACTGGACTTATTTTCAAAGATGGCGTATAGAGAAAATACGAAAAAACTAAAATATCTCGAGAACGGCTAGTCCTAGTGTAATGGGGTTGGTCTTATTCTTTTCTTCGTTAAAAATTACGTATTAAACGACCCTTTAATGGATATATTTGAGCATACGTCGTTCTTTATTTTAAATTTTGGCGACTTTTGCGGGCCATTTTGCAAAAAAAGGCAGGTTATTTTTTTCCGAATCGTACCAAAATCTAATCAGCACCAGCGTGACCCACAAGCGACTTATCTACTAATTTTTGTGAAATTCGGTCCATTAGATTTTTAGCTAGAGTGGATATAAGCCTTTGCGGGCAATTTCGCAAAAATAGGCGGGTTCTTTTATCTCGAATCGTACCAAAACTAATCAGCACCAGATCCGCCCACAAGTGACATACCTACCAAATTTTATGAAATTCGGTCAATTAGTTTTTTAGTTAGAGTGGATACAAAATCTGCACAGACAGACAGACAGACACAGAGACACACACACAGACGTCACGCTAAAATTAGTTTTTTCGTATTCTAGAGGTCTCGAAACGTGTAGATCCGTCGAAAACTCGAGTTGCGATTTTCGACATGATTCCAATACTTTCCCTATACATTACCATGTATTGCAGGGAAAGTAAAAAGTTAGTCTCTACGCTTTTAAAATAATGCGATAAATTTATATACGTGGAGGTATTAAATTTAAATGTAAGAAAAGGGCTAATTATATCAAAAACATTAAAGAAAATATTTTAAATTCTAAAAATCTTATTCATTTATCATGTGGGTAATTTGGGGAATGAAACTGCTAATTATTTTGCCAAAATTGCTGCATCTTCTGGAATTCTAATTAAAATCCCTTTTCCCTACTCCTGCCGTACTAAATTCTGTAAAAATTTATTACTTGAAAACTGAGAAAAATTTTTAAATGATTATATTTTTCCATGAACTAACAATCCGTCTAGAATTAAATACTTCCTACCCTTTTTTGACCTCAAACTACAACTTGATAACAAATTTTTAATATATTTTCTGATTGGACATGGCCCTTTCTTAAATTTTATTTACATTATTACTTTTCTTTTATACATAGTATAATGTATAAGTAAAGTATTGCGACAGGGTCGAAAATTCGAATTCGATTTTCGACGGGAAAGCACGTTTCAAGCATCCCTGAACAAGAATCAAACGTTTTTGAAATGATGTCTCTGTGTGTGTGTGACAGTGAGTCTGTGGAGACGACATCTCAAGAAAGAATGGGGCGATTTGAACGAAATTTGGTACAAAAATTACAATCCGTGAATACTGGAAGCCTATTGTTTTCATACGCAATTGAATGTTCAAAATCCTCCTAAATTTTCGAGTGAAATTTTGAAAACACTCATTAAAAAACCAAAATCTTTAATAAAGTTACATAAATAATCATTTCTCTTGTAATTTTTCATTAGAAAACGATTTACATAAATTTTAGTATGAACCGTTGACCTGGCATGAACCGTTCTCGAGATACTGTACATTTTTTAAATAAAATTATCAAAAAATCATATAAAATAAAAAAAATATTAACTATTGTGAAATAGGCTCATTTTTCATAAGTAATATCAAGCGATAAATTTGGCGACATCATTCTCATGGATTTAGCTCGTTCCATTCATGAGAAAGGGTACTTTGGGTAATACTTTTGTATTTGAACGCTAATAATTTTTTATCTGCTATAAGAATAACTTATTTCTCCGTCCATAACGCGTGGCGAGATGTTGCCAACTTGGCGACTTTTTTAAACTTTGCAAATAAATTAACGAAAATTTCGCCAAATTGATAAAGTTTGCACTAAATCAATGAAAATGACGACTCATTGATGAAAGTTCAACATCTTGGAAAGAACACAAGAATAGACTATAAGAATAACCCATTTCTCCGTTCGCAATGCTTGGCGAGAAATTTAGAGGGACGTCGCCAACTTGGCAACAATTTTAAATGTTGTCAAAGTGACAAAAATGACGCCAAATGGGAAGTAAGGTTTTGCAAATTCTGATTTCCGCCATATGACGGGCACACCTTCTAGTATATAAGAAATACTCTTCTTTCCGTTTGTCTGTAACAATTGGTGATGCATTTGGTGAAGTTGCGAATAATTTATGAAAGTATCGTCAATTTGGCGATATTTCGACTCAGATTGATAAAAACCTCGTTAAAATTGCAAAATGACGCTACATTAATGAAAATGACGCCAAATTGATGAATTAATTATTAAGATAATTTAATATATAGACTATATCACTTATTGAGGATGCTATCAACATTGATAATTGTTAATTTCCAGAGTGTGAAATATAAGTTATTTGGGTACTTTGAAATAGTATTACATGTTGTCATTCGGAAAATCACCAAATGTACAATTCAACGTAAAAATAAAGTACCGTGGATCTTATACATTATTTTTTTATTGTCAAAGGAGTCAATTCATTGCATTATATAAGGAAAGTCATGTAATGCTCACACATCAGATTTTTTAAATATTAAATTCATCTGAATTGCATTCGCAGTAATTATGGGGATATCGATCATTACGTTTTCTCTTGTGCTCACACCAAAAAATTTCAATTGACCAAACCTTCTTCTAAAAATCAACATATTTGGTTTTCTAATATTTGTAAAAATAAAAATTCAATTAACAGAATTAAAAATTATATTTTAATTGCTAAGAGTTTTTTTAACAGCATCACTTGAACTATAGTTATTACGTTGTTTATGTTTTTAGTATTATTTGATCCATGTTACTGGGTGCTAATAGTAATATGTAGAGAGCCTTGCTGCTCCAACGAGGAATCGAACCCTGAATCTCCGAACTGGCCGGCCGACGCTCTATCTTTGAGCTACTAGAACGAAATTGCAAGCTCATATCGTCGAAGTGGACTCTGCATTCTCCACCCTCTAATGTCAGATGGGCGGGCAACTGACAATCTGACTGACCACCTCCTGCTATTTTTACCTCAGGAAGCTTCCTCATAGTACTATTTTTACCCAGGTAAGTATCCAGCGGGGTCGTTATCCTCTCAATGTGAAATCGGCGCACAATCTTGCAGAGCCCACTGAATCCGTACTGAAGTCACTTTCAGACCTCCGACTCTTTGCACTCACCTACAGGGTTGATTTGTTCGGGCATCGTTATAGAAAGCCTCGCTTCCCTAACCGGGAAACGAACGCTGGATCTCTGAACTGGCCAGCCGACGCTCTACCGTTGAGCTACTGGGACGAAATTGCAAGCTCTTATTGTCAAAGTGGACTTTGCAAATATATGTATCTCTATGGTTTTATTTCTTTTCTATTTTGAATCTTTTATTATTTTACCTATAAATTTTATTTTTTTATTTCTTTTTCTAAATTCCTTTTTCCTAATTGGGGGGTAGTTATTTATTTTGTTTAATTTTTACTTGATTTATACTTTTCGATACAGAGTAACATTTAATTTTACCATTTTAAATTAGAAAGAGATAAATATTTGACATATTAAAGAACGCTTCAAATTTTAGACATGCTGCTAAACTATTTTTTTTTCCGCCGATTTTTTACTTTTCCTGCAATACATGGTAATGGACAGGAAAAGTATTGGAATCATACCAAAAATCGCAACTCTACTTTTCGACGGATCTACACTTATTATGACCTCTCGAATACGAAAAATCTATTTTTAGCGTGACGTCTGTGTGGGTGTCTGTCTGTGCAATGTATGTATCCACTCTAACTAAAAAATGAATGGATCCATTATCATAAAATTCGGTAGGTATGTCACTTGTGTGTGACCCTGGTGCTGATTAGTTTTTGGTACGATTCGGGATAAAAGAACCCGCCCTTGTTTTGCGAAATGGCCAGCAAAAATCTCATGTATCCACTCTAGCTAAAATACTAATTGACTAAATTTCACAAAATTTGGAAGATAAGTTACTTGTTGGATACTCTGGTGTTGATTAGATTTTGGTACGATTCAGGAAAGAGCAACCTGCCTTTTTTTACGAAATGGCCCGCAAAAACCGCCAAAATATAAAATAAAAGATTACGTATGCGATTCGGGAATGTATCCATTAAGTGCTTGTTTGATACGTCATTTTCGACGATGAAAGGAATAAGAACAACTCCATTACTCTAGGACTAAGCGTTCTCGAGATATTTGATTCTTTTTTGCATTTTTGTTACGCCGCCTTTGGAAAAATGTCCAATTTCCAAATAAAAGTAAAAATTGAATTAAAAGTGCAAATTTAGTGTTATTTTGTGCAATTAAACTCAATTTAATGAATTATTAAAGAATTAAAGAAAAAATGAATTTGTGTCGGTAGGGAAAATATCATGTGCTGCCATCAGATTTTTACTTTCCTTATATACATAATGTATAAGGAAAGTATTGTGACGGGGTCGAAAATTCGAATTCGAGTTTTCGACGGTAGAGAACGTTTCAAGCATCCCTGATCACGAATCAAACATTTTTGAAGTGATGTCTGTGTGTGTGTATATGTGAAAGTATGTGTGTGTGTGTCAGTGAGTCTGTGGGGACGATAACTGACGAACGAATGGACCGATTTGAACCAAATTTGGTACAAAAATCACAATCTATAAACACTGGAAGCCTATTGTTTTTATACGCAATCGAATGTTCAGAACCCTCCTAAATTTTCGAATGAAATTTTGAAAAAATCGTCAAAAAATCAAAACAACTTATAAAGTTACGCAAATAGACATTTCTTATGTAATTTTTCATTAGAAAACGATTGACATAAATTTTGGAACGCTAACATGAACCGTTCTTGAGATATTGCACATTTTTAAAAAAAATTATCAAAAAGTCATGCAAAATAAAAAAACAATATTTCCTATTGAGAAACATGTTCACTTTTCATATGTAATACCATGCGATAAATTGGGTGACATCATTCTCGTGGATTTAACTCGCTCCATTCATGAAAAAAAAATACTTTGAGTAATACTTTTGTATTTGAACGCCAATAGTCATTTATCTGCTATAAGAATAACTTATATCTTCGTCCATAACGCTTGGTGAGATTTGGCGACGAATTTGGGGCGAATGTCGCCTACTTGGCGACTTTTTGAAATGTTGTCAAATTAACTAAAATCTCGCCAAATGGATAAAAATGACGCTAAATCAATGAAATTGACGACCAATTGTCGAAAATTCAATATCTTGGAAAGAATATTAGTATCTACTATAAGAAAAACCTATTACTTTCCCTGCAATACATGGTAATGTATAGGGAAAGTATTGGAATCATGCCGAAAATCACAACTCGAGTTTTCGACGGATCTACACGTTTCGAGACCTCTAGAATACGAAAAAACCATTTTTAGCGTGACGTCTGTGTGTGTGTGTCTGTGTGTGCAGATTTTGTATCCGCTCTAACTAAAAAACTAATTGACCGAATTTCACAAAATTTTGTGGGTAAGTCACTTGTGGGCGGGGCTGGTGCTGATTAGTTTTGGGTACGATTCGAAATAAAAGAACCCGCCTTTTTTTGCGAAATGGCCCGCAAAAGCTTGTATCCACTCTACCTGAAAAACAAATGGACCGAATTTCACAAAATTCGGTAGATGAGTCACGTATAGGTCACCCTGGTGCTGATTAGATTTTGGTATGGTTCAGAAAAAAATAACCTGCCTTTTTTTGCAAAATGACCCGCAAAAATCGCCAAAGTCTAAAATAAAAAACTACGTATGCTCAAATATATCCATGAAATGCTTGTTTAATACGTAATTTTTAACGAAGAAAAGAATAAGACCAACCCCATTACACTAGGTCTAGCCGTTCTCGAGATATATTAGTTTTTTGTACTTTCCCTACACCACCTTTGAAAATAAGCCCGATTACCGAATGAGAACGAAAATTGAATAAAAGTGAAATACATTTAATTAAAATAAAGAGAACGTAAATATAAGTCTGCAGGGAAAGTCATGTGCTGCCCACATCAGATTTTTTTTTTAATGTAAAAGTAGTAAATTCATTACATTATATAAGGAAAGTCATGTGTTGCCCACATCAGATTTTTTTTCTTTGCTTTTCGTATTGGCAGCAAGTTGGCAATCACGAAGAATTCAGTGCCTGGTCATTAAAAAAAAACTCTTTTTAATGCATCCGAAACAGATTCATCAAAGTTTGTAAGGAAAGCCAAATGCTATCCTCATCATTTCTACTTTCTCATACTATGTAATATAGTACAGAGAAAGTATTGTTTTCCCGAAACTTCGATATTTGGATGTCAATATATGATTTAAGACCTCCTGAACACGTTTTGACTCTTTTTGGAGGGATGCCCGTCTGTCTGGGGTCGATTTCTTGTGTACACTATAACGGCCACACATATCAATGGATTTTCACGAAATTTAAAAAAATCTAGAACTAGATATAATTTTTTTTTAAATTCGAGCGAAAACTTCGAACTTAAAAAAATTTTTTTTTACATGGCAGCATAGGGCAAAGTCGCCTATAATTATGCATGAAAGGGTTTATTTATGGCTCAAGATCACGAGACTTAATTGTTTCAATCATTGCTGTGAAAGATAGTCGTGATACAATTTTTTTCTGGTTGTGACATCATTCCCCCCTACCCCACATCTCGAGGGCAAGGTACTCTACCTCCGTGGTTACATTGTAAAGTATGGTATCCATCGAACTTATTTTTTAAGCCCTTTAAAGTGAAGGGTAACACGCTATAATTGTAATCATTTGGACCCACAATATCAACTTTTCAAAAAAATTCTTTGTTAAATTTGAAAAAAAAAGCGCGATTCTGGTATGAGAACGTCGATTTGAGACACTCTCCAGTTAATTGTTTCTAATATTAATAATATACCTTGGTTTATCTGTCTGCTTATCTATCTATCTCTGGGTAACGCTGCTACAAAATGTTGTCACAAATGTGTTTCAATCACGGATAAACATTTCAATATATAATGTATGTTTTATTTTATATACGTATAAAGAGCAGAATTCTGGAGCTTTACGTAGTGTATGACATTATCATACTAAAAGTGAGGCCAAGCTGTGGGCAGCCAGTTCCCTACATAATGAATGACGGTACTTTTTTTCACAGCGAAAATCTACGATGCAACCATGGCATCAGATACTGAAAGTGAGACCACGACAATTTTTTCCTTATCTTTTTATAAATTATTTGAGATACCACGCAACTCGGAGTATCTTCCAACAAAAGTGGGAAATATTCTTGCGTATTTTTTGTGTATTACTTACAGGGCAGAATGTTCGCGGGTCAGATATAATAAACGCTTTTCCATTGTTTTAACATTGTCAGCAATATCAATAGACGAGTACACAATTTTCAAATGCATGGAGGATTTATTAAAGCAGCCACATATTTCCGATGGTTTCACGGCGCGGCTGGGGATTCACTTTATTCTTGGACCTTTTGCGCTTTCGGCTTTTCAGAAAGAGCCACTTGATTAGAAGGATGGCGGTCTCCATTACATCGCAAATGGCGACCAGGGAAATTCCGAGCCAAAGACCGAGATATCCGCCGATGTAAGAAAACAAAGATACGCTCTGAAAGACAGAAAAGTGATGGTTCACTTTCACATACTAATGCAATACTTTTTATATATAATTTTATATTTAATTTTATAATGTACATTATATATGTACAATATTTTTGACACTCTCTCATCCAATAAAAGCAGAAGTAACACGTAGTACTAGTAGTTTCATAGTCTTGAAAATACTTTAAATAGGAAAAAAAATTAGAAAACTAATAATATATGAGAAAAAAGTAATAAAAATTAATAATAATAAAATAAAATTTAAATAGAATATATATATATATATATATATATATATATATATATATATATATATATATATATATATATATATATATATTCTATTTAAATGTTATTTTATTATTATTAATTTTTATCTCATATATATATATATATATATACAACGTCGAGCTATGTATATTATTTCTGTAATACAATTTACAGTAATGTACACAGAAACGTAGAATCAGCATTAACGAACCAGGTATGGCTCTTGATAACATACATGGTTTCGGACATGCTTTTCACTTTCTTTAATTTATTCATATTTAAAAATTGTTTTGGGCGCTGGAAAGGCATAGCTCCCGTTGCAAATTTTTTTTTTTTTCTGATTTACAACTTTCCATTTTATACACTATTCTTACTTTACACCACGTATGTTTATTCAGGAAACAAGGGGATTAGTACCTTTAGTACCTGTATTACATGATTTATAATACAAAATAAAAAATTTAAGGATGTAGTTAAGGAATATATTAACCAATCTTTACCACATGCCATTCTTCTTCAATTCCTTAACTTGTATATAGAACAGGGAGAAAGGGGTATTTTATACCAATTCAGTACCTGTTTTATTTATAATGTTTTACTTATAATGTTCTCTTTATCATTTTCACAAGCTTGTCGTATAGTCACTATTGATTTCAAATAATCACTTCAGACATATTTCTTTCATTTTTGCTATACAGAACTTTTCAATAAATGATCAATCTCAGGTATATATAATACAAGTAAATTAAAATTACTCAATTATATATATATATATATATGTAATTATATATATATATATGTATCAAAATAACACGCATCATTATTTTAAAATGACACTAAATGTTCACCTTTAATCACGTTTCTGTTTTCATTCGGCGACTGGACATATTTTTAAGCATGACGTTTCAAAAATGCAAAAAAACTTCTAAATATCAAGAATGGTTAGTCCTATAGTTATGGGGTTTGTCTTATTACTTTCGTCGTCGAAAATTGCGTATAAAACAAGTATTTAATGGATACATTTCAGCATATGCAGGATTTTTTTTTTTTTTTTTTTGATTTTAACGATTTTTGCGAGTCAAAAAAAAAAGGTTTTTTTTTTTTTTAAATCGTTCCAAAATCTAATCTGCACCAAAGTATCATCCCCAAGGTGATTGGTCTACCAAATTTTGTGAAATTGGGCCAATTAATTTTTCAGCTGGAGTGGATCCATACTTTTTTGCGAACCATTTCGCAAAAAGAAGGAGGACCCTTTTGAGGACCAATTCTCAAAAAAGAAAGACAGGTTCTTCCTTTTCGAATCGCGCCAGAATCTAATCAGCACCAGGATGACCCACAAGTAACTTATCTCCCCAAATTTTGTGAAAGTTGTTTAATTAGTTTTTGAGCTAGAATGGATATATACTTTGCATAGAAAGACAGACGTCACGCTGAAATTACTTTTTTGGGGGGAAAAAGAATAAAATAAGAATATAAATTGCTATTGTCAATAAGATCCCAATACTTTCCCATTCCATTATCATGTATTGTAGGGAGAGTAATAAATGGACATAATAGTTCAGTCGTTCTCATGAACCGTTCTTAGATATTAGAAATTTTTCCAGTAGGAGCGTGATATTTCTAGAAATTGCAAAAATAAGGATTTGCTTATCTTAATCCATAACAAGTAAGCCTATTAAATTATAACAAAATCTAATAACAAGCAAACTCTAATTGCGTTACTGTTTTCTCACAAAACTGATGTAGATTGATCATCTGTTCATTCAATTGATAATCTGTAGATTTAACTAAAAATTTTAATACTTCTTTATAGAAAGAAAGCAGATGAAAATTAGGTGACCACAATTGTTTAGAAGGCGTTTTATAACCCTCTTCATCAGACCCATAAAGTGCCATCTTTTAACAATCGACAAGGAAGAACTGCAGTTCTTTCTTAGCTGTTGATAAGAGACATCGTTTTTTGGCTTGAAGTAGAGGGCTATAAAACGTCCTCGACATAATTGTTGTCACTTTATTTTCATATGCTTTTTTTTCTTTATGAAAGTACTGAATGATTTATTCTCACAAGCAGCAGTTTTATTTATTGTTAACTGTAGATTTGTTGATCTGTTAGAAACTGATGTTTCGTGTTCATTCTACTGCATGTGGTTTAGAATTCAAAATAAATGTCTGTTTTTAAATGACTTTAAAAAATCTGATGTGGGCAGCACATGACTTTCCCTACAGACTCAAATTCATTTTCTCTTTGTTTATTTAATAAATCATTAAATTCAGTTTAATGGCACAAAATAACACGTATAATTATTTGAAATAACACTGAATTTACATTCTTATATCAATTTTCGTTTTTATTTGGTAACGGGGCATATTTTCAAAGGCGCCGTAGTAAAAATGTAAGAACGGCTAGACTAGTAGTGTAGCTAGTAATGTAACTAGAGCAAAAGGGTTGGTCTTATTGTTTTTATCGTCAAAAGTTGCGTATTAAACAAGCATTTAATTCATACATTTGAGCATACGTAAGTCTTTTAATTTAGATTTTTGACTGTATTTGCGGGCCATTTTACACACACACACACACAAAGAATTGTACCAAGATCTAATCAGCACCAGGGTAACATAACAAGTGACTTATCTGCCAAATTTTGTGAAATTTGGTAAATTCGTTTCTTAGCTAGAGTGGATACATGCAATTCTTGCGGGCCATTTCGCAAAAAAAAAGTAGGTTATTGTATCCTATATCGCACCAAAATCTAATCAGCTCCAGGATCACTAACAAGTGGCATGTCACCCACCTACCAAATTTTATGAAATTTAGTTAATTAGTTTTTGAGTTAGAGTTGATTACATAGACAGACAGACACACTCATACACACAGAGCGAGAGACGTCAGGCTAAAAATAGTGTTTTCGTATTCTAGAAGTTCGGAAACGTGTAGATCCATCAAAAATTCGAGTTGCAAATTTCGACACGATTCCAATACTTTCCCTATACATTATCATGCATGGCAGGGAAAGTAAAAAATATATTGGAATATATTGAAGTAAATTTCTTAACTTTTCAGTACAATTAAAATTATGTAATTGGTACTTTTAATATCTTGCATTTTATGTATGTACTTTCAGCATCGATTTTGTCTATATTATGCTTCCCATGACGTGCACAGAAATACGCTTTTAGAGCAGAATGGACCAACCCGAGGCCGACACGTTCTTTTCAGAGGCCCGTCCAGCCACAATAAACATAAAATAAAGATAACTGTAATAAAGGATCCACTGTATCAAATCACCTACCACTGCAGATCTTAAGACAAGCAGAAACCGAAATATGTGCATAAATCAAAACTAAATAGCTTTTTATTGTAAACTTATCATTCGCAGGTGTAAGCATGCAAGAGTTCTTTAATATAAGATTGCGTTTTTATACCGACATCCAATCAAGAGGTGGTTAGGTTTCAATATAAGTGAAGTAACACCCCTTTTTTACCTATAATCAGGATGGGAAGATTTGAAGCCCGAGGAGAGAATTCATCGTATGCTCATTAAAACTTACAGCGCATGCGCGTGGATGGTTCTCACAACATACACGCATGATAATTTTTATAGCGCACGCGCGAGACAGTTCTAACAGAGCATGCGCGAGCAGAGATCTTACAGCGCATGCGCGATTTTACAACGCATGCGCGTTGAGGATTGAACAGGGCGAAGACATGGAGCGCGGGGAGAGATTTCATCGCATGCTCATTAAAACTTACAGCGCATGCGTGTGGATGGTTCTTATAACATATGCTCATAATTTTTACAGCATATGCTCATTAAAACTTACAGCGCATGCGCGTGGATGATTCTTATGACATATGCGCATGATAATTTTTACAGCTCAGACGCGAGACAATTCTAACAGAGCATGCGCGAGCAGCGATCTTACAGCGCATGCGCGTTGAAGATTGAACAAGGTGAGAAGACTTGGAGCGCGGAGAGAGAATTCGTCGCATGCTCATTAAAACTTAAAGCGCATGCGCGTGGATGGCTCTTACAACATACGGGCATGATAATTTTTACAGCGCACGCTCATGGCAGTTCTAACAGGGCATGCGCGAAGAGCAATCTCCGTATGCGCGTCCTCTCGCGCATGCGCGATTTTTACAGCGCATGCGCGATTTTACAGCGCGGGGGTTCTTCTAACAAGGCATGCGCGTAGAGGTTCTTATAGCGCATGCGAATGAGTATATTTTTGGAGTGTATGGAAGTTCTTATAGAGAATGCGCGTTGAAAATTGAACAGCGCGTGGGAGTTCTAACAGCATATGATTGAACAGTCATACGCTTGGAGGGTCTTTTAGCGAAAATTCTTATAGCACACATACGTTGTAGCTCAGAGTATGCGTGTAAACGGCTCTTACAACGCATGCGTGTGGAGGGTCTTCCAGTGCAAAAGCATTAAGGATTGAACTTCGAATGTGCGTGGAGGATCCTACAGCGCATGCGCGCGGTATTTCTTACTGAACATGCGCGTGAAAGCATGATCACTAAATTGTCATAAAAATCACTATATTTATCTATTTTAATTTTATTATTTACAAATATGGGACTTTGGACGTGATGTGCTTGTGTGAGAGAGGGGGGGGGGGGGAGAGACGCACGCATGCCTCTGTTTAGTATAACATTTCAAACAAGACCGTCTAACCTTTATAATGGAAAATTAATCTTCAATAAAAGTACTTCATTAATAACAGCATAAAATGTTGATTAAATCATTGTGCATGCGCGCACGGTATCTGAACTTGATTTTTTGGAAGTCTCTTTTATTTACTTGGACTCTGATATAATCTTATTTATGATAAATCAGCAGTTCTTTAAGACTCCTTAGTATGGAATAAATGTCCTCCATCCTTAACTTCATTTACAGCTCATATAGCTTCTGAAACAGTTTTTTGTTTTGTTTTGCTTTTTGGTCATTTTTTTAATTAATTCCTTCTTAATTCCAATCTCCTCCAATAGTACTCTAAAGTTGTTTATAGACTTGTCTTTGATTTTAAAAGTTGGCTCATTTAGATTTTCTTTATCAATTTTGTTATATTCTTCTTAATTCCGGTCTCATTCACGGATATTTTTGAGTAGACTATTGATATTTTTATATAGTTGATGAAGTTAAATTATATAGCATCTGAAACAGTTTTTCTTATTTTCTGTGTTTATCCTTTTTCAACCTAGTCTGAACCACTGTTAAGGATTTAGTAGTTTGAGTGATGAATTTAACTCTCGAAATGAGTTACTTTCTTTTCTTATTTTCTTAATGACACCTCACTCCTTGTAATTTTCTATCTTTTTTCCATTTCAGGGGTTTAACTATTTTTCCCCTCTCTAAACTCTGTAATTTTTTACAAATAATCTATCGTTTATAAATTTCTTTTCTGTTTTTTAAATCTCACTTCAATTCTTAAGATTCCATTCTCAGTGCCAACTCCCCTTGTCTTCCCAGGCGGGAGAGGAACTTTATCGTCCCGCGATGCACGGATATGTTTATGGGTGTTTCTAAAGTGTCTATACCACCTGGTCTGCGAATTTTTTGCTGTGTGTGTCCTAGTTCTTTTGACTTGCTCATTGCTTGCCTCTTCGTAACTCTCATCTTTTATTAAGGTGCATATTTTTCTAACTGTTCCGTTTCGGCCTGATGAAGAGGGCTTATAATGCCCTCGAAACAATTGCAGTCACCTTAGTGACACATGCCTGCTTTATTCAAAGAAGTTTTGCAAGCATTTATCTTACAAGTACCAGTTTCATTTATTGTAATCTAATTTTTATTTTACTAAATCTAAAATTAACACAGTTTTAGAACTTGGCAAAAAGTTCTGTATATTTATCTTCATATTCAAATAAAATTTTTTTTTATTTCATTCCTAATTTCATTTTCTGTGATATTTTAAGCGATCGAACCTGATTTTCAATGCCACACACTTTCCCCCTTCGTTTTGGCATCAGTGCTTGTGCTTAAAGCCCTCTCTCTTATAAAAGGTTTTCTTTTTAAATATTTTAATTTATTAATTAATTTATTTATTTTTTGCTTAGTCGCACAAGATACTGGGGATATAGTCGTATCGTACCCTTTGCGTTCCATTTGTACTGTTAATTGTATGAATAGTTATTTTTTATGGATTCATGAATGCAATTTATTCGTGATTTAACTCCTTGGCAACAAGTACACACACATATATGCTTATACATTGCATCCTGCACCCCCAGTGCAAAATGACTTCCGACGCCTCCGTCTAAGAAGAGGCCAGCCGACGCTCTACCGTTGAACTACTGGGACGAAATTGCAAGCTCTTATCGTTGAAGTGGACTCTGTATTCTCCACCCTCTAATGTCAGATGGGTGGGCCTCTGACAATCTGACTGACCACCTCCTGCTATTTTTACCTCAGGAAGCTTCCTCATAGTACTATTTTTACCCAGGTAAGTATCCAGCGGGGTCGTTATCCTCTCAATGTGAAATCGGCGCCTTTCAATTTCGAAATAGATGCCCATTTTCCAGAGTTCACTGAATCCGTAACAGTCGTACTAGGGCCACTTTCAGACCTCCGACATCTTTGCACTCACCTACAGGGTTTATTTGTTCGGGCGCCATTGTAAAGAACCTTGCTACCCCAACCGGGAATCGAACCTTGGATCTCTGAACTGGCTAGCCGACGCTCTATCGTTGAGCTACCGGGACGAAATGGCAAGCTCTTATCGTAGAAGCGGACTCTGCAAACTCAAACATAAGAACCATAGAATATTTTCAGATTTTTCTCAGCGTCTGAAGAAGTGCTTATCAAAAACGTGTTTACGACAAACGGCATTTTGTGAAGTGCTGCTCTTCGCACAAGAGGTTTCCCTTATTAGCTCAAATATTAATGACACCTCTTGAGTTTTCGTATCAGCAGTGCAAGTCAAGCCGTAAGTACTTCAAGCAGAAAGGATGGATGAAGCCATTTATTATAACACCTTGTCCCGTATGTGTGATCTGTTCGATAATGCATGACTTCTCCTATACAGGCTGTAAAGGAAAGTTGCGTGTCAGGCAAATAATTTGAGAAGTATTGGAAATCGCATATTACTTTCCCCACAATACACGGTAATGCATAGGAAAAGTATTGGTATCGTGTCGAAAATCCCAACTCCAATTTTCGACGGATCTACACGGTTTGGAACCTCAAGAACACGAAAAGACTATTTTTAGCGTGACATTTGTGTGTGAGTGTGTTGTTGTTGAGACCCAGACCGTCCGACCTACCAGAAAGGTGTAAGGTAACTGTATGGACGGCCGGGAAGTGCCACCCAATTTAGACCGGAACCCAGTGGGGGAGGCATCCACAGGGACCGTACCCTCCTTCCCTACCACCAACCTCTCGGAAGGACTTACGGACCCACATGTTTAAAGTGATCGTACTCCGCATGAACACGGCGGCATTTGTGGTAGCGTGCAAATCTAGCGCGCAAACCACGGGGATACCGCACCCGAGATGGCCAACAGCACGCGGTGTTCCGAGGTGGTCACCCACCAAGTACTAACCGCGCCCGATGCTGCTTGACTTCGGTGATCTAACGAGAACCGGTGTTTTCAGCACGGTACGGCCGTTGGCCCAGTGTGTGAGTGTGTATGAATCCCCTCTAATTAAAAAACTAATGGACCCAATTTCACAAAATTTAGGGGATAAGTTACTTGTGAGTGACTCTGGAGCGAATCGAGAAGAAAGAACCTGCCCCTCCACCCCTTTCTTTTTGCGAAATGTCCGTAAAAGTCGTCAAATTTTAAAATAAAAAACTACGTATATCCAAATGTATACATTAAATATTTATTTTATACGTAATTTTCGACGATGAAAAGAATAAGACCCACTTTATTACTCTGGGACTAGCCGTTCTCGAGATATTTGAGCTTTTTCGAATTTTTACCACACCACCTTTGAAAATACTATGTCCAGTTGTCAAATGAAAACAGAAATTGAATTAAATGTGCCAATTTAGTGTCCTTTTATGCGTGTTATTTTGTGCCATTAAACTCAATTTACTGAATTATCAAAGAAGTAAAGAGAAAATGAATTTGAGTATGTAGGGAAAGTCATGTGCTGTCCACATTACTATTTGTTTATACATGTGTATAGGAAACCCTGACGACGCTACACTATGAGACAACTTTCGGGAGGGGGCTGAAGACTCCGCTAAAGAATACTTTAGGCAAATACGGGGGAGTGAGGTAGGTTATCTCTTTTCCTGTTAATGACAGGGAAATAGTGAATTAAATATTATAGACAGTTACAAAATTAGTACAAAACATCTTCGTCCCCTAACAAACTCTAACAACTCTCCTAACAAACTCTAACAACTCTCCTAACAACTCGTACTTATCGAGTAATTGTCCTGATCCCTTTCCTTGACACCCGGTAGAATGATGAATTGGAAGACAGTCGAAAATTCGAATAAAACTTTTCAATGTATTTACATGATTTGATCGTTCATAAAACTAGAACATACCGGATATCTATATATCAGTGTATGCAGTGGTGAATCCGGAGAGAATTTTTTTAGTGGGGGGCACTTACACATGACTCTTAACAAATTAACTTTTTCCTAATATAGTTTCATAGTCCCAGAACAAGGCAGCATAGTCCTAGCCATAGGCGGGCGGACTAATAGGACCGACAAGAAGGGGGGGAGGGGGGAGGAGGGACAAAAAAATTCCAATGTTCGGGCAAACCAGGCGCCCATAATACTTTGGCAAACTACTGGCGTGAATGGGGTAAACTGAAGGATAAGATGTACATAATATCGACTAGCTTGATACCCACACCCAGAGAAGAACAAGTACACCCTCTTGCCCTCGACCGGACGACCATCTTGCTGCTCACATCCTCGGATGAGTCGGTCGTTCTGGGCTTTCGACCCTCTTGCCCTCGGGCCAACGGCCGTACCGTGCTGAAAACACCGGTTCTCGTTAGATCACCGAAGTCAAGCAGCATCGGGCGCGGTTAGTACTTGGTGGGTGACCACCTCGGAACACCGCGTGCTGTTGGCCATCTCGGGTGCGGTATCCCCGTGGTTTGCGCGCTAGATTTGCACGCTACCACAAATGCCGCCGTGTTCATGCGGAGTACGATCACGTTAAACATGTGGGTCCGTAAGTCCTTCCGAGAGGTTGGTGGTAGGGGAAGGAGGGTACGGTCCCTGTGGATGCCTCCCCCACTGGGTTCCGGTCTAAATTGGGTGGCACTTCCCGGCCGTCCATACAGTTACCTTACACCTTTCTGGTAGGTCGGACGGTCTGGGTCTCAACAACAACAACAACAACCCTCTTGCCCTCATCTATGGACGCCCATGGACCAGAGAGCGGTCCCCCCAGAAATGTTTCGTAATGCATAGTGGCAAGGGTGTATTGAAGTTTTTGAAAATTGTATTTAAATATCCAATTAATACTGGGAAAACACCATTTGGATTTAAATAAAATTATATATATAACACTTGCAATTATTCAATTATTTTGCTGTGAAATATAAGTAATTGGGTTTAAATCACTTATCGTTATCATTTCATTTTTTTAGATATGCCCTATTTCCACAAGTCATGTAAACAAGTTACTAGGATTGCTACAGTAGGAATTAATTAAGTTAATTTCCTGTTTTCTGTTAACAAATACATTCCCAGCCGTTATTCGAAATTAGACTTATGGCGTACATCCTACATCCATTTGAACTATTACAATTTATAATTAAGTTGAAATCAGTAACTAACCAACGCTTCTGGTAGAAAGAGAAATTATTAATAAGTAATTATTAATTGTTATAAATATACAAGAGTGAAATTTTGGTATAATTTGGAGGGAGAGAGGGTCTACAATTGCTTTCCACGGCGCTGGAGACAAAAAGGACTCAAATATTACGGAGGGCTGTTATACTATATTTTTACTTTCCCTATATACATAGTATAATGTATTGGGAAAGCATTGTGACGGGGTCAAAAATTTGAATTCGAGTTTTCGACGGAAGAGCACGTTTCAAGCATCCCTGAACTCAAATCGATCGTTTTTGAGGTGATGTCTGTGTATGTGTAAATGTGTGTATATGTCCGTGGAGACGATATCTCCCGAACGGAGCATTTATAATAAAATGTGGTACAAAAATTACATTCAGTGAATACTAGAAGCTTATTTTAAAAGCAATTGAATGTTCGGTACACCCCAAAATTTTCGAACGAAATTAAAAAAAATTCATCCAAAATCAAACTTTTCAATATTACCTAAATAATCATTTCTTATATAATTTATTAGAAAACGATTGACACACATTCTAGAATGCTAACATCCACCGTTCTCGAGATATTGCACGTTTCCAAAAAATAATTATAGAAAAAATCACATAAAATTAAAAGAAAATATATCAAATATTATGAAATATATTCACTTTTCATATGGAATATGATGCAATAAATTTGTCAACATTATTCACGTGGGTCTAGTTTATTCCATTCACGATACTTTGTGTAGTGGTTTTGTATTTTGACGCCTAACAATTCGCCAAAATTAGAGACCTTCTCTCCGTTTATCTGCAATGCTCTACGATTCATTTGGCGAACTTGGCGACTCATTCAGCGAAATATTGACTATTTGGCGATATTTGCCCAAGATTGACAAAAATATATAAAAAATAGTAAAAATGATGCTACGTTAACGAAAATAACGCCAAATGGATGAATTAATTATTAAAATATTTTAATATATGGACTATTGGACGATATCAATATTGATCATTGCAAATTTAGAATTGCGTGAAATAGAAATAATCGGGTTCTTCGAAATAGTTTTGCATGCCATCATTCGGAAAAGAGCTTAGTGTATAATTCAACATTAAAAACTGAGTGCCGTAGATCTTATTGTTACGAAACGTATACGCAGGATACAAGAACGAGTCCAAGTTTCTGGATAACTCACGTTTATTCACAAGCACAAAGTAAACAGGAGCACTATACGATTAAACAACACTTAAATGCTCCACTCATTACACAAAACAAGCGATAATATTCTCAAAACACTGGCGAAAATAATTTCACAAAACAGATACTATTCTCAAAACACTGACAATAGTCACAGTCCACGGTAGCTCGTATATTATCAAGTCGTCAACTGAACTCTTCGATTCAGTGATAACTGCTATTTATAGTCTCTCCATAGAAACTTCTGAAAATCTCTATATCTAAGAATAATCATTCTATAGAGAAGTTTCTGGAACATTCCGGAAGTCGCCAAATGGGTGATAAATCACCAAATTCGGAAATCCTTCTTCTAACCCGGCAATCCTGGGCTGACGTCATGGACTGTATTTTCTTCGCCTGGCCTTCGAGACAGAAAAAAGAGGAGGTGCCAAAGGAAATATTGCGAGTTCTACATAATTTTTTCCTTGTGAAAGAAGTAAATTCATTGCATTATATAGGGAAAGTCTTGTGCTGCCTACATAAGATTATTTAGGGAGCGAAAGTCATTCATAAGATGGGGGAAATTCAAATATGTAGAAGGCAGGGCGTGATAAATCCTTGTAGGGGGGGGGGGGGGCACAATTTGTATAAGCCGCCCAGCTAGAAAAGTATAGAAAAGAAATTTGTAGAAGAAATATATAGAAATATATACGCCCAGTATAGAAAAGAAAATCTGATGTTGGCAGCACATGACAGCTAGCATTCAAACTACATTTATTAAATCTTTTGTTATACAATTTTCGCTGAACGATTTTGTAAAGCATCGCATGCTTTTAAAAATATCTATTTGGACAATTATTTGCAGCTTTTTTTGTCGGATAAACACATTTTTGTACTAATATGGCAATGCTCTACAAATTTGTAATTGATTTTTTCTCTATCTCTAACAGGAAGCCCCCGTCCCCATAAAAAGGGAGTTTTAGACCCCCTCCCCCCGAATGTTGTCTCGTCGTGTAGAGTTATAGGGGTTTCTTACGTAGCTGCATTAAAAAATAAGGATACTTTTCTTCGGCCTAGAAAAATTTCTCTTGATATGGACTTTTCTACACACCCTGTATACAATAGTACGAGGGAGTAAATATTGTTGCGAACGCGCAGTGTTCCGTTTGGCGCTTCTTGTTTCGTCGGTCTCGAAGTCCAGGCGAAGAAAATACAGCGCATAACGTTAGCATGCCGTAAGTATGACGTGAGTCCGTGGGTTTCCAGGATTTCCCAGTTAGAAGGGTTGCCAGATTTTCCGAATTATCACCCATTTGGCGACTTCCGGAATGTTCCAGAAACTTCCCGATAGAACGATTATTCATCGAGATCTAGGGATTTCCAGAAGTTTCTATGAAAAGGACGTTGCAGGGGAGTTGACGAATGGACGTGGCACGAGCTGCATTGGACTGCGATTTTCGTCCACGTTTCGAGAATAGTAGCCGTTGTTTCGTGCAATGACTTTCGTCAACGTTTTGAGAATAATATCACTTATTCTGTGAAATGAGTGGAGCATTGAAGTGCTGTCGGATTGTATATTGTTTCTGTTTACTTGTGAATAAACGTAAGTTCTCCAGAAACACGGACTCGTTCTTGTATCCTGCATATACACTCACGACTCTAGAGGATAAGTTTCGTAACAATATATATATATTAAAGTTCCCCATTACGAAATTATATTTATTATTTACCCCTTTATAAAAAAATCTGATGTGGGCAACACATGACTTTCCTTATATAATGCAATGAATTTACTATTTTTACAATAAAAAAATCTGATGTGGGCAACACATGACTTTCCTTATATAATGTACTGAATTTACTACATTTACAGTAAAAATAATTGGTTTTTCTTATAGTAGATATTTATATTCTTTCCAAGATATTGAATTTTCGAGTATTAGTCGTCATTTCCATTGATTTAGCGTCATTTACATTCATTCGGAGAGATTTTCGTTAATATGGCAACATTTCAAAAAGTCGCCAAGTTGGCGACATTCCGCCAAATTCGTCGCCAAAATCTCGCCAAGAATTATGGACGAAGAAATAAGTTATTCTTACAACAGACAAATGACTATTGGCGTTCAAATACAAACGTATTACTCAAAGTATCTTTTTTCATGAATGGAACGAGCTAGATCCACGAGAATGATGTCACCCAATTTATCGTATGGTATTACATATGAAAAGTGAACATGTTTCTCAATAGGAAATATTTTTTTTTATTTTATGACTTTTTGATAATTTTTTTTAAAAATGTGCAATATCTCCAGAACGGTTCATGTTAGCGTTCTAAAATTTACGCCAATCGTTTTCTAATGAAAAATTACATAAGAAATGTCTATTTGCGTAACTTTATTAGTGGTTTTGATTTTTTGACGATTTTTTCAAAATTTCATTCGAAAATTTAGGGGGGTTCTGAACATTCGATTGCGTATAAAAACAATAGGCTTCCAGTGTTTACGGATTGTGATTTTTGTACCAAATTTGGTTCGAATCGGTCCATTCGTTCGTCAGTTATCGTCTCCACAGACTCACTGACACACACACACACACACACACATACTTTCACACACACACACACACACAGACATCACTTCAAAAATGTTTGATTCGTGATCAGGGATGCTTGAAACGTGCTCTCCCGTCGAAAACTCGAATTCGAATTTTCGACCCCGTCACAATACTTTCCTTATACATTATGTATATAAGGAAAGTAAAAATAGGCTTTTCTTACAGTAGATATTTATATTCTTTCCAAGAAATTGAATTTTCATCAGTAAGTCGTCATTTTCACTGATTTAGTGTCATTTTTTTCCATTTGGCGAGATTTCCATCAATTTGGCAACATTTAAAAAAGTCGCTAAGTTGGCGACATTCCGCCAAGAATTATGGATGGAGAAATAAGTTATTCTTATAGCAGATAAATAACTATTGGCGTTCAAATACAGAAGTATTACTCAAAGTATCGTTTCTCATGAATGGAACGAGCTAGATTCACGAGAATGATGTCACCCATATTATCGCATGATATTACATATAAGTTAGTGAACATGTTTCTCAACAGTTAATATATTTTTTTTAATTTATGCGAATTTTTGATAAATGTATTTAAAAAATGTGCAATATCTCGAGAATGGTTCATGCTAGCGTTCTAAAGTTTATGTCAATCGTTTTCTAAGGAAAAATTACATTAGAAATGTCTATTTGCGTAACTTTATTAAAGGTTTTGATTTTTTGATGATTTTTTCAAAATTTCACTCGACAATTTAGGGGGTTCTGAACATTCGATTACGTTTAAAAACAATAGGCTTCCAGTATTCACAGATTGTGATTTTTGTACCAAATTTCGCTCAAATCGGTCCATTTGTTCGTCAGTTATCGTCTCCACTGACACACACACACACACACACACAGACATCATCTTAAAAATGCTTGATTCGTGATCAGGGATGCTTGAAACGTGCTCTTCCGTCGAAAACTCGAATTCGAATTTTCGACCCCGTCACAATACTTTCCTTATACATTATGTATATAAGGAAAGTAAAAATCTGATGTGGGCAGCACATGACTTTACCTATATAATTACTTCTTCCACAGAGAAATAATGATGTACAAAGCCCACAGCATAATGTTTTGGCATTGAATTAACATCGCGTCAATTGAAATTGAGCGCTTTTAACAATTTATGAGTCCAAAACCAGAATGAAAAAACTTATTCATACAGAATGAAACTTATTCATATTCACATGCAAACTCCTCATTAAAATGCAATTAGCGTTTATTTAATGTCAATGGCATGAAATAAATGACTAGTGGAGGCAGCAAAATACAAAACTATTACAAAAAGTACCTTCTTTCATGAATGGAATGACCTAGATTCACGAGAATGATGTTGCATAATAGTTTTTGCACGAGAGTGATGTTGCATAATAGTTGTTGCTCGAGAATGATGTTATATGTGGAAAGTGAACGTATTTGACTATACAAATTACTTTTTTTTATAAATGTTTTTGAAAAGGGTGTGATAATATCTCAAGAATTGTTCATGTTAGCGTTCTAAAGTTTCTGTCAATCGTTTTCTAATTAAAAATTATTAAAAATTAGGTATAAAATTATTGATTATTTTACAACATTCAAGGCCCTCATTTTTTAATATTTCACAAACCCATTCGAAAATCGTACAATATCTCGAGAACAGTTCATGATAGTGTTCTGAAGTTTCTTCACATGCAATCATTTGTTTTCTAATGAAAATTGACTTCTGAATTGATTATTTTTTTATCATTATTAAAAGAGCTGATTTTTTAATGATTTTGACAAAAATTAATTCGAAAATTGTGGGATCTTTCGAACATTTGATTGCGTTGAAAATGAATAGGGTTCCAGTATTTACTGATTGTAATAATCATACCAAATCATATTCGAAACGCTTCATTCGTTCGTGAGATATTGCGTTCACGGGCGGAAACACACACACACACACGCACACATCATCTCAAAAACGTTCAATTTGAATTTAGAGATGCTGGAAACGTGCAATATTATCCAATTGGCTTCCTGACATGCTATTATAATTCCCTATTTAATACAAAAAAGGGAGAAAATGCTTACTTAAAGGATATGGCAGAGGTATAGAACGATGAAAGTGAAAATAACGAATAGTGCATGCGTGGAATGCTGTTATATATGATGCACTCCATCTTAACCGACAAGGGCATTTGCTGCATTTCCATTCTTTCCCTTGCGATCCTGGTTGATTCCTATTTGTTTTCTTTGCACTTTTTCGAGTGTTTTTTGACTTGACACATTTACGGAAGTATGGCTACTGCATGGCATTGGTACCGTGAGTGTTGCCCGGGCATAAAAGCAGTCTTTTAAACGGGAAAGAGGGGTCGCCATCCCCCTCTACCATTTTATGCCTTGCATTTGGTCATTTCCCCTCTCTTTTTCATATGAATCTTATACATATATATATATATATATATATATATATATGTATATATATATATGTATATATATAATATATGTATATATATATATATATATATATATATATATATATATATATATATATATATATATATATAAGTGAATGAAATTACTACAGGTGTTTCATTTTCTTGCGTAGTCGAACACGTTTATAAAGGGATTGGAATTAACAACCTTGCACCTGCAGATGATTCAGAACAGAGAAGACGTAACTTCCTAGTTTGACGGAGCCCAACAACACGTCTACGAGCAGAAGATTTCGATGTGACGTCAGGTGAAGAGCAATGTCACATCTCGTGATAAATGCCATATCTATATTGATTGTAAGAAATTGCAGCTGAATCTTCCGATTTTATGAAGGTCACGAATAAAATTTTATCTCAATCGTTATGAAACTCTATCCTACGATACTAATACTAAAATCTGATGCGGGCGGTGTATGACTTTCCCTGCATAATGCAAATGGAATGCGAAATAATGATGGAGAACGCCCACGGCATAATGGTTTGACATGTGGCACTTTTCTGACATTTGGCGACACTGACATGGGGCGCTTTTCCGGATGACAATGTGTAAAATTATTTTGACGTACCCAAATAACTTATATTTCGGGCAAATCTAACTTGACAATTGTAAATATTGCTAACGTCTGCTAAACAATGTACTCCATTATATTATATTAAAATACGTTCATTCAGCCATTTAGCGTCATTTTCATAAATTTAACGACATTTTTGTCAATTTGGCTACATTTTCGTCAATTGGACGATATTTCGCCAAATGAGTCGTGAATGTCGCCGAAATTTTTGCGAAGTTCTGCATATTGGATGATATTTACTACTGTTCATTTTTATGTATTCTTTAGGTACATTTTTTAATAAAAGTGCAAATATCTCGGGAAAAGTTCCAGCTAGTATTCTAAGGTTCCAGTTTTCAGCTAGTGTCATTCAATTTAGAATACAAAAAATACGTACAAAACGATTGTGTATTTAACATTATTGAATGTTCTGAAATTTTACGATTTTTTCAAAAATTCATTCGCTAATTTGGGGTTTTTTCGAACGTTCGATCTCGTTTAAAATCAACAGGATTTCAGTATTCACGGATCATAATAATCGTAATAAATTATGTTCGAAACGCTTCTTTCGTTCGTGAGATATCGTATCCACAGATTCAGGGGGACACAAACAAAACACACGCGCATGCGCGCACACACACACTAAAAGTAGTTTTTTTTCGTGTTTTAGAGGTCCCGAAACATGCAGATCAATCGAAAACTGGACTTGTGATTTTCGACACGATTCCAATGCTTTCCCTATATATTACCATGTATTGTAGGAGAAGTAAAAATATAGCTTATTTAAATAAGACACTTCGGTATGTATACTTCGTCTGTAACAGCCTGGCTAATTGTAGCCTCATCTTGCTTGCATTTGACATGTAGAAACGTGACAGACAACCACTACGTTAGAAGAAGTTGAAGAAGGAAAAACGAACATATGTTCTTAGCAAGTTGACCTACATTTAAGATGTAAACCGGCAAAACAAATAAATATAACAACAAAGATTTCGCATTTTTGTTATTTTCTTCTTTTTTGCATTTTCATTTTTTATTTTGTTTATTTATTTTTGCATCAGCGTTTTGCTAAGCTTTCTTTATTTTCTTTCCGACTTTAGTTTTTAATTAACAAGTATTGTTCGTAATATAGTTCATTTAAACTGCCGTCTAACCTGAAAATTAAAGCACTTCAGAATGGCATTTATATATATATATATATATATATATTGTAAGAAATTTAATTACTTATATTTTAATTACCTGTGACTTATTATCCCTTATTGAAAGTTGCAGGAAAAGCGTATGTGAAAATAAAAATAAAAATAAAACAGACCGTTTGGCTTGAGAATAATGCCTTTATAAATAAAACAGATACTAAACAGGTACTAAATACTCCTCGTTCCCTGTTCCACATATAAGGTTCCTATTGAAATCTGGATATCATGTTGAGAAAGCCATGATATAAGTTAAACCTGTTACTACACCCAATAATGAAATTAATATTTAATTAAAAAAAATGATATATGTAATACAGGTACTAAACCCTTCGTTGAATAGATTTAAACTGATGAATCGACAAATGGAGTTAGGTCTTCACTGCAGCCCAAAAATTGTAACAGTATCACACAAGAAAAATACAATATAATAAAAGTGAAAAGTATTTTTGAAACCATATACGTTCTCAAGGGCCATACCTGGTTCGGTAATACGGAAACTCTACGTTTCTGTGTGCATAACTGAAAATTTATTACAGAAATTATGCACATGGCCAGACGTATAAGAATGAAGATTTTTGGATCAGTACTAACAATAAAAAATAAATAATAAATAATATATATATATATATATATATATATATATATATATATATATATATTATATATATAAGTATGTATTAGAAAGTCATAGTGCTTTCTTTTCCGCAGTAGTAGTTAATAGGGATATGTTTCAATATTGTTTAATTTTGGCTTATTTATTTAGTTATGGTTTTATATATGTGTTACAAAATTTCTCTGATATATCTTTGAATTTTCATAAACTATTTTTTATTATATAAAAATAATTGATTTTAAAAACATTGATTTTCGGGTACACCAAATTGGGAGCACTGCTGTAGGTTCCCCTTTAAGAAAACTGAATCTGATATCTTAAAACTAAATAACAAATTTTCGGTTACCCGTAAATTGCCTGTTTCCAAGCCTTATCACTCCTTTTAAAAAAAGCTTTCAAATACAGCTCTTTATCTAGCACTGAAAAGGACGTTATTTGGCATCTAACTGTCAAATTCAATAATAATATTTCATAATCAAATATCAATAAATCTAAAAAAAGATAACGGTAATGCATTGAATAACAATCCTGATTTGGCTATCACCGAGGCTGATAAGGGTGACCAGATTAGAAGTCTGCACGGGCCGAAATTTCAGACGTTCAACTGGCCCGCCCCAACCAGAATCAGTGCTTAAACGCAGCCCGAGCCCGAAGAAATTTACAGATGCGAAAACCACTGAGTTTCGACCCGGTCCGACCTGAAATGATTTATATTTAAATGTGTTAAATAAGTGAAATTTTTGTACGAAGAATTAATATATTCTCTTAAATATTTACCTTTACATGTAACTGAAACCAACAAATTTATTTTTAAAAAATTCGAAATTAAATATGTCGGTCCGGCCAGACTCGACTTTAAAGAAAAAAAAATACTAAGCACAAAAACAGTGTTTGAAAATTCTCCATGGGCCAGACCCGAGCCCGTGCAAACCTCTAGATCAGGTGATTGCCGTTTATGGGTAAAAACATGTATTTTGAAAAAGTTTAAAAATTTAACCAATAAAAGTCCATATTGTGTTATTCACGAGAATTCTAGTCATTCTGATTTAAATAAAATTAAACATGCCATTGAATCTTTACACGAAAATTCCTGAAAATTATAAAGAATTCTTGATTCCTTCAGTGGCAAACTGCGTTGACCATGCGTTTTCCACAAGGTTCATAAGCAGGTGTTTGTGAGGATTCTATTACTTATTTTATTCTAATTCTACTTTTCTTGATTTTAACGTATGTCCTAAACTTCTGAACTTTCATTCCGAAAAATAGTATACTCACGATTGGCCAGATCTATAAGAAGGGCATACATTCTGCAGAATTCGGGCGTGTGTGTGTTCTGATCGCCCATGGAAGATCGCCCGTCGAGAGCTATAGCCTGCAATCTTGTGAGTATATATATTATGTCGTAGTTGGATCATCATAGGTTCAGATTGAAAGTCAGTTTAATAATCAGTTAGGTTTGAATTTCATTGTAGATGAGTATGTCTCAGGTAGCATTTGTAATGCTAGCGTTGTAAATAATTTGTATATGTGTGTGTGTTTTGAGTTCCCAGCGAAGCTAGCTGTCAATAAAGTTGATTATTTGTTTAATGTCATGATTTTTTCGTCGAACTCTAGTTATTAGGTTATTGGAAGTTTAATTGAGTCATGATCTTGGAATAGCACTTACATGTTCCTTTACATGTTCCTTTCAGATCCATTATCTGTAACATCGACACCGCTTCCTACAAATTAGCAAAATTTTCATATTTTAGGTTACCTTCTTTACTTCGTAATTTGCTGAAATTCTGCAAAATTTGTAAAGAAAATTCGTAATTTAAATTCGCGTGTTCTGATTGTGGTTTCCTTTGATATTAAGTCTTTATTTACCAATGTCCCTGGTGAGGGCGCATTGTCTTGCTTGAGAAAAATATTGTATGAATTCCTTTTCTCGAATTTGAAATGGATGAGATTGTTTCTCTAGCCAGTACCTTTTAATCGCAAAATTATTTTACCTTTGACAATACAGTATGCTTGATGGTTTGGCAATGGGCAATCCACTCAGTCCTAGTTTCAGTGAGACATTTATATATATATATATGCATTATTTTTAATCTAAATTTACTTTTAAAACAAGAAAGATCAATCATGCATAAAGAATTGATTATGAAATACTCTCCAGCTGAAATGCAATTTTATTCAAACATTTCTAAAATGTCTACATCTATAAAACGTCTCTAAAACATCTCTACATTCAGCGCTGGTATATTTTAAATTATCAGAGTACTACAATAATTTATTGTATTTGAAAACTTAAAACTTCATCGACAAAAATGAACTTTATTCAAATGACCTCATCGAAATATAAATCGCATGGCTCTCTATGTAAAAACAGTGAATATTTCATTCATACACTTTTATTCCAGACTCCAGAGTCAAATAATTTTGCGTGAAAAATATTCAGCTATTCTTATACAACTCATCTTGCAATCACTTTGTTTACATTCTGCATCTATTAAAATTAGGCTTCGTTGTAGGAATAATAAAAGTGTGCTGATCATTTACACTCAAAAACATTATAATTGCGTTGGCGCAGAATAGAGATGCACAGAAGCGGTTTTAAGACGGATGCAACACTCAATATAAATTTGAAAATCACGATTTTTACATTGGGAAAAAAAGATGGATGCCCTATTTTATTTTGAAGCGGGTCACGTGATCGCTTCATATTATATGGTTGCAATTATTATTTTATTTAAAAAACTACAGAATCTATTTTGCTGAAAATTTTTTATATATTTTATGGGATAATTTTAATATTTCCTAAAATTTTCGGAGCAATTTGTGAATTTTCGCTTTAAAAATGTTTGAAAAATGAGGTCCCATAAGATTCAATGCATTTCATTTTTTCAACCCCGGTTCAATCCAAAATTAATTGGGTAATATTATTCATCTACATTCTCATATGTCCCCCGTCTTAACAGCATACTAAAATTCCATTTTGATAAAGTTAGTTTTACGGCAGTTATCGTGGGAACGGACAGACAGACAGAATGAACAAAGTCATAAACTCTTTTCATCTATGCTGTAAAGAGTTAAAAAGCTCTTATAGTTTTTGAGTCATCTTTTTGAGTCAAGTTGAAGAAGAATGAACATTTTGCGTTTTTCAAGTTTATAATGCTTATACACACTTAAAAACTGGAAGTGATAGTTATGAACAATAAGCAAAGAATTTGTCACTCTTTGAAAGCCCTATAAATGTATATAATCTGATTTTGGATAGAGTTTCTTTATTTTCTTGATATTACAAAACGTATGATATTACGTCTTGATATTACAGATCGTCCCCAACTTATTGTTGCCAACAAGTTGGATACGATTTTCGTTTACGGCCCCATGACTGTGCCAGAGACTAATTTTTTCTGATGAGTTAGAATTTACTTAAAGTTGATTTACTCAATTCAATTGACACTAAACGCGATTTCCCGTTTGCTCGTACAATTTGTCGGTGCTAACTTGTCGGTACCAGCAAGTTGGTGTAATTTTCCATTTACAAGCTCCGATGATTGTGTTAACTTTCAACTTTTCATCTATCGAGCCAGAATTCACTCTAATACAAATTTTCAGTTAACGCCAACTGCGATTTTCCGGTTACATGTACGATTTTTTGGCAGGGCTTTGATTTTGTGATTAATGCGGTACCTGCCTGTTTTATTTCTTCGTTCAATCAATAATGACCAACGGTCAAGCTTGCCTTTTCAATTTCACGCTACACTTGCGCGGAGTGACCGTTTCGGTTCCAGTTACTAGGAGGAGAGACCCTCATTAGAGAAGAACTCTTTTCCACTTCTTCCTAACTCTTGTTGGGGTTGTACAAAAAAGAGACTAGAGCCTGGCGAGATTCTGGAAGTATTATAATCAGGGCCTGATTGACCAGTCAATTTAGGGGAAGCACAACCCCATTTGGGGGCCCCATTTTGATTTTGTGAGCATGGCCCAAGAAATTCCCCATGCCCATCAGTGCTTGAAAAATTCTATTACAGCATTGCCCTGGTCAACAAACTGATTATTTTAAACTGGCTGCATTGTCTTAAAATTCTTAAACCATCATTTAATCGCAGGTGGTCCATGTTTACTTTTGCAATTAGTTCTAACTTAAATATTATACTACCTTTTTTCGTTAACATTTAAATGTAGAAACAAAATATGGGCAATACAGTCCAACTATTTCTTTGTGTGCTTGATACTATTTAACATAACCATTTGACAAATAACTTACCATAAAAAAGTATAAATCTATAAATAAAAAAGTGTAAATTGGGGATGCAATTTGAGGGCCCCTTTCAATCTTTTGAAGGGAAGAATGTGTTGACCCTACTTTCGGTAATCAGACCCTGATACCAGCTTGTTGTTACCATCAAGTTGGTGTAATTTCTTGGAGCACGCAAATCTAGCTTAAAGCAGAAAATTTGTTGTCTCGGAAGTACGGGTGGGGGTGGGGGGGGGAGAGGTATGCATGTGAGGCTATCAAGCACCCGGACAATAGGTAGTACCTACATTTTTAAGTACATTCATTTGACTTAATCTTCAAAGTTTTTAACTTAATCTTTCAGGTCACTTGACTTAATCTTCAAAGTTATTTAACTTCTTCCAAGTCACTTGATTTTATCGTCGCAGGTACTTAACTTAATCTTTCAGGTCATTTGACTTAATCTTAAATTCCAACTTGAAACATTGCCTTTCCCTACACACACACACACACACACAAAGAAAATGTTAGAACTCCACCTATGTAAATACATATAGGAGTAATTAAATGATTGTGGTCGAACTTACCATACATGATATATGAATATTTATCAATAATTTAAGCTATTCTACCTTTATTAGAGTAATCCAGTAAGTTCCTGACTTACCTCATATTTCGCTGAATAACTGTATTTGACTAGCTGCATTCTGTTGAAAGCTATGACAATCATGGAATGGCACCTGGAATGCAAAATGTTGCGTACATATCTCATTCTCAATCGCTTGAAAATGAGTAATACAAGGAAGTATGAATGTTTAACAGGATACATCAATGCATGGGCGCCCATAAAACACTCTCCTGAGAGGGGGGGAGGGGTAGCTTCTGAGGTCAGTGGGGCGAACTCAATAAGATTTACAACATCGACTAGCCTGATGAATACCTTTGTGACCTTGCCAGGGGGGAGGGAAGTTCCCCTCTTTCCCACCTCTATGGGCGCCCATGTATCAATGAGAGAATACACGGTTCCAAGAAAAGTCCTTAAGCATTCCTATAGGAAAGCTTAAGGACTTTGTAAGGATAGGTTAACTTTGTAAGGATTAGTCCATGAGTGTACACATTAGGTCTATCTATAGTAAATTGGCCATACTTGATTGAATAAAAGGGATTCTAATACCATCTAGAGGAGAATTTAGAAAGTTACGATAACAAACTCGGCAACAAAACGAGATAAACGAAAATAGCTAATTTCAAAGTTGTAGAGCACTGTCCATTGAGTAGGAGTCGGCCATAAAACTGTTAAAGAAGACATTTATTTGACACAATAAGGTTATTGGCGAATTTCTGTGTTATTCAGGTATCAAACAACATAATTTCAAATGTGAGTCATTTACGTATATGTTATTATCGTTTGCAGAATGGCAACAATCATAAGCACACACTGCTCAGGGCCGTAGCCAGAGACGAAATCCAAGAGGGGTTGGATTGGAATTCAAGGGGGGCTCAACAGTCTTGAAGAAGGAGCTCCTTAAAAACACTTTTAATCATTAGCATTTATTAACCATAATAGTTTTCAATCCATATAAATTATTAACAAATAACTGCATATTTATATTTGTAAGCTAAGAGCTGATTACTGATATCTATAGATACATATCAATCTATATATCTAAAGAAGAAAAGTATGTATGTATGTATGTATGTATGTATGTATGATCGAACATCGCGGGAGAACGGCTGAACCGAATTTGATGAAATTTGGTGGGTAGTCTTGAAATAGCCCCACTTAAAATTTTGTCCATGTTTTGAATTTCTAACACTAGGGGTTGTCGCGATATTAATGAAAAACGAAACTTTCGTTTGTCTCATCATCACGGGAGAACAGCTTCACCGAATTTAATGAAATTTTGTGGGTAACTTTAAAATAGCCCCACATAAATTTAGTCCAAGTTTCGAGTTTCTAAGACCAGGGGTTGTCGAGATATTAATGGAAAACGAAACTTTTTCCTAGGAGTTCTACTCTTTAATTCCATTATTTCCAACGAAAAAGATTGGAAATCGTTGGTTTAAGAAGCGAAATTCAATTACATTTCTGAGTTTTGTAGGAGTTTATTGAACGTATTAGTCACTTTTTAAATCGCAGGTTCAAAATATGAATTTAAATGGAAACTATCACCATGGTTTATTTTTCACAGGCTTACTCAACAAATTTTATTAATTTGAATAATAAGTAAATGAATATAAAAATATCTATCTATCTATATATATATATATATATATATATAAAGAAAAGTATGTATGTATGATCCAATGGATCTGATTGGCTAAAGAGTGGCCAATCAGATCCATTTTTTTTTCTTACATAATGCAATGAATTTGCTTTTTTTACTGTGAAAAAACAATGTATAAGATTCACGACCCTATATGTTCCGGTGTAATTTTTATCAGAGTTTTGTATCGTAAATCCTGAGTACCACCTAGTAATCGCTGCTAATATTAATATATAATAATTACAATTGATTTTAACGTAAGCGTTAACTGGTAATAAATCTGTTAAAAATGTGTAGAAACATTCAGAAAATTAATACAAATTATTATTTAATATGAACTCGTACCTACTTATCAGTTGATTTTGACTCTATAATGAAGTGAACCCCCCAATAGTACAAAAGTATCCTAAATACTATTGTCTTAATTTTTAAATATTTTTAAATTAAATATGTAAATAAATGGATCATCAGTATAACCACACATTCAGACAAATTAAATAATTTTTAAACAAAGTAATTTGTAAAAAAAAAAATCTTATAAAGAAATGTTTTATGCAAAAGTTGAATGACATGTTGGATGACATTTCATCACTACTAAATATTTATTATGTTTATCAGGGGGGGGGGGGAGGCTGAGTATACCTCTTGGGGGGGCTTAGTCTGTCTGGCTACAGCCTTGTCTCTGATGTGGACCGAATGTAATACATGTTCGACGATTTGTGTTTGTTTACATTATGCGCTTTTAATAAAGTTAATAATAATTGCGTTATTTTAAACTACCTTTTCGCAATACTAGTACTTTATAGTTTCACAATATTTTTGTCTTATTTTATAACTTACAGCTGATTAATTAATCCATGTGTTCGCAGACGATTCTCCGTAAACGTACAGTTAAGCGTAATAGACACTTTAGCGTTTCCGTCATTATTTTCTGGTCACTTACGGGTAGGCATATATCAACATAAATTGATATACGCCTAGCTTAAGGAAGAGATTCGAAAAATTTGATTTTCCCCAAGCATTTGTCTCACCTAATGATAGACTCGTATGCTAAGCTGCAAGTCGCTGTTTTTCTTAAAAGGAGTTAGTTCCTCATTTATTCGACAAATCGAACATTTTGTTGTGCGGCACTCCTAAAGTAACAAATACAGGAAAACTGAAATTGTAGTTTCTTTCCTTTCAAATTATCTATCCGCACAAACAAATATAAAACTGCCGCTTGTAAGAATAACACTTTCAATACTTCCTTAATGAAAGCAATGCAATGAAAGCATTTGCAATATGCAAATTACTTGGCAGTTAATAATTTATATTTATTGAAATATATAATAGTAACTATTATGGTTAATAAATGTTAATGATTAACTGTGTGCTTGGCGAGCCCCTCCTTCACGATTGTTGAGGGCCCCCCTTGAATTTTATTCCAGCCCCTCTTTAATTTCGTCTCTGACTACGGCCCTGCTTAATGCTAAGCAAGAACTGTAAGGCGGTAGTCAAAAAAAGGGATAGTTGTGTGGGCCTTATCGCCCGGTGTTGATATGTATATGATCGAGGTCTCATTCCAATGTCTGTTACTCCAGCTAAAAATTCACGCTTTGGGTGTTCCAAATACAATATATTTAACTGTTTTTTGGCACTGCCACATTACAGGTCTTGCTTAGTGTTTGTTAAGTGAAGACACTATTTTTACCGGATGAAGAGGGATCCAAACTCCTTCGAAACAACTGTTGTCACGTAATTTGCATATAACTGCTTTCATTATTGAAGTATCAAAAATGGCATCTATCCATACACTGTATTTGAATTTGCTATCACATCGCGAAGTATGTTTTTCAAATATTTCATCTTTCAAACGTTTTAGTGTAGTGCATCAGCCCCTCTCTAATAAAGATTAAAAAAAAAAATCAACTTTTCCCAGGAGGTTTTATCGAACAACAGACCTGCATAGCATACCAAATTGCATGTCGGAAAGTTCCTGAAACAGGCGGAACAGACAGACGGGCACTTGGGAATTAGAATATACTAGTCGAACGCCTGTTGAAAATCAACCGTCTCGCAATAAGCAATCCCTGAATAATGCAATCGCGTTTCACATTTATTCGGCAAATTGAGTATATCACCCTAAAACAGAAAATATTGGAAAACTTCTTGCACACTTCTTCCTTTCCAACTATTTACCAGTACACAAAATTTGAAGTCTCTACTTCATCGGAAAGCATGCTTTTTCTATCATTTCACCTTTTGAATATTTTTGTGAGGAGTACCCACCTCCTTAAATATACATTTTTGCAAAACTCCTTCTTGGATTTTCTATGAGATGATTCGCCCATTTATATGAAATTTCTAGTCTCTATCACGTTTTAAGAGGGACGTTTCTTCTTTATTAGGAAAATCGAACATTTTGGTGTGCGGTATCCCCTGAAGTAGAAAATATTGGAAAACTGAAATTATACACTTTCTTCCTTCCAAACTATCTACCCGTACACCAAATTTGAAATCTCTATCTCATTCCGAAGCATGTTTTTTTTTTTATCAATTCACCTTTCGAACATTTTCCTCTGAAGCACCCTCTTAAACGAACGTTTTTGAAAAACTGTATTCGGTTTGGGTGTCTTCATCAAATGATTAGACCATATACCAAATTTCAAGCCTATATCAAATTTTAAAGGAGCCGTTTCTCATTTATGCGGCAAATCGAACATTTTGGTGTGCGACACCCCCTTAAGTAGAAAATATTGGATATCTGAAATTGCACACTTTCTTCCTTTTGAACGATTTACTCCAACATCAAATTTGAAGTCTATCTTATCACAAAGCATGTTTACCTTTGAACGTTTGATGTAGAGCACCCTCTCTTCAGAATATTTTCGGAAAATACGATTTTTTCAGGGGTTTTTATTGAACGATCGATCTATGTACCAGATTGGAAGTCGCTATCTACATATTCGGGAAGTGCCTAAAAAAAGCGTGACAGATGGACACTTGACAATTAGTATATACTAGCTGAATGCCCGTTGAAAATCAACGGTTTCACCATAAGCAACCCTCGAATAACGTAAATTTTTGAATAATTCGACAAATCGAAAATTTATGGAGTGCAATCCCCTAAAAAAGAAAATATTGGAAAACTGAAATTGCTCACTTTCTTCCTTTCAAACTATTTATCTGTAGACCCAATTTGAAGTCTCTATCTCATCACGAAGCATGCTATTTTAACATTTCACCTTTCGAACGTTTTTCTGTGTAGCACCTCCTTAAATGAACATTTTTGAAAAACTCTATTCTTATTGGCTTTTCTACCAGATGGTTGGTCCATATACCGAATATCAAGACTATGTTACATTTTAAAGGAGGCGTTTTTAATGTATTCCGAAAATCGAACATTTTAGTCTGCGGCACCACCTACAGTACCAAATATTGGAAAACTGAAATTGTACATTTTCTTTCTTTCTAACTGTCTAACCGTGCATCAAATTTGAAGCCTCTACTTCATCGCGAAGCATGCTTTTTCTATCATTTTACCTTTTGAATGTTTTTGTGCTCAGTACCCAACCCTTTAATTGAACATTTTAAAAAAATCTCTATTCTTCTTGGGTTTTCTATTAGATGATTGGCCCATATGCTAAATATCAAGTCTTTGTCACATTTTAAAGGTGGCGCTTCTCATTTATTCCGAATACGAACATTTTGGTGTGCAGCACCTCCTAAAGTAGAAAATATTGAAAAACTGAAATTGTACACTTTCTTGCTTCCAAACTATCTACCCGTACACCAAATTTGAAATCTCTATCTCATTCCGAAGCATGCTTTTTTTTTATCAATTCACTTTTCGGACGTTTTTCTCTGGAGCACCCCCTTAAACGAACATTTTTGAAAAACTCTATTCATTTTGTGGTTTTGTACCAAAGTTTGTTGTTAGCCTATATACCAAATTTCAAACCGCTATCAAATTTTATAAGAATTGTTTTTAATTTATTTGGCAAATCGAACATTTTGGTGTGCTGCACCTCCTAAAGTAGAAAATATTGGAAATCTGAAATTGCACATTTTCTTTCATTCGAACGATTATTTTTTTCGATTTTTCGATTATTTCGAATGATATACCCCAAATTTGAAGTCTTTGTCTCAGAGCAAAGCATTCTTTTCCATCATTTCACTTTTTGAACATTTTGGTATGGAGCACACTCTCTACGAAACATTTTTGAAAAAATTCGATTTTTCCAGGGGGGTGTTATCGAACGATCGACCAGTGTACCAAATTGCAAATCTCTATCTATTAAGGAAATGCCCAAAATAAGCGTGACAGACGGACACTTGGAAATTAGTATAATATATATATATATATATATATATATATATACTAGATTAAGCTGTTGAGGTTGATCGTGTATACACGTGGTAGAAGAATGGTTCATGCCGCATGGTAATACAATTTTCTTAATGTATCCTTTTTTCATTTTTTGTTGCCTGTAGTCTGAGTTTAAGTATTTATAGTAATGTACTATTGCTTAATCTGAAACAGGCATTTGTTTGGGTTAATTGGAATTAAATACTCAGACCTGACGATGAATTTAATTCTAATTAATCATCGAATTTGGGATGGTGCTGTTCTTTTCTCTTATCGGCATTATGGCTTTGAATTTGCTTCTATGGTGATGTTAATATTACTTGAATTGTATTTTTTTATTTTTACATAATTCTTATTATTACATTTCAAATATATATATATATATATATATATATATATATATAGATTCGACACAGAAAATTCAAACACCGTCGCCACCAACTACCTTTTAGCCGTGATACAGTCCTCTATGAGCGCTCACATATCTGTGTATGTGTTCTTACATTCTGTTTCGTAACGTATAATTGGTGACATTGTATGACTAGTTTAGTACATAATATGAACCAAGTCAGAGACGGAGCCCAGGATTACAAAAGCTGCATCTTTTCTAACCGGACTTTTTTGTATTATTTTCGACTTCAATAAAAATATTTCGATCGCCCCTTATTGTATCTCCGCCGTACTCATGGAGGCAAAGTTAAGAAGTTAAAACTCCATACTGAGAAAACGCCAATATCACTCGAGACAATCATTCAGATGGCACTGCGATAAGATAAGCGCCCTTGCATTGTATGCATTTCTATGCTGAAGGAATTTGAAATATTTATTTAAACTGTCCGTTTTATAGAAATAAATGAGAAGCGCAAAGCCAGTTAGAACTGAAACCTATTATGCCTACGGATTCAAAATTATTTTACCCTTTTAATTTATTTTTATCTCCCTATATTCTGAACTCTATCTTACAACTGTGAAAAAATACTGATTAATTTTACTGATAATTAGAGAATTTTAATAAAAAAATACATATATTCAATACTATGTCTTCCTATTGTGTCAAATAGAAACAAAAAGGACACTTAACACTAGCGACACCTAGATATAATTCTCAAAGAGTTAAGACATTTTCAAGCGTTTTAGAGAAGTTTTATTTCCTTCTCTCGTACCACTGCATTAGACAACGTTCTACGTCTTGTACAGCGTTGTCTAATGCAGTGGTAACGGCATAGTCGTACCACTGCATTAGACAACACTCTACAATTTTATAGTTGGCTTTTTTGTCTGTCTTGTTTTGTTTCCGAGTTCGTTATGATCCTAATTTTTAAATACTACGATAGGGGCGCTGTAATCTTTTTTATTATATCGCGCATGTTCACTTTATTATAGACAGACCTAACGTGTACACTCATGGACGTTTCCTGATAAATTTATTGGGGTGCTTAAGGACTAAAAGCGTGGCGATATATATATATATATATATATATATATATATACAGGGTGTCCAGAAAGTTCCGGAACGACGCAATATCTCGAGAAATACGCTTCGGATCAAAAAATAGAAAAACACGTATTCAATATTTTTAGAAAAGCTATCCAATGATACCAAAATTGACCCCCTCCCCCTCCTGGGGGGTGGGGCAACTTTGATATTTTCAATGGGAACCTCCATTTTTTATTGCAGATTTGGATTCTCCAGAAAAAATCACATACATTTGACCTACGATTTTTGATTTTTGCTCCCACAAACGGCGCTATAATCGCGAAAAACGGAAGTGGGGCACGAAAGACAACTTTCTGCCCCACTCATATCACCTAATTTAGGGATAAATTGTAACTCATATAACCTAAATTAGGTATAAATTGTAACTCATATAACCATAATTGTAACTCATATAACCTAACTTAGAGATAAATTGTAACTCATATAACCTAACTTACGGATGAATTGTAACTCATATCACCTAATTTAGGGATAAATTGTAACTCATATAACCTAAATTAGGTGTAAATTGTAACTCATATAACCATAATTGTAATTCATATCACCTAACTTAGGGATAAATTGTAACTCATATAACCATAACCTATCGAAATAAATATCTATATTCGAATTCATCGATTTCCTATCCGATATCGAGCAGGGAACAAATTTGGAATGGAACAGTAGAAAGGTATAACCTCCTCCCACGCATTCTCTTGACTAATGTGACATCTTTTGGCGCCTAGCTAGTTCTCAGCTGAGGTAGCAGAAAGCACCGGTGGGACCATTAAACTCCCGCAGATCCATGAAATCAATAAATGGGTCGTCGGCGGGCTTTTGAGAGAATTTTTTAGATTAATTTTGTGGGTTTTCATTTGTCTGTTGCTGAAATGCCACAGGTGCAAAAACTTTTCATTTTTATTACATTCTTTGTATGAAAATGAAATTCTCTTTACATATACTATTATAGTGACGTATTTTGAAATTCAATTTTGAGGTCGGTTTTGAAGGCTCTACTCTTAAGCTTTACTTTTAAATTAAGTGTATACCAAGCTCAAGGGGGGGGGGGGGGGTCTGAGTTAGAAATCTGCTCTGGCTTGGACCGTGGGTCCTCTAGACCTGACTTAGCCCCAGGCCCAACCTGGCCCACGGACCGGGCTACGTTATTAAATTCGGGGAGGATCTAAGTAAATAAAAAAGCCAAAAATAGATTAAAATTGAAACAGAAAAATTTGAAATTACATATATGAAACAAAATTCTCAATTAGCGGATGCAAGTCTCCTTATCTATATCCCATATTAAGTAATAAAAGTTTACTCTGTACAGAGAACGCAGATGGGCAAACTAGAACTGGATACAGAAAAATAATAATTTCAGATAAGAAATTGAAGATTTATTTATTCGACGACATTTTGAAGGTGTGGTAGCGGTTTCAGAACCAACTTGTGGGAGCAGATTCCGCTACACACAAAGCCCAAGTGATCGTAAACATCACAGCAAAAAAACAACAGAGTAATTAAAGTGGTTAGTGTTATTTTTAACAACCCAGGTATTATCATTTATGCAAAGCTTTCCCAGTCTAGAAGAATTGAATTCTAGATGGTAAACAGTGAGAAAGAAAAATGAAGGGATACTAGATTGAATACACATTTATCAATTAAAGAAAATCTATTTATTCAACTTATATAGCATTACTTTCACTTCAATATTCATTAGGTATTTTATCCTTTCATTAAGAGCATTTTTTCTCAATATCATAGTTAACAAATTAAATATATGCTCATCATAGAATATTATTAAACAAACAACTCAATTCAAATTAGATATTATAATAATCATTCTCTTAACAATTTATGTGCCTGTTTTGAATCACTAAACTATTGATTTCCTCGGAACTCTTAGTTCCAGAATTATTCAACGTGTTACCTTGTACCGGGAAGGTGCACTTAAAGGAATTTCTTTAGATAAATCCAAAAGTTCACAAAGAGGCTTCGCAAGGAGAAACCAGGAAAGTTCCAATGAACCAAGATATGTTCCAAACAATCCGTCCCGAAAGGCACAAAACCCTCCATCAACAAAATGTCTGCCTTCCGAATAAAGCCATCTCAAAAGGGGTAGGATTCACCTGAATTTCCTAAAATAAAAGAATAAAATTTAGAATTTGGAAAAAGAAAAATGAAGTTCATCAGGATCCTCCGCTTCTTCGTCCAGGATCTTCAAATGGTTTCTTAACAGAAACAACGGTACGGCCATCGAATTTTAGCCATTTCGGCCAAGCCTTTGTCTTAAAGTTTTAAGACAAAAATTCAATGCTTCCTCACATCATCGGTGTCCAAGCCAGAAGAGAGGGAGCAAAAAAGCGAAAACTTCTCACTTCTCCAAAAAGCCGCTTCCTGATTGGCAGGAAAAAGCGAGCGCCCAGCAACAGAGCCACAACACGCGATGCGATGTCACTCTCCGACAGAGACAGAAATCCTCCTCCAAACCAACGGTTCCGAACAAAACTCAATTTCGCTTCGCACGGCAATCCGAACAAGGCCTAGCAAACTTCAAAAACAGGCACAAGCGAGAAAAGAGAGTTTCTCTCTCGGAAAACACAAAAAGGTCATGGCGCACAGAATGGCGACATGACAAAGGCTAAATAAAACATTGCTCTTCGCAACTTTCACCGACTGATTTGAATCGTTTTACTTTTCGTATTTTGAAATTGGAGGGGGGAGGGAGAGGCTAACCCTCCTTAAATACGACCGAGGCGGCTGTATTGTATCTTAAATTGGCGACTAATTTATAACTTTCATATTTATAACTCGAGAGCATAACGATTATAACATTATTAAATAAATTAGGCTAATATAAATACAGTAGAATTTCTTTTATTCTGCTCTGATTGGGCGTGACCTAATAATTTTTTTTTAAGCAACCCGGACATATAATAATTTTTAAATAGCGTGATTAATATTAGTACTAAACGTTTATTCGCTCAAATATATAAAATTACTAAATTAACTTAAATTATGAGAAAAAAAAATCTGATGTGGACAGCACTTGACTTTCCCTATATACAGACTCAAATTCATTTTATCTTTATTTCACTAATAATTCATTAAATTGAGTTTAATTGCACTAAATAACACGCATCATTAATGGAAGTTACACTGAAATGACACTTTTAAATCAGATTCCATTTTCATTGGGTAACTTGACGCAACCGGCGTAGCGAAAATGCGAAAATCTTAAAGTATTTCGAGAACGACCAGACCTATAGAAATGGGGTTGGCCTTATGCTTTTTATCGTCAAAAATTACGTATAAAACAAGCATTTACTTCATACATTTGGGCATACTCAATCTTTTATTTTAAATTTCGACGACTTTTGCGGGCTATTTCGCAAAAAAAAAAAAAAAAGGACAGGTTTTTTTTTATTCCGAATCGTACCAAAATGTAATTACCAGGATCACCCAATCGTTTTTTCGTGTTCTAGAGGTCCCAAAACGTGTAGATCCGTCGAAAACTCGAGTTGTGATTTTCGGCATGATTCCAATACTTTCCCTATACAATACCATGTATTGCAGGGAAAGTAAAAAACGTGTTTTTTAATGTCCTTCTCTACACAACATGCAGTGACGCATGGAAAAGTTGAAAAAAAAATTAATCACACACGAAATTGAACCCAATTGAGGGTGTAAGCAGATGAAATAGTTTCGCCAATTTTGCATAATATCAGTTTTAGATAATGAGATTTATATAGTATAGTACTAGCAGTATACCCGTTGTGCAAATTTCTATAATATTCTAAATGGCATCGTATTCAAAGCATTCTATTAAAATATTTAAATAAATACCCCTAAAAAGAAGTTAAAAAATCTCTGTTCTTGTTATACAAAATTCTCTTCAGGAAGATCTGAAGAATGAAATATCTTGGTCCCGCTTATAAACAAAAGTATGAAATTAAATCAATATATGTCAAAATAAAAGCGCTAAAATTTTATGGGAAGTACGTACTACTTATATTCCCGAATATTAAAAGACATATCCGTGTGTTAGTAGAAAATGGCCCATACTACAATATATGAATTTCAAAAACCTTTGCCAAAATAAAACAGATGACGTAATAAAGTGAAAATATCAATTTTCCACGCAATCCTTAAACTTGAGAGCCGTAACTGATTCCAACATGTGCCAAAATGAAAGAGCTGAAAATTGTATTGGAAGATATAATCAGGGTTCATGCCCATTTTCGAAATGAAAATCTTTGAGTTTTCCATGTTTTCCCTGTTGCCTTCAACAAAATTCCAGATTCTGCGTTCTACTGTTTTAATGCCAATTTCAAAAACTAATTTTAGATTTAACTGATATTTACCGGGAATACATGACAATGAGAAAAAAAAAACCATTCAAAATAACTCAAAATTTTCTATATTTGTATACAATTTTATCTGCATATACAGTACAACCTCGAAAATCTGGACTAATAATGTATTTATAGATATGAATATATCAATTTTAATATATCTTTTGCCAAAATGGTTGCTGATTAATTTGCCTAAATCATTATTTTAATATAACTTTTTGGAAAATATCCCTTCTAAAGGTTCACACCCCTTTTTAACCCGGCCATGCATTTAACTGCCGTAAACCCCTGGGTTGGCTGCATGGTCTGGGCCTTTCACACCCCTTTTTAAAAATAGGAAAATATGTGTTATGCAAAAATAATACAAAATGAACCTTAATAAGTAACCAAAATGTAAAAATAAGCTAGTCCAGTCAATCTAATATGCAACATTTAGAAGATGGATGGGAAAAAATACCAATGGACTCTAAGCGATTCACGTAAACATATGCAAAAATAATTAAAAAATTAATCTTTAATAATTAATCAGAATATAAAAAAAAATCTGATGTGGGCAACACATGACTTTCCTTATATAATGTAATGAATTTACTACTTTTACAGTAAAAAAAATAGGTTTTTCTTATAGTAGATACTAATATTCTTTCCAAGATATTGAATTTTCGACAATTAGTCGTCATTTTCATTGATTTAGCGTCATTTTTATCCATTTGGCGAAATTTTCGTTAATTAGGCAACATTTCAAAAAGTCGCCAAGTTGGCGACATTCCGCCAAATTCGTCGCCAAAATCTCGCCAAGCGTTATGGACGAAGAAATAAGTTGTTCTTTCAGCAGATAAATGACTATTGGCGTTCAAATACAAAAGTATTACACAAAGTATATTTTTTCATGAATGGAACGAGCTAGATCCACGAGAATGATGTCACCCAATTTATCGCATGGTATTACATATGAAAAGTGAACACGTTTCTCAATAGGAAATATTTTTTTTTTCATTTTATATGACTTTTTAATAATTTTTTTGAAAAATGTGCAATATCTAGAGAACGGTTCATGTTAGCGTTCTAAAATTTATGTCAATCGTTTTCTATTGAAAAATTACATAAGAAATGTCTATTTGCGTAACTTTATTAGTCGTTTTGATTTTTTGACGATTTTTTCAAAATTTTATTCGAAAATTTAGGGGGTTCTGAACATTCGATTACGTATAAAAGCAATAGGCTTCCAGTGTTTACGGATTGTGATATTTGTACTAAATTTCAAATTTGGTTCGAATCGGTCCATTCGTTCGTCAGTTATTGTCTCCACAGACTCACTGACACACACACACACACTTTCACACACACACACACAGACATCACTTCAAAAATGATTGATTCGTGATCAGGGATGCTTGAAACGTGCTCTCCCGTCGGAAACTCGATTTCGAATTTTCGACCCCGTCACAATACTTTCCTTATACATTATGTATATAAGGAAAGTAATAAGCTAGTTTAGTCAATCTAATATGCAATATTTAGAAGATGGACATAAATGGAAAAAGATACTAATCGACTCTCGGCGATTCACGAGAACATAAACTGAATTACGTAATCGCGCTGTTTATGCGCAAATAATTATAAAATTAACCTTTCAGCAATTTATGCGAAATTTAACATACATTTATTACTTCCATGAAAAAAAAATCTTTTACATTCCACGCAGCGATAAATCCTCATTGTCACGGTGATTTGATGGGCCTTACCGTGCACACGGCCGTAAATCTCCGTTGTCACGTTAATTTGATTGGCATTAACACCCATGTGACAGTAAATCCCCGTTGTTACCTTGATTTGGTGAACATTTCGGTGCATGCAGCCGTAACTTTACATTGGCCTTCGCAGAAGACAATTTCCCACAGGAAACTATGCAAATTCCGTAACGGGACTTTCCCGTAGGAACTACGGAGAATCTGTAGTAATCGACATCTCCGTAAGCAGGTCGGTAAGTTGAAAATTACCTGATTTTTCCAGAATGTTGAACAAAAAATCGATTTTTCCTGCAATTTCTCTGACATTTTAGTCCACTTATTCCCTGTAAATTCCCGATTTCCAGAGTGCGCATGAATCCTGTATAACAGTATTACTTATATTTTCGTAGATATATCCGTGTACTTATAGAAGATTACCCGTCCTATACAATATATAAGTTTCAACCGTTTTTGCTAAAATAAAATAAAAGACGTAATAAATTGAAAATATTAATAATCCCAGAAATCTTTTGGCCTGAAGGCCGTATAATTGACCAGACAAAAATGAAATTTCGATAAAATTTATTTTACATACATTTCTTAATTATTTAAATCTGAAAAGATTTAATAAAAATCGTCTGCCGCATAAACACATTGGATTTAAATCGGCTGATAAGCAACATGATTCAATTTATTTTTATTTTTCATTTTCAGGGGAACATTTTCTCTGAAGACCCTGAACGGTCACTGACAAAGAAACAGCATGAAAAAATGTACGCAAATGGCGTAACGGCGTAATGTGATGACGTGAAAATTGGATGGATGAAACTGTTTGACGAGATGAAACAGTGTACCGAGTTTCAACTCAACGAGTTAAGTAGATTTTTTTTTTTTTTTTTTTGTTCAGAAGTTGTTGACGTGATAAGAGTCCAATTGAATTGTGAGATACGTCGCAGTTTTGAGAACAGATTGAGAACAGACTCATAGCAAATGTTTCGTAAATTAAGAGAAAATATAAGATTCACTTACACTTCTTCCTTGTGGGTTCCCTGCAAATAAACAAAATGTGATTGACTAAAAGAGAAATAGAATCAAAAACACAAGATGTAATAGTTTGGATAACTGTCACACTTACCCTCCCCGCAAAGTGCGAATGTTCCTGCACGTCCACATTAATATCTTCTCTGCTGAAAAATTGAAATGAGTGTAAGTTATAAGAAGTTTTGTAAGCACGAGACGCAGACATATATTTAGTCTTCCAATAAATATAGAAAAAAAAATTTGTAGCAAAAGTTTGATAAATTTTTCCATGATCACACCTTGCTGAAGTTTTGAGCTGCGCACGTGTCAAAACATGGTTGGTGAAAAATGGTAAAGGTCCGAACCAAACTGCCCAAAGACTGTTCGCTAGTGGCGGGGGCGTCCCGGAAACTAAGCAGTCCAAACGACCGCTTGGGGTCCCATGTTTGTCAAGGGCCTCAAAACATTGTACGTTATTTTTATTGGACTTATCTTGAAATTTTTTAAAGATTCATTAGTATATTGTACATTATATCTAATCCAACGTTTTCTTGATATTTTTTATAATTCTACATTTTATTCTTAGGCAATTGTGTATCAGTTTATAGCGTTCTTTGCAACCTGTTCATCGAATTGTAGTTGAGCATATTCAGATCCTTCGACTTGAGATATATTTCCGACCCGGTAAATTATGAAGAAAAATGCCTGGTTTAGTGCGTACCACTGGCCCCTCTTTTTGCATCATCCTATATATATATAAATATATATATATATATATATATATATATATATATATATATATATATATATATATATATATTCAAAACGAAATCTCAAATTATGTATACAATTCTACATCAGATTACCAGGATACTACCTGTAGGATAAGGCGCATTGCAGCTCTATAATCCGAAGCAGGAAATAACTAAGAAAAAGTAAAAATATGTAAAGGGGGGGATGCCAGATAAATTGCATATAAATGGCTGAGAGGGATGGCGACCTCTCATTCCCGTTTAAAGTACTTTTATGTCTAGACGACGCTCACGGAAACCAATGCAATATAATGACAGATCCCCGATATATGTGCAAAATCGTAAATCACTATACATATTGATAATTTTCAATTTGATACTATTAATGGAATGTAAATCAAGTTTAAAAAGGCTATTAGTTTTTAAATAATCTAACAGAAATTATATAAAAAATTTTATAGATAATAGCATAATTATTAGAATCTTTGTCAACATAGTTGATAACAAAATATCTTTGTAAATCATTAATGGAATGTTTAATATTATCAATATTATATAAAGATCTAGACAATTAGACATTACTAATAGCATTATTAATAGATTCTAATAAAGTAAATTTCCACATATTAAATGCCCAGGGCCAACGGCCGTACCGTGCTGAAAACACCGGTTCTCGTTAGATCACCGAAGTCAAGCAGCATCGGGCGCGGTTAGTACTTGGTGGGTGACCACCTCGGAACACCGCGTGCTGTTGGCCGTCTCGGGTGCGGTATCCCCGTGGTTTGCGCGCTAGATTTGCACGCTACCACAAAATGCCGCCGTGTTCATGCGGAGTACGATCACGTTAAACATGTGGGTCCGTAAGTCCTTCCGAGAGGTTGGTGGTAGGGGAAGGAGGGTACGGTCCCTGTGGATGCCTCCCCCACTGGGTTCCGGTCTAAATTGGGTGGCACTTCCCGGCCGTCCATACAGTTACCTTACACCTTTCTGGTAGGTCGGACGGTCTGGGTCTCAACAACAACAACATATTAAATGCCTCTAAAGGCAGAGCATATTTAGAGAAGCTAATATATATATATATATTTATTAAGATTAATTGATTTTAAAACTTTAAAAGAATTATTACAAGAAAGTATCCTGAATTTAGTGCCAAATCACATAATGGTTCTTAACAACCCAACACACCCAACATTGGATTCTACATAGTGGCGGCGGCTTTGGCCTTGTCGGCTGTAACGGTGGGCGCCTACTTGCTTTGGAAATCGGTGAATGAGTGATGGAGAAGCACGATATTTCAGGAAAACATTCGGCATGTTCAGAACTCTATTTAAAATAAAAAATTGAGAGACATTTTATATTTTTATGACATAATAATAATCAACTTTTAGTAACGAATGCATTTAAAACTATTCGAGAGATCGTGAGGCTGCGTTCCATGAGTGGAAAACAAATGACTTTCTTTTTATGCGAATACTGTGAAACATTATGCAATTCCAAGGATGAAGACCGTTACTTCTGTTATAAAAATATTGAAGTTAGAGAGATTTCCATAAAAACTTTCATAATTCGAAGTTGAATATAAACGAACTCTGCAACATTAAGTAAAACATCGTGGATTAAAAAAAAATCAATGTCGACTTCACTTTCACTTTGATCCTAAGTAAATTCTTGTAGTTCGTGTGAGAACTTCTATGAATTATTTGATTCTTATACGGAATTCTAGGAATACCAATGAGGGAATTACGAGTGCAGGCGAAGAAAATATGAGTAAATATTTGCAAAATAGGAGCACAGACAAGTATGAGTACAGCCAAAGGAATAGGAAAATAAGTGTATATACGAGTACAGCCAAAGGAATAGGAAAATAAGTGTATATACGAGTATAACTACAGCCAAAGGCATAGGAAAATAAGTGTATATAGGAGTATGAGTACAGCCAAAGGAATAGGAAAATAAGTGTATATACGAGTATGAGTACAGCCAAAGGAATAGGAAAATAAGTGTATATACGAATATGAGTACAGCCAAAGGAATAAGAAAATATGAGTACAGAGGAGGAGGAGTATAGGTTTAGTACACACTAAACATTCGAATAACTGTACAGTAATTTTCACCAGTCGGACTATTTCGAAAAAAAAAAACCTATGTTACAATGAGTAAAGATAATAGGCGAGACTGTTTTAGAAGAAAGAACTAACTCGTCATGAACTTGCTTCACTTTGCATACTCTTAATATGAATCTGTCCAAAAGAAATAGGACATGAAAATCCACGTATAGAGCGCAGAGTCAGAAAAATATACGTAAACGTATGTGGCTCTTTAAATTACTTAAAGATGCACATACAAGAGCTTTAAATTATTTATACGGTTTCTTTGTATCCGATAAATTGAAAAATAAAACATTTCACAATACTCTCACTGACATTTTACTTGATGTTTCCCCCCCCCCCCCTTTGACTTTCTTTATAATGCATAGTGCAAAACATGGGAAAGTATTGTGAAGGTGTCCGATATTGAACTGGAATTAAATGTAATCAATGTGAGTCGTTTTAATCAAGAATCGGCCGTTTTTACAATGATATCTGTGAGTCTGTGCGTAATAATTTTCGAAAAAAAAAATTAAATATTTGAACGAAATTTCCAGTGAATATTTCATATTATTGAAATGAAAAGCCTAGTGATTTTTCGGGATGAACCAGAGAGTATTTTTACTTCTTCTGAGAACTGAAAAACCGCTCATTGTCATCGACAATTTATGCGTGTTCTTTTTTAAAAGGGAATTTCTTTTGTGAAAGGTAATTTTTTTGTAAAATATAATTTTTTTTGTAAAAGGGAATTTTTTTTTGTAAAAGGGAATTGAGAAAAACGAACTACAGATATCACGTTGAGTTATTCTCGAAATTAGATCTGGAACAATTTGAATTTTAAAATTTTTTAATTTATTACTTTCTGTGGAAAACAATGAGTATTCCTTGGATACAATGATGTTAGTATATAGTATGCAGAGAGTATTCGAAATTTTGAAAACATCCATACTTCAAAAACTTACGCGTAGAATTCAAGAAAATCTCTTGGGAAAATTAACATTGAAAAGTCCAAACTTCTGTTGCCAACTGCTAGAAAAGTTTCCAGCGGGAAAAAAAAAACTATTTTCCTGAGTGTTATTTAATGTATCAAATCGATTGGCGTACTAAAAATATAATTTTATTTTTTCGGCGTGGTGGTCGTTTTTTTTTTAGCAGTTTTGGTTATTTTATTGCTTTAATGTTTTGTCAAGATCTAAAGGTTCCGTTTTCCCGCTATTATAATGCGCCTTGGAAAAATCGGTCTTTCTGTCGCATGGTGTCAAATCTGCAATATCGAATCGGGGCCTTAGTCAGAGACGAAATTGCAGAGAAATTGGAAGGAAATTCAAGGGGAGCTAGCTCAACAGTCTTAAAGGATCACCCAAAACACAATTAATCATTTGCATTTATAAACCGCAATAGTTACTATTATATATTTCAATTCATATAAATTATTGGAAAATAATTGCATATTTGCAAGCTAAGAGCTGATTATGAATATCCATATAGGTATTATGAATCAATATTAATATATAATCAATACAATTGATTTTAACGTAAGCATTAACTAGTCATAAAGCTGTTAATAATGTGTAGAAACATTCTGAAAGTGAATACAAGTTAATGCTTAATATCAACTCTAACCTACTCTCTCTCTCTCTCTCTCTCTCTCTCTCTCTTATCAGTTGATTTAACTCTATAACGTATAACAGTAAACCCCGCAATAGTACAAAAGTATCCTAAATACTATTGCCATCATTTTAAAATATTTTTAAATTAAATATGTAAATAAATGGATCTTTAGATTAATCACACATTCGGCTAAATTAGAAAAATCTTTAAAACGAAGTAATTTATAAAAAAAATCTCACAGAAACTTTTTATGCAAAATTTGAATGACATTTTGTATGAAATTTCATATCACTACTAAAAATTTAATATTTTTATCAGGGGGATGAGTATGAGTATACATACCTCTTGGAGAGCTTAACCCCCTACCTGGCTACGGCCCTGCATCGAAAGGATGTAAGACTTGTAAATTTGTATTTTTCTAGTAAAAGGCTAACGAATGACCTAAGTTTCATCCATGTACTCAATGGGGTAATTTGGGACAAAAAATACAAACTATATTAAGAGTAAATTATATTTTTGTACACCAATCGATTGGATGCATGAAATAATACTCAGGAAAATAGTTTCATTTTTCTATGTTGGAAACTTTTCTAACAGTTGGCAACAGAAGTTTGGGCTTTTCAATGTTAATTTTCTCAAGAGATTTTCAGCTATATCGCACTAAAATATGTACTAATTGATATCGCTTTCGCTTTTAAATATGTAGTAAAATAATCCAAAAGAAATGTTTCATTTAAAAGTTTTGCATTTTGATACTTTTAATTTAAAACAAGTTAAAATTTCGGTCGGGGAATAAAAGGTGAATTGTAATATACTATTTTCTAACATAATCTCATTTTTAAGCATCTAAATATAATTTGTCAATTATGTGGAATGATGGCTGTCATGATGTTGATAAATCTCGACTCATCGCATTCAGTTCGAAATAAAAGACTAAAGCAGACACCAAGCAATTCCTAAAGTAACTGATAGTAACAAAATTAAAAATATCTGATGCGGGCAGAACATGACTTTCACTGCAGACTCATATTCACGTTCTCTTTATTTCTTCAATAATTCATTAGAGTTTAATTGCACAAAATAACACCCATAATTATTTTAATTGACACTGAATTTGCGATTTTAATTAAAATTTCGTTTTCATTTTGTATCTGGACTTATTTTCAAAAATGGCCCTGCGAAAATGCGAAAAAAACTAAAATATCTCGAGAACGGCTAGTTCTAGAGTAATGGGGTTGGTCGTATTTTTTTCATCGTTAAAAATTACGTATAAAACAATCATTTAATGGATATATTTGAACATACGTAGTTTTTTATTTTAGATTTTGACGATTTTTGCGGACCATTTCGCAAAAATTGCAGGTTATTTTTTTTTTTTCAAATCGTACAAAAATCTAATCAGTACAAGTGTAACCCACAAGTGACTTATCTACCAAATTGTGTAAAATTTAATCAATTAGTTTTTCATTTAGAGTGGATAGACAATTTTTGCAGGCCATTTCGCACAAAAAGGCGGGTTCTTTTATCCCGAATCGTACCCAAAACTAATCAGCACCAGGGTCACCCACAAGTGACTTTTACCTATTAAATTTTATGAAATTTAGTCCATTAGTTTTTGAGTTAGAGTGGATACATACATTGCACAGACAGACAGGCACACGGACAGACAGACACATACGTCACGCTAAAAATAGTGTTTTCGTGTTTTAGAGGTTCCAAAACGTATAGATCCATCGAAAACTCGAGTTCGATTTTCGGCATGATTCCAATACTTTCCCTATATATTACCATGTATTGCAGGGAAAGTAAAAAAAAAAGTTCTAGCTCCCTTGGTTTGAAAGTAGGAACATAGTGTCTTAACAACACGTAACAAAGAGTATACATAGAATGTTTTTATTTCTTATGACACCGTTTGATACATTTAATCAACTGTCTCATGTTTTTATTAAGTTGACAAAGTATTTTAATTTTCAGATAACTATAATACTCGTATGTTATTTAAAATGAAATCAAATCACCGTATAACTTCAAACATTTAATTGCAAATTTGCAAAACATAACATATATTCGTTAAATAAATTCAAAAACTAATAAAATATATTAAGCCTTCTTATGATATAAATTCATATTCAAAATCATTCATATATGCATATTGTGTATTTCAAGCATGTGTGTGTGTGTGTCGGTATGTGCAATGCATGTATCTAACTCAAAAGCTAATGGACCCAATTTCATAAAATTTTATAATTAAGTCACCTGTAGAATACCCTGGTGCTGATTAGATTTTGAAACGATGTGGAATAAAAGAACTTTCCGCTTTTTTGCAAAATAGCCCACAAAAATCGAATGCATTCACTCTATCTGAATTCCGAATTGACCAAATTTCACAAAATTTGACAGATAAGTCACTTGTAGGTTATCCTGGTGCTGATTTGGAAAATAAAAACCTGCTTTTTTTTACGAATAACACGCAAAAATATCCTAAATCTAAAAAAACTATGGATGCTTAAATGTATCCATTAAATGCTTGTTGTATCCGTAATTTTTGACAAGGAAAAGAATAAGACCAACCCCATTACTGTAGGGCTAACCGTTCTCGAGATATTTTAGTTTCTTTGCATTTCTGTTACGCCACCTTTAAAAAAAGGTCTAGTTACCAAATGAAAACAAAAAACTGATGAGGGCAGCACATGACTTTCCCTGCAGACTCGTATGCACATGACTTTCCCTGCAGACTCGTATTCACGTTCTCTTTATTTCTTCAATAATGCACTAATTGCACAAAATAACAATCATAATTATTTTAAATGACAATGAATCTGTACTTTTAATTCAATTTTCATTTTTAATTTGGAACTGGACTTATTTTCAAAGGTGGCGTAGTGAAAATGAGAAAAACTAAAATATCTCGAGAACGGTTTGTCCTACAGTAATGGGGTTGGTCTTCAAAAATTGTGTACATAATAAGCATTTAATGGATATATTTGAGCATACATAGTGTTTTATTTTCAGATTTAATGATTTTTGTGGGCCATTTCACAAAAAAAACGCAGGTTCTTTTTTACCAAATCGTACTAAAATCTAATCAGCACCAGGTTAACCTACAAGTGACTTTCACATTTTTTGAAATTGGGTCTATCAGTCTTTCAGCTAGAGTGGATACATACAATTTTTGTGAGCAATTTGCAAAACAGGCAGGTTATTTCGTCCCGAATAGTACCCAAATCTACTCAGCGTCAAGATCACCTTCAAGGGACGTACCTACTAAATTTTATAAAATTCGGTCCATTAGTTTCTTAATTAGTGACAGACAAACACACACACACACATACAGACGTCACGCTAAAAATAGTTTTCTCGTGTTCTGGAGGTCTCAAAACGTATCGATCCGTCGAAAACTCGAGTTCCAATATTCGGCACGATTTCAATATTTTCCCTATACATTACTATGTATTGTAGGGAAAGTAATAAAAAAACAGATCAATCATGCATAAAGCATTGATTATGAAACACTTTCCAACTTCAATGCAATTTTATTTAAACATCTATAAAATGCAATACATTCCTCGGTAATATTTTTAAAATTATCACAATACTACATTAATTTATTATATTTGAAAACTTAAAACTTTATAAAAAAAAAAATGAACTTTATTCAAATGACGGCATTGAAATATAAATTGCCTCGTTTAAACATCTCTAAAATGCGATACGTTCCTCGGTAATATTTTTAAAATTATCATAATACTACAATAATTTATTATATTTGAAAACTTCATCGAAAACAAATTAAATTTATTCAAATGACGTCATCGAAATATAACACGCCTGGCTCACACTATAAAAGCATCATTTTATTCATAAACATTTTTCCATTCATGTCATTCATCATAATACTATAATAATTTATTTTATTTAAAAAGTTAAGCCCATGGAGGTACATGTAATTAAACTTTATGCTTAAAACTTCATCGAAAAAATCGTCTTTTTCTATGTAAAATCAATGAATGTTTCATTCATATCAGCTTTATTGCAGACTCCATGAGCTAAATAATTTTGCGTTAAAGAAATGCAGCAATTCTTATACAGCTCATTCTGCATATTTTGCTGTTTACATTTTCCATAAGTGAAAATTAAGCTTCGTTGTAGAAATAATCAAAGTTGGATGATCATTTAAACTCAAATATATTGTCATTGCGTTGTTTCAGTATGTAGATGCACAGAATTTAAGCAAAAATAAAACGGTTTTAGGACGGATGCAACACTCAATATGAATTAAAAAGAACTTTAAAAATTACGATTTTGATACAAAATGGATGCCATATTTTATTTCGAAGTGGGTCACGTGATCTCTTCATATAAAAGGTGTAATTATTATTTTAATTTTTATTTAAAAAATTACTGAATATATTTTGCTGAAATTTTTTTTATATATTTTATGGGATAATTTGAATATTTCCTAAAACTTTCGAAGCAATTTGTGAATTTTAAATCCGCTTAAAAATGTTATTAGGTCTCATAGGGTTCAATGTATTTCATTTTTTCAACCCGGGTTCAATCCAAAACTAATTGGGTGATATTATTCATTTATATTCCCATAGGTCTTACAGACCGTTTGAATAACATACTAAAATTTCATTTTGATAGAGTCATTTTTACTTACGGCAGTTATCGTGCTAACGGACAGACAGACAGATAGACAGATAGAATGAACAAAATCATAAACACTTTTCAAATTTGTTGTAAAGTGTTAAAAAGTGCAATTTAAAAATGTGCAAAATTAAAAGTCTAAATTCAGTTTTATTTTATGCGATGAAACTTTATTATTAAAGAAATAAAGAGAACGTGAGTATGAGTCTGCAAGGAAAGTCAGGTGCTGCCCGCATCAGATTTTTAACACTTTACAACATACTTGAAAAGTGTTTATGACTTTGTTCATTCTGTCTGTCTGTCTGTCCGTTAGTACAATAACTGCCGTAAAAATGACTTTATCATAATGAAATTTTAGTATGTTGTTCAGACGGTCTATGGGACCTATGGGAATATAAATGAATGATATCACCCAATTAGTTTTGGATTGAACCCGGGTTGAAAAAATGAAATACATGGAACCCTATGGGACCTCATTTTTCAAACATTTTTTAAGCGGATTTAAAATTCACAAATTGCTTCGAAAGTTTAAAGAAATATTCAAATTATGCAATAAAATATATAAAAAAAAAATCAGCAAATATATTCAGTAGTTTTTTAAATAAAAATTAAAAAAATAATTACACCTTTTATATAAGAGATCACGTGACCATTATATGAAGCGATCACGTGATCCACTTCGAAATAAAATATGGCATCCATCTTGTGTCCAAATAGTGATTTTTAAAGTTCTTTTTAATTCATATTCAGTGTTGTATTCGTCCTAAAACAGATTTATTTTTGCTTAAATTCTGTGCATCTACATCCTGAAACAACGCAATTACAATATAGTTGAGTTTAAATGATCATCCAACTTTGATTATTTCTACAACGAAGCCTACTTTTCCCTTATGGAGGATGTAAATACCAAAAGATGTAGAATGAGTTGTATAAGAATTGCTGCATTTCTTTAATGAAAAATTATTTAGCCCATGGAGTCTGCAATATAGCTGATATGAATGAAACAATCATTGATTTTACAGAGGAGCAAACGATTTTTTGATGAAGTTTTGAGCATAGAGTAAAATTACTTGTACCTCCATCATTTTAAGTTTTAAATAAAATTAAATATTATAATATTGTGATGAATGAAATGAATGGGAAAATGTTTATGAATGAAAAGCTGCTTTTATAGAGATAGCCATGCCTGTTATATTTCGATGACGTCATTTGAATAAATTTCAGTTGTTTTCGATGAAGTTTTCAAATATAATAAAATACTGTAGTCTTATGATAATTTTAAAAATATTACCGAGGAATGTATCGCATTTTAGAGATGTTTAATTTATATTAATCCAGGCAATTTATATTTCAATGCCGTCATTTGACTGAAGTTCCTTTTTTTCGATGAAGTTGTAAGTTTTCAAATATAATAAATTAATGTAGTATTGTGATAATTTAAAAAATATTACCGAGGAATGTATCGCATTTTAGAGATGTTTAAATAAAATTGCATTGAAGTTGGAAAGTGTTTCATAATCAATGCTTTATGTGTGATTGATCTTTCTTGTTTCTTTTAGGCTTGTTTGACTAAACGGTTTGCCATACAGAATTGCCGTAATTTGATGTGTAAATAAATATCCTCAAAGCATGATGAAACGCTAGAAAACACTGCTATTTAAATAATAAGATTTAATTACTTACAGACATGCAGGACGACAGGAATGGCTGCAGTTTTGGTACAGGTCTCGAGCAGGTGGTTCTGCGTGGAAAAATTTATTGCGTAAAAAACAAATGCAGATCATATTATAATATATTTATGTACTGAACATACACGGTTACTATGCGAGTCCTTGGACGCCACGATAACTTTGTGAGGAGAAGATCCATAAGAGTGCATATCAGGTCTACCATGTCTGATCGAATAAAATGGAACACAGTGCCTCTATTTGAGAATTTAAAAATTTCGAATCACTAACTCGGCATCAAAGGGAGATAGACGAAACAAAGGAAATTACAAAGTGGTAGATCATTGTTTGAGTACGCAATAAAAGATGATGTTTATTTGTAGAGGAAAAGCGAAGCTTCGTAGAGCACCAAAATTCGGTGCAGATACTTCAGGTTGGACTATACGGCTATGTTCAGGAATCTAGTGCAGAGCTTTCCTTTTATATCACAGATGAGTGTTACGCTTTACATCGCGAATCGTTCAGCAACGTTTAACAGTATTGTAGCGTGGCTGTGCGTCTAAAGCCCCTATTACACGACAGTAATTTGGGACGACAAACGTTAGCAAAACAGCTTTGGGACGTTTGTGACGTCACTTCACGCAGTAAGGCTCCTCTATATACTTTCCTTATCCCCGTCACAATACTTTCCTTATACATTATGTATATAAGGAAGTAAAAATGTATGAATGAAATATTCACTACTTTTACATAGAGAGCCAGACGACTTAATTTCGATGACGTCCTTTGAATAAAGTTCATCTTTTTCGATGATGATTTAAGTTTTCAAGTACAATAAATTATTGTAGTTCTGTGATAATTAAAAAAATATCATCGCTGAATGTATCGCATTTTAGAGATGTTTAAATAAAATTGCATTTCAGTTGGAAAGTGTTTCATAATCACTGCTTTGTGTATGATTGATCTATGTTGTTATAAAATTGTTCAGACTTGCGGAGAATGAACCATGAAAAAGAAAACTGGTTCCATTACCAATTTGGCAGATTTGCTCCATGTTAGGGTAGGTTATGAAGTGGGGGTCGACGCATCCTGCCGCTTCGATTGATTTGTTCAGAATGCATTCCTCAGAGCAGAGCTGAAACAAGAAAGATAATCAGAAATTGAGGACGTCTCAACTGGAACGGCTGCTTTACGGTACTGGAGCCATGAGATGCTGCTCATGGGGATTTTAACGGGGAAAGTTTTGATGTGAATAAATTTTATAGTGTCCGGCTGTAATCGGAGCGTTATGAAAAGCGTAAACGCTTTGGACACTTATATCTCGAAACCTAATAGTCAAAATTATAAACAATTTATACTTGTTCTGTCTCAAATATAGTGTAACTATTTTTATTTTCTCATACTATAGAATATAGAAAGTATATATTGTTTTCACAAAAATTTTCGATTTCGAGATTTTGATGCCACTATACGTTTCATCAGGTCCTCCTGAACACGTTTAGACTATTTTTGGAGTGATGTCCGTTTTGCCTGGGGTCGGTTTCTTGCATGCACGACACGCGGTACCCAAATATGGGTGGATTTTCACGAAATTTTATATCCGGCTTTGTCAAAGAAAAATCTAAAACTATGTAGAATTTTCTGAAATTCGATCGAAAACATCGAAATGGATTCGAAATTTTATAATTTCTTAACATGAGTACGGGACAAAATTGGACATAATTATGCGTAAAAGGGGTTATTTATGGCTCAATGATCATAAAAACCGTTTCAATCATTGTGGTGTGTGTGTATGGGGGGAGGAGTGATACAATTTTTGTATTCATGACGTCTAGCGCCCCCTAGGGTGGGGAAGTTACCGCCCCTCAGGTGTACATTGTCAAAGTTAGTATCAATCGAAATATTTTTTCAAGTCTTTTTCAAATATTTTTTCAAGTCAATAAAAGATAACAGGCTAATATAACATGCTAATATGATGTAATTGTGATCATTTTAAACAAACGATAAATATTTATCAAAAGTCCGGAAAAGTGCCGCCCAATTTGGACCAGAACCGAATAGGGGCGGCAACTGTAGGGACCGTACTATTTCTCCACCCATTACCTCTCGGATGGACTTTCGAGCTTACAGATTTATCGTGTCGGTGTAGACACGGAAATAGTTTTAATAGGCGTAGGGAATTGAACTCGAGTTCTCAGAGTGTGATCCCCTACCTTTAATCACTGGGCTATCTTTGCCCTTATTTAAAATCTGGTGTTTTCATGTAGTTCACTAACTTTGAAATATGTTCCCATTACAAGTAACAGCATTCATGAACTGGTTTCACGCTTATTATACGCCCGACAGTATAGAATAGCCGATATTTGCAATGGAAGATATCTGAAAAAAAAAAAAGAAACTTGCTGCCATTTTCTCTTTTTCTTGCTGCCATTGCAGATATCGGCTATTCCATGCAGTAAAGCGATATTAGATGCGAAATCGGTCCATGTATTCTGTAATAGGAATGTATTAAACAACTTTAGAAACGTCTCCTGCAGACGTGTTCTTTAATTATAGGCTACTGCCGTTATAAAACTTTGTAACGTCACCCCATTAAATTATAGATAATTTAATCAGTTATTGAAAGTTCTTTATATTCCTGCTACTGTATTGCTTTCTTTCCTGGTTTAATTTCTTTTTTTAAAAAAGAAATATATATATATTGCAATATAGTCCCACTTAAAAAATTATAAAGCTGAAATTTGAAAAATTAAAAATAAATAAATTAAAAATAAAATAAAGAATAAACTTATTAAAATTTCAATTTTTTACATTAAAAATCAGAAAACGAGTCTTTGGCCACCGTTTTCGGCCTGGAATTGGAAACTAAAACTTCATAGCATGGACGCCCATAGGGAAGGGCACTTGCCCCCCCCCCCCTTTAAAGTTCAAGGTGGGTTCAAGCTAGTCGATGTTGCATATCCTTAAGTTTCTCCCACTGACGTCAGTGGTTTGTCCCTCCTAGAAAAAGTTCTATGGGCGCCCATGTTTCATAGTAAATCACTAATAAATTATAGATCCGGTATTCTGAGATTAAGTAAAATGGCATAGCTTTGTGAGAGCCAAGCAATCGATTAGTTGCATTGACAAATCTATAGAAACAAATTTTAGCGCTTTAAGATAGGAAGTTTTATTTACAGTTGGCAACAAAATTTCGAACTTTTCACTGTTTATTTGCCCAAGAGTTTTTCAGCCATATCTCACAATTTTTTATTTATTGAGATTATTTCTTCTTTAAAATATGGAGACCCAAAATGCCGTAATGGAAAATGGAAAATTTGCTAAGTTGATTATACTAAAAAAACAAAAAAAAAAAACTGATGTGGGCAGTACATGACTTTCTTTATATAATGCTATGACTTTACTACTTTTACAATAAAAAAATTGGTTATTCTTATAATAGATACTTATATGCTTTCCAAGATATTGAATTTTCATCAATGAGTCGACATTTTCATTGATTGAGCGTCATTTTTATCTATTTGGCGAAATTTTCGTTAATTTGGCAACATTTAAATAAGTCGTCAAGTTGACGACATTCCGTCAAATTCATCGCCAAAATCTCGCCAAGTGTTATGGACAGAGAAATATGTTATTCTTATACAGATATGACTATTGGCTTTCAAATGCAAAAGTATTACTCAACGTATTTTTTCTCATGAATGGAACGAGTTAGATCCATGAGAATGATGTCGCTAAATTTATGGCATGATTTTACATATGAAAAGTAAACATGTTTCCAAACAGTTAATATATTTTTTTAATTTATGGGATTTTTTGATAAATTTATTTGAAAAATGTACAATATCTCTAGAATGGTTCATGCTACCGTTCTAACGTTTATGTTAATCGTTTTCTAAGGAAAAATTGCATAAGAAATGTCTATTTGCACAACTTTATTAAAGGTTTGATTTTTTTCAAAATTTCATTCGAAAATTTAGGGGTTTCTGAACATTCGATTGTGTTTAAAAGCAATAGGTTTCCAGTATTCATGGATTGTAATATTTGTACCAAATTTCATTCGAATCGCTCTATTTGTTCGTGAGATATCGTCCCCACAGACTCACTGACACATACACACAAACATCAATCACTTCAAAAGTGCTCGATTCGTCATCAGGGATGCTTGAAACGTGCTCTCCTGTCGAAAACTCGAATTCGAATTTTCGACTCCGTCACAATACTTTCCTTATACATTATTATATATAAGGAAAGTAAAAAGTTAAAAATTGAACCGGGAAAAAATGCATTGTAATATTCAAATTTTTTACATAATCTTAATCTATGTACTTTTAAACCTCTAAATTTAAATTTTTTTTCATTTCTATTCGCAAGTCTTAAAAATTATTCTTACGAATACCGAAAATGTTTTCTCGGCTTTTTGTCTGTCCCCGAGGTAAAACGACATTTACAGGCAACCATTGTTATTATTTGAACGTTGAATCACTTAACCTTGCTTCAAATTTGGTGAAATATCGCCCACTCAGACACTTTTTTGGCGTGTTCTGGAAACATTTTGAATTTTATAATATGGTTAAGAATAAGTTAACGTCTTTTATCTAGAAATTTGCACAGAAGGTACGTGAGCTGGTCATCATAAGTTGGCCGTTTAAGGTAAAGTTGGTCGATTTTTGGCCATTTCAACGAGTCCTTTATTCAAGATGTTACCTGGAACGATTACCCAATTTGCACATTCATTAATGAGACGACAATATCCTTTGGCACCCGTTTCATCTATGGATTCGATGGGGGCTACGTAGATGTACGCAGACGCATTTTAATTTCCTGAAGCGTGGCTCAACTCGATTTTCTCATACCAGAATTCATTTTTTAGTAGCCTTTTTTTTAATTTTACAAGAAAATTTATCAAAAATCGGTATCGTGGGGGGTTTAAATGATTACAATTACAGCGTCTGACTCTATACTTTAAAGGGCTGGGGGAGAAAAAAACCTTTCGATTGATACCATACTTTACAATGTACCCCCTCCCCCCCTTCCTTCTCAACGGGGACTAATGGCGTCACGAACACAAAAAAAGTTGCATCGCGGCCATCTTTCACGTCAAAGATTGAAACTGTAAGTCACGTGATCATTGAGCCACAAGTAAATCCCTTTATGTCTAATTCTGATGTCTAATTCTGTCGTACGTTAAAAATATATATATATATATATCATTTGGAATCCATTTCGAATTTTTCATTTGAATTAGAATAAATCTATATCTAGTTCTAGATCATTTGATAATAATGGTAATAAATGGGTACAAATAATGGTAATCATGGTAATAAATGGGTAATTTGGTACAAATGGTAATAATGGGTATAAAATTTCGTGAAAATCCAAATTTTGATAATAATGGTAATAAATGAGTAATTTGGTACAAATGGTAATTAATAATGGGTATAAAATTTCGTGAAAATCCATTAACATGTGTGGCCGCTATCGTGTAGGCAAGAAATCGACCTTAGACAGAGATACAGACGTACATCACTCCAAAAATAGTCAAAACGTGTTCGGGTAATCTTAAAACATATATTGGCATTCAAATCTCGAATTCAAAAATTTTCGTGAAAACAATACTATATTACTCAGTATGAACTATATTACACAGAAAACAATACTGTATTACATGGTATGAATTATATTACATAGAAACCATTACTATATCACATAGCATTTATCTATACTATATTCCATAGTCTGAGAAAGCAAAAATTCGACCATGATGAAGGACACTTGATCGTCCACACCTCAAAGTTCGGGTGTAAACGGAACATCAGGTTCATGATGTGGTCATTACGCTCAAAGTTCTACCGTATGTGATGGTCCAACTTTTGCACTCGATGGGGGTAAGTAAAAGCATTGCTGGGAATATTTTGGAAGACTTACCCTTTTAGTGAGAGGTCCTCTACCAGAACGGGCCAGCCACGTTTTCGTGTAGTTGTAGCATGCACTTGTATATGGAGGTGGAAGAAGTTGGTTTATTTGCTGAAACATAAAAAGAAAACGCATCCATTTTTTAAGCAGAACGAAATAATTCTTTATTCACAAAAGGCAAAGATTTTCTAAAACGAGTAAGAAAACAAGTAGTTAATTAAATATTTAAAAATAATCTTTATTTTGTGCGCGTGGGGCAGTTTTATGTGTTGTGTTATAAAATTAATATAAGTGTTCTAAAATTTTAAAACAGTTTCCATTAACAATGAGTAAAAATGTTAGTCGTGGGAAATTTTTTTTTCAATAACGAAATATTGCGCACATCTAAATTTTGAAATATTATTATGTACCAAGAAATTGAAATAGAATATTTTTTTTTTTCAGTTAGGTGATGCACATATACCCCAAAAATATATCAGAAAATATCGTCTGCTTCTTTTTATACGATAGAGTCTATCGTATAAAAAGATTCAGTCTTGGAGTATATCGTATAAAAAGAGGTCAATAGAGTATTCCACATCAAGTGGCCTCAGCCCTGGCAACAGCATAGCAACCGAGAATGTAGGATAGACAGTTAAGACTTAATCTTTGTGTTAACATGGATTTTTCAGTGGTAAAGCGTTTCAAAATAAAATTTCCATCATAAATGGTATTGATCCATATATTTTAGATTCCAAAAATGGATTAACATCTTCTTGAGCTATATTATTGCCGATTACAACCCTATTTACGCTCAATATGGTTTAGAAATATTTCAAACTTAATACTTTATGAATAAATAAGTTATTTTACATTAATAGAAATGAACATGTTGTAATATGTTTATCACAAATTGAATTTTCAAGGATATGAGAACTCAAATTTTGAAGTTGTCAGTGTTATCATATCCTTCCCCTTAAGAACTGAAATCCCCTTTCCACGTCTTTCCGATCTTAATTTAATATTATCCGGTTTTCTGAATACAGGGAATTCTAAGAAAAGAAGCAGAATCTCTATTACCTCGACCACCCCATCCCAAACAGCACAAAAGTTCGGCATATTTATAAACTTGTTCTTCATATCTCACGTTTCTCTTACAAAATCAAATGGATCAAGTCAACGAATAATCACGCGGTGTCCTACAAAAGCTTTTGAAGCAGACGATAAAGAACGTGTAACGTCATGTTGGAAAGCTCTATAAGAATCGTCTATCTGATAAGACAATTCTTATTGATCTCTCTTTTTAGCAATCGAAGAACATCGCATTTTCCCAAAGTGAAATAATTTTTACGTTCTCATACTATAGAATATAGTATAGAGAAATCATAGTTTTCACGAAAATTTTCGACCCGGGAAACGCCATGCAATTCGTTCTAGATGTAGTAGTACATAAATTAGGATTGAACATAATCAAGCTGTATTGGATTCACATTGTATTAGACATACTATAGAACTCATAAATAAATGTATTCACTTTTGAAGGAAACATGAAGTAGTTGGAGCAAGGATTGATGGAGAATCCGTTCCTGAACGGGTTGAGGATGGTATAAGGATTGTGCAAGGACATCTGTATGGCAAATGGAGATCCTGTGTAGAACTGGGTGGCGTGAGTCTTGTCCGTCTTCAGGTGCAGTATGATAACTGGCAAGAAATTAATTAATTAGTAAGAAATAATAATTAGTGAAACGGAATTTTACTGAAATACATGTCTCTAATAAATAAAATTTGATGTGGGCAACACATAGCTTTCCCTACAGATCCAAATTTATTTTCTGTCTTTTTCTTTCGTAATTGCATACATAAAAATTTCATGCGAGCAGCACATTACTTTCTTTGTAGACTCATATTCACGTTATCTTTGTTTCTTCAATAATTCATTACATTGAGTTTAATTGCTCAAAATAACACCCATCATTATTTAAAATGACACTGAATTTGCATTTCTAATTCAATTTTCTTTCTCATTTGATAGCTGGGCTTATTTTCAACAGTGGTGTAGCGAAAATGCGAACAAACTCAACTATCTCGAAAACGCTTAGCCCTAGTGTATTGGGGTTGGTATTATTCTTTTGGTTATTAAAAATTACGTATAAAACAAGCATTTAATGGATATATTTGAGCATACGTAGTTTTTTATTTCAGACTTTGACGATTTTTGTGGCCCATTTCGAATAAAAAAAGTCAGGTTCTTTTTTTTTCCGAATCGTACCAAAATCTAATCAACACCAGGATAACTCACAAGTGACTTATCTACGAAATTTTGTAAAATTTGATCTATTAGCTTTTCAGATAGAGTGGATAAAGGCAATATTTGCGGGCCATTTCGCGCAAAAAAAAAAAAAAAAAGGCTGGTTCTTTTATTCCAAATCGTGCCCAAAACTAATCAGCACCAGAATCATCCACAAGTGACATACCTACCAAATTTTAGGAAATTGGGTCCATTAGTTTTTGAGTTACTTTTGAGTCCATTAGTTTGTTTGGTCCATTAGTTGGATACATAGTACATTGCACAGACAGACACACACACAGAGACGTCACTCTAAAAATAACATTTTCATATTCTAGAGGTCTCAAAACGTGTAGATCTGTCGGAAACTTGAGTTGCGATTTTCGACACGATTCCAGTACTTTCCCTATACATCACCATGTATTGCAGGGAAAGTAAAAAGTAAAACACAGATAATTATTTGAAATTATACACTAAATTTGAAGTTTTACTTCAATTTCCGTTTTCATTTGGCAACTGGACGTATTTTCATAGGCGATGTGGCAAAAGTGCGAAAACAATATCTCGAGAACGGTTAGTCCTAGACTTATGGAACGGTCTTATATCTTTCGTCGCCAAATATTACGCATAAAACTTGCGTTTAATCGATACATTTGAGCACATGTAGTCTTTTATTTTAGATTTTAGCAATTTTTGTCGAGCCGTTTCGTAAATAAAGGCAGGTTCTTTCTTTCGGAATAGTACCAAACTCTAATCAACAGCAAAGTATCTCCAAGGTAATTTATCTACCAAATTTTGTGAAATTGGGTCCATTAGTTTTTCTTAATTAGCGTAAATACATAAATTGCGCAGATAAACACACATATGTCACGTTAAAAATAGTTTTATCGGGTTTTGGAGTGCTCGGAACGTGTAAATCCGTCGAAAATTTGATTTGCGATTTTCAACACGATTTCAATAATTTCCTATACATTACCATGTATTATAGGGAAAGTAATAAATTTAGATGGAATTAAAATCAGCACTACCATTACTTCAACATATAATTCATATAATTAATATAACCTATAATTCATATAATACATATAATTCATATAATTCAACATCATAGTTTCAGTTCCCTATGTTAAATCTTTTAACTACCGTTGGTAGTAATAAGAAGTACTATATTATACATCAAACGAATTTATATCAACTGAATCGCAAAATTTACATTAAATTAATTTTCTATATCGAACTATTTTAATAGTATCTACGAAGCTAATATAAACGAATTTTCCCCTACCGTTATTTTACTGCATCTGTGAGATGCTTTCACGGATGCAATAAATATAAAAATTTGATGTAGACAGTTCATGACTTTTCTTACATCATGCAATGACTCTATATTTATTTCACGGCGCAATAACGGTGTATCACAATGTTTTTGGCATTCAATTAACACCACGTATATAGAAATTAGGCGCTTTGGCAACCGTGAGTACGACCGTGAGTATGAATAATCACGTCCTCAGTTTTATTAATACTCGCCTGCAAAATTATCATCCAAACTCAGTAGACATTTAATGTACAACCCGTGAAGTAGATGATTATAGGGGCGAATTCTTGAGCATCAAAAATGTGGATTCTCAGACAATAGAGCTGGCATTTTGTGTGTGTGTGTGAAATGGCCTGCAAAAATCCCATTGTTGTAGTACATTGTCCCCAAAGGTTGTTAAAAAAATCTGATGTGGGCAGCACATGACTTGCCCTGCAGACTGAAATCCATTTTATCTTCATTTCATTAATGATTCATTAAATTAAGTTTAATTTCACTGAATAACATGCACAATTAATTGAAATTGCAGTGAATTTACACTTGTAATTTCGTTTTAATTTGATAACTGGACCTATTCTCAAAACCGGCGGAGCAAAAATGCGAAAAAAAAAAAACTATTTCAAGAACGGCTAGACCTAGAGTAATGGGGTTGGTATCATTCTTTTAATCGTGAAAATTTACATATAAAACAATTATTTAATGGGTACAAACGTAGTCTTTTATTAGATTTTGACGATTTTCGCTGGCCATTTCGCAATAAAAACAGGTTCTTCTTTTCCGAATCGTACCAAAATCTAATCAGCACCAGGGTAACCTACAAGTGACTCTACCAAATTTTGTACAATTTGACTATAATTAGAGTGGATATAGACAATTTTTGCGGACCATTTCGCAAAAAAATGCAGATTCTTTTATCCCGAACCGTACTCAAATTTAATCAGCAACAGGATCAGCCACAAGTGACTTATCCACCAAATTTCATGAAATTTGATCAACTAGTTTTTGAGTTAGAGTGGATACATACATTGCACAGCCAGACAGACAGACAGACAAACACACACACAGACGTCCCACCAAAAATAGTTTTTTCGTATTCTAGAGGTGTTAAAGCGTGTAGATCCGTCGAAAACTCAGTTGAGATTTTCGACATGATTCCAATAATTTCCCTATACATTACCATGTATTGCAGGGTAAGTAAAAAAAGTTCTATATTCAGCTTCGCTTATATATATGTATGAAAATATGTATAAATTGTTTACATTTTTATCTATTAGGTTCGGGAATATAAGCGTCCTTAAACTTTACATTTTGCTTAACGTTCCGATTTCAGTCGGATACCCTGCCTCGACCATAGACGCTGTTCACGTCAAAAGGTTGGGAATCACTACTATAGACTGAAGAGAGGATGAAAACTTACGTGTCTGTGTTCTTATAGATTGTGCACCTTCAGTTCTTCCCCACAAACTGTTGTATGCGTAACAATTACTTGGGAGGCCCTTTGTGTCAAACACATTTACAGTTTCATAGTTGTACCTGAAAGAGAATGAAAAAATCTGGTGTGAGCAACACATGACTTTCCTTATGTAATGCAATGATTTTACTACATTTACAGATAAAAAATTTTTTATTATTATAGTAGATACTTCTATTATTTCCAAGAAATTGAATTTTCTTCAATGAGTCCTCATTTTCATTGATTTAGCGTATTTTTATCCATTTGGCGAGATTTCCGTTAATTTGGCAATATTTAAAAAGTCGTCAAGTTGGCGACATTTCGACAAAATTATCGCCAAAATCTCGCCAAGCGTTATGGACGGAGAAATAAGATATTCTTATACCAGATAAATGATTATTGGCGTTCAAATACAAAAGTATTACTCAAAGTATCTTTTCTCATGAATGGAACGAGCTAGATCCACGAGAATGATGTCACCCAATTTATCGCCTAGTATTTAATATGTCACCCAATTTATCGCCTAGTATTAAAATAGGGCGTCACACATGAAAAGTGACCATGTTTCTCAACAGTTAATATATATTTTTAATTTATGGGATTTTTTGATAAATTTATGTGAAAAATGAGCAATATCTCAAGAACGGATCATGCTAGCGTTTTAAAGTTTATGTCAATCGTTTTCTAAGGAAAAATTACATAAGAAATGTCTGTTTGCGTAACTTTATTAAAGGTTTTGATTTTTTGATGATTTTTTCAAAATTTCACTCGAAAATTTAAGGGGGTTCAGAACATTCGATTGCGTTTAAAAACAATAGGCTTCCAGTATTCACGGATTGTGATTTTTGTACCAAATTTCATTTGAATCGCTCTATTCGTTCTTGAGATATTGTCTCCACAGACTCACTGACACACACACACATACTTTCACACACACACACACACAGACATCACTTCAAAAATGTTTGATTCGTGATCAGGGATGCTTGAAACGTGCTCTCCCGTCGAAAACTCGAATTCGAATTTTCGACCCCGTCATAATACTTTCTTTATACATTATGTATATGAGGAAAGTAATAAGTGTAATAACAATTTTTATGAGAAAGGGATTATGTCTATGAAAAGAAATTTGAACAATCACAAAATCTGACAATAGGAGAATGAAAAGTGACAACATAGAATGAAAACTGGACCTGAAAAATATGTCTTCAGGTTGCAAATGGTCCCCCACATGTATGTTTGAAAAAAACACTGAGCACGTCAAAGCATACCTGAACTAGAGCCGAACGTTTTTGATATAATAATGTCTGTGTGTGTGTGGACTCTATAATGTCACGAACGAATGAAGCGTTTCAAAAATAATTGGTACGATTATTACAATCTGTGAATAATGGAGGCCCTATTGACTTTAAATGCAACTGAATGTTCGGAAGACTCCCCTTTTCTCAATTTTCGAATGAATTTTTGAAAAATACATAAAAATCAGGACTTTTATGAATGACAAATAAATAATGTTTCCAACGTAATTTTTCATCCGAAACCAAATGATGCTCACTTTAGAACACAATCATCAACCGTTCTCGAGATATTGCACGTCTTTCAAATAAATGTATAAAAAAAAATTATGTGAAATAGTAGTAAATATCATCCAATAGGTTCACTTACTACATGCAATATTATGCGACACATCTGTTAGCACCATTCTCGTGGATCTAGTTCGTTCCACTCACGAGAGAAGATACTTTATGCACTAGTTTTGTATTTTGACGTACAACAGTTCGCCCATAGTTATTTATTTCACGGGACTTATTATATTAGCAGTTTTTTTGCATTTTCATGAGGATTTTGCAGACAAGTATGAATAAGCCACTCAGTTTAGACATATAAATTGCCAAAAGCGTCGAACAGAATTGTGCTGTGGATTTTATATACATAATTGCGCCGTGAAATAAGTAAAATAATTGCATTATGTAGAGAAGACCAGGTTCTGCCAGTTTTGAACTCTTTCCAACATAGTTCAAAAGTGTTTATGACTTCGTTCATTCTGTCTGTCCTTTCGCACGATAACTGCCGTAAAAATGACTTCATCAAAATGAAATTTCAGTATGTTGCTGAGATTGGTCCATGTGACATATGGGAATGTAGATGAATAATATCACCCAATTAGTTTTGGATTGAACTCGGATTGAAAAAGTGAAATACGTTGAACCCTATAGGACTTCATTTTGCAAACATTTTTTAAGCGACGTTAAAATTCACAAATTGCTTCGAAAATGTTACAAAATATTCAACTTATCTCATAAAATATATAAAAAAAATTTCAGCAAAATAGGCTCGGTAGTTTTTTAAATAAAAAATTAAAATAATAATGGCACCCATATAATATGAAGAAATCACGTGATCCACTTCAAAATAAAATAGGGCGTCCATCTTTTTTTCCCAGAGTAAAAATCGGGATTTTTAAAGTTATTTTAAATTTATATTGAGTGTTGCATCCGTCCTAAATGTGCAGAATGTTGCTGTTGTTGAGACCCAGACCGTCCGACCTACCAGAAAGGTGCAAGATAACTGCTTGGACGGCCGGGAAGTGCCACCCAATTCAGACGGAACCCAGTGGGGGGGGCATCTACAGGGACCGTACCCTCCTTCCCTTACCACCAACCTCTCGGAAGGACTTACGGATCCACATGTTTAACGTGATCATACTCCGCGTGAACACGGCGGCAGTTTTGGCAGTGGAGGGAATCAAACCTGGGCCTACCGAGTGCAATTCCCGCACGCTAACCACTGGGCTACCGCGCCCCAATGTGCTGCAGAATGTAAACAAGTGATTGTAAGATGAGTTGTATAAGAATTTCTGAATTTTTTCGCGCAAAATTATTTAACTCTGGAGTCTGGAATAAAAGTGTATAAAGGAAATATTCACTATTTTTACACAGAGAGCCAGACGACTTATATTTCGATGGCTTCATTTGAATAAAGTTCATTATTTTCGATGAAGTTTTAAGTTTTCAAGTAAAATATTGTAGTTCTTGTAGTTATTGTAGCTCTGTGATAATTAAAAAAATATCCCCGCTGAATGTATCGCATTTTAGAGATGTTTAAATAAAATTGCATTTCCGTTGGAAAGTGCTTCAGAATCAATGCTTTACGCATGATTGATCTTTCCTGTTTATTTACTAATTGCGTTAGGAATGATTTGATTGTTTTAATTATTATGTTCTTAAGACACGCTTTCGGCCAAAATTTCAAGAAATGGTACATGAGTAATGGTAAAATGGCGGCACTTACGTGCAGTCCGTAAAATCCGGTGCATCGTAAACGATGCAGCTGGTAACCATTTCTTTCGCTTGTATCCCCATCTTCCGGTATTCCATTCGAGGCAGATCCGGAAGTTGCTTAGGTGTCACTGTCGGAAACTAGAAACAAGCAAGAAAGATCAGTCATGCATAAAGCATTGATTATATATGAAACACTTTCCAACAGAAATACAATTTTATTTACATATCTCTGCAATACATTTAGCGGCAATATTTTTAAAATTATCATAACACTACAATTTAGAAAACTTCATCCAAAAAAATAAACTTTATTCAAATGACGTCATTGAAATATAAATCGTCTGGCTCATGAAAAAGCAGTATAAATTTCATTCATAAACTTTTATTCTATTCCTTTCATTCATCACAATACTACAATTATTTATTTTACTTAAAAATTTAAAACCATGAAGGAAAAAGTAATTTAACTATGTGCTTGAAACTTCATCAAAAAGTCCGCTATAAAATTGTCTGTTCTCTATGAAAAATCAATGACTGTTTCATATCAACTATATTGCAGGCTCCAGCGCTAAATAATTTTGCGTTAAACAAATTCAGCAATTCTTATACAACTTATCTTACAGCTTGATACGTTTACAATCTCCATAAGTAAAAATTAGGCTTCGTAGTAGAAATAATTAAAGTTGGATGATCATTTAAATTCAAATATATTGTAATTGCGTTGTTTTAGAATATTGATGCACAGACATTAAGCAAAAATAAAGCGGTTTTAGGAGGGATACAACACTCAATATGAATTAAAAAGAACTTTGAAAATCACGATTTTTGATGGATGCCATATGTCTTTTTGAAGTGGGTCACGTGATTTCTTCTTATAATGGGTGTAATTGTTATTTTATTTCCATTTAAAAAAAAACTAAATATATTTTTCTGAAATTTTTTTTATATATTTTATGGGATAATTTGAATATTTCCTAAAATTTTCGAAGCAATTTATGAATTTTAAATTCGCTTAAAAAATATTTGAAAATTGAGGTTTCATAGGATTCAATGTATTTCATGTTTTCAATCCGGGTTCAATCCAAAACTAATTGAGTGATATTATTCATTTATATTCCGATAAGTCCCACAGACCGTTTGAACGACATACTAAAATTTGATACTAAAAGTCATTTTTACGACAGTTATCGTGCCAACGGACAGACAGAATGAACGAAGTAATAAACACTTGTGGCGATTGTGCGTCGCCGGGCCCCGAATCAGGGACCCTTTGGTTACAAGACCGACATTATAATCTCTGAGCAAAAGCTAGCTCCTCCTCTGTTCTTATAATTCGGGTACTGGCTCCAAGAATCTTTGATCAGATGCCTTTGCTGATGCACACTCCCTCCGCTGATGATGAAGGCCAGGAGGCGTGTCGCCTCGGCGTGACGGGCAGTCGTGGTCAACCAGTAAGGGAGTGTCAAGGCTTCTGACTCCGTGTGGTGCTGCCATCTCGTGTTGAGAGGTGAAATCGTTGGAGAGGAAGGTTGCGTGTTTCAAACGTCCAGTCATCATTGTGGCGATTGAGCGTCGCCGGACCCCGAACCAGGGACCCTTTGGTTACAAGACCGACATTATAATCACTGAGCAAAAGCTAGCTCCTCCTCTGTTCTTATAATTCGGGTACTGGCTCCAAGCATCTTTGATCAGATGCATTTGCTGCCGCACACTTTTCAACTATGTTGGAAAGTGTTAAAAATAGAATGAATGAGTCTTCAATAGACTTTCTCATACATTCACATTCTATAGTGTTTAGTTCTACTTGTATTAGAATTGATATCAGAGTAAAACGAAAGATGTATCTTTTTTTTAGTTTTCGTGACCAAGTTAGTCTTTTAAAATAGTTTTCAAAAAATCTTTAAAAATTCAGCTGGCAACAGCTTAGTGACGCCGACGGATGAACTTGGCTTATCTGCATTAATATAATAAACTTCCGTCCCAATAGCTCAATGGTAGAGCGTCGACTGGTTAGTGAGAAAATCCTAGCGGTTCGATGCCCGGTTGAGGCAGCAAGGCTTTTTACAATGGCGCCCGAATGAATCAACCCAGTAGGTTAGTAACAAAGATGTCGGAGGTCTGAAAGTGACCCTAGTACGACCAGTACGGATTCAGTGAACTCTGGAAGATTGAGCGCCGCTTTAAAAATTGAGGGGATAACGACCACGCAGGATACTAATCTAAGTAAAAATAGTAGTAGCAGGAGGCTAACCTGAGATAAAAATAGCAGGAGGTGGTCAGTCAGAATGTCAGTGGCCCGCCCATCTGGCATTAGAGGGTGGAGGAAGCAGAGTCCATTTCGAAGATAAGAGCTTGCCATTTCGTTCCAGTAGCTCAACGGTAGAGCGTCGGCCGGCCAGTTCCAAGATTCGGGGTTTGATTCCCAGTTGGGTCAGAAAGGTTCTTTACAATGCGCCCGAACAAATCAACCCTGTAAGTTAGTGCAAAGATGCCGGAGGTTTGCAAGAGGCCTTAGTACGACTAGCACGGATTCAGTGGACTCTGGGATATGGAGCGCCGATTTCAAAGACAGAGGATAACGACTACGCAGGAAGTTAACCTGGAGGATAAAAATAGCAGCAGAAGGCTAACCTGAGATAAAAAGAGCTGGAGATAGTTAATCAGATTGTCAGTTACACGCCAATCTAACATCAGAGAGTGGAAAATGCAAAGTTCACTTCGAAGCTAATAGCTTGCAACTTCGTCCCAGTAGCTCGATCGTAGAGCATCGGCTGGACAGCACAGGGATCCGAGGTTCGATTTCCTGATGGGGCAGCAAGGTTCTTTACAAAACTATTGTGAAATCCTAGTAATTATCAATCTCCCCATACACTATATACTACTATCAATTCCGGAATTAGCACACTTCCGGGAGTGATCGCTTTTCACAGGAATATAATATTGTGAAATTATTAAATTCCGAAAGTTCGAGTTCTACTCATATCAAATACTAAATGTTGTATCTAGTTTTAATTTTTGACATAATGTATCAACGCACAAAATTGTATAACAGCCATTTTATGCAATAAAATTTTTATTAGATATAAACAATAAGCGACAAAAATGTTCAGTAAGAAATCCAGCTTTTGGATCAATGATTTGTTTTTAAAAAGTTTTTTTTTTATAGTTTTCGAGCAATCGTCTTGTCAAGTTGAAAGAGACTAAAAATTTTCGATTTTCAAAGTTTGCTTATATCTCGAAAACTAAAAGTGCTATGAATAGTAATAGTAGCCATTTTAAGTCCTACAAGGATATAACAATTGGAAATTTATTGGGGTTTTATTTTACAAGACGCTTAGTGACGCAGAACTATTTCGGCTCCATCGGACTGGAGCCACCGCCGATTTTTTTAAATAAATAAATCTTGTGAAAGAATAACTTTTCATGATATATAAAAATTTTCTATGAAATAAAAAAAAATATATCATTTTTTCTAATATGAAAAGTATTATAAGAAAATAAATCGCTTCGTTCTATGCATATTGCGAAGTTTTATATATATATATATATATATATATATATATATATATATATATATATATATATAAAGGAACTTTTAAGAGAACTAGTAAATGTCCGTTTTCAAGAAGTGCCCAATTAGATAAGATACGTTCATTTTGTGGATTATGCAATTAATTAAAACAGTCTTTATGAATTCAGCTGGGCAGTAAATGTTTAATTGGATGCAGCATATGTATTACAGTAATTTTTGCTTCGCTGAGTACCTGGATTCAGCGACCCCCTGCATAAAAGACCACCTTTTCGATGTCTCGTAAGGTTCGCTCTAAATAGGTTTCCCTGTAGTAGGCTGTAAAAGAATTAAGGCTCAACTTAACTTTCTCATACCAGAATTAATCCCCTCTCACCCTCACCCCAAGTTTTACAAAAATATATATATATATATTGAAAAATCGATATCGTGGATCTAAATGATTACAACTTTAGCGTGTTACTCTTCACTTTAAAGGGCTTGAAAAAAATATTTCGATAGATAACCTACTTGATAATGTACTCCCACCCCCCCGCCCGCCTCCCACGAGGGAGGTAACTTTTCCCCAAGGAGGGCTAATGGGGATAATGACGTCACGAATAAAATAAGTTTATATGGCGACTATTTTGCACAACAACGATTGAAACTCTAAAGTCCCGTGATCATGGAGACATAAATAACGCTTTTGTGCATGATTACGTCCAATCTCGTCCTATGCTTCCATGTTAAAAAACAAAAAATAAATAAATAAATAAATAAAATTTTGAATAAAATTGAAAGTTTGTGGTCGAATTTTAAAAAATATCTATCCAGTTCTAGCCTTTTTTTTTTTTTAATAACAAAGACGGATATAAAGTTTCGTGAAAATCCAATAATATTTGTAGGAGATATCGTGTACGCAAGAAATCGACCACAGACGGAAGATAAGAAATCGACCACGACAGACGGGCGCAAATGACTCCAAAAATAGTTCAAACGTGTTCAGAATGTATTAAAATATACATGTAATGTATTAAAAAAAATTAATAATAAAAATAATTATAGTAATTAAATAGTAATAGTAATTAAATTAGTAATTTAATACATGCATTAAAATATACATGTATTAAATATACATGTATTAAAATATACATTGGCATCAAAATCGAACATTTTCGTGAAAACATTATTTTCTCAATAACAAGCGAGAAAGTAAAAATGTAATATGGGCAGCACATGACTTTCCTCTACATAATGCAATCACTTTACTTCTTTCATAATGAAACAATAGTGTACAAAATTCATGAAACAATTTTTTAGGCATCGAATTAACATAACTTACATTGAAATTGAGAGCTTTTGATCCAAAATCCGCTTATTAGTCCAATCAGACATATTTATACACACGTGCGAAATCCCTTTCAAAATGAACTTGACATGACTACTTATCGAATTCTTGGGCATCAAAATACAAAACTATTACAAAAAGCATCTTCTCTCGTGAATGGAGGAAACTAGATGAACGGGAATGGTGTGAGCTAATTTGTTACATAATACTGCATACGAAATGTGAACCTATTGGATAATATTTCCTATTTTTGTTAATTTTATGTAATTTTTTTGATAAATTTATTTGAAAATTATGTAATATCTCAAGAACAATTCATGTTAGCGTTCTATAGTTTGCGTCATTTGTTTTCTAATGAAAATTACGTATGAAATGATTATTTATTTATAACTATAACTTGTTCTATTAAATTCATTCGAAAATTAAGGGGAGGTCATCTGGACCTTCGATTGAGTTTAAATTCAATAGGGTTGTTCCCCAGTATTCACTGATTAAAATAATGGTATGAAATTATTTTCGAAAAGCTTTATTCGTTTTAGAGATATCACGTCTACATACACACACACCCACACACACACAGACATCGTCTCAAAACGTTCGATTCGAATTCAAGTATGCCTGAAACGTGCTCTTATGTGGAAAATACGAATTGGAATTTTCACTCTATCACAATACTTTCCCTATACATTATACTATGTAATAAAGTTGCAATAAAAGCTTGTAAAATAAGCTGTAACAAAAGAATACTTACCGATTCATTTCCAGGAGATTCGTGGTTGGGATCGCAATAGAAGGGGTTTTCCTTGCAGAACAATTCCAGACTCGTATTCGGGTAACACATCGTGGGGAAACGGTCACAGAATAGATCTGATTTTATACTAGAAAAATAAAAAAGCGACATTCAACGAAAATCAAGGGCTGTGTTGGATTGTTTGGGTCTTTTCGTATGTACATGGTGATCGAGAGCCATGCATAAAGTACCGCGAAATTGAAGTAGTAGAATTTTTTTCAGCTAGGTGGCGCTCACTGACTCTAAAAATATATCAGGAATATCGTCTGCTATTATTATCTAATACGTCCGACAATCATTATAGACTTTTTTCTTTTATTTATCGAAAGCCACATGGCGTTTTCGCCGTGTTAAATAATTTTTGTTAAAATAAAAAAATATGGCATGCATATTTTGATATTTAAAAATAAATAATAAATATGAAGGAATTATTCTGTGGATTCGGTTCGAACTTCATAAGTAGTACTGCATTATATGCATTTCTATGGCGAAAGCCTAAAATATTTATTTAAATTGTCAATTTTTGTAAAAATAAATTATGAACGTAATGCAAAGTAGAACTGAAATAATAAAGAATATTCTTACGTATTCAAAATTATTTTACCTTTTAATTTATTTTTATTAACATATATTCTGTACTCTATCCTACAACTATGAAAAAGCACTGGTTAATTATATTCATAATTAGGGAATTTTAATTTAAAAATAATCAAAAATGCATATACACTAAATACTACGCCTTTCTGTTGTATTAACTAACAAAAGCGGTTACTTTACTAACACTAGCGACATCTAGATATAATTTTCAGAGCATTGTGGCCTTTTCAAGCGTTTTATCCACAGGAGTTTTATCGCCTTTCTAACTCCATGATAGAAACTCTGTGATAATATTTTCGACCATTAAAGAACTGATTTGTGTGAAAATCTCTCAAAATCGTGCTTCAACATAAAATAATTAAAAAACTAAATCGAATTTTTAAAAAATCTCGTCGAGGTATGTCGTGTCGAAAGTTCATTCAATCCAGTACTGAATTTTGTGACTGCCCGTCCAGACAGATAAACATGTTTTTATTATTATTATTATTTATTATTTTTATTTTTTTATATTTATTTTATTATTATTATTAGTATTATTATTTCTATTTTTATATTTATTATTATTATTATGCTACAGATGACATACACAGACAGAAAGAAAAACTTCATCTTTTATTATGTAAAATGACTTAAAGAAAAACCATTCTTACCTATTATAGCTACATACAGACACAGCCGGGAGATCAAATTCGTCTGGGAAGTTATATTCTACGTCCACCACTGTTGGGTAAGTCCAGAAAACTTCCAAGAAGGCGAAGGTCTGCCAAAAGAATCCTATAGTGCAGCAGACGAAAACAATTATTTTGAGAGTCTTTTTGCAGATATTCCTTGTGAGTACTATCTGGGGGATGCCGGTAATGACGGAGTTCTTAAGAAGTCGTTTAAATTGTGTCCAGAATCCCATGGTTAGCTGTGAATTCAATAAAGACATGTATAAATAACACTGGCCTCTGACGATGACTATTTACTCAATTGACCTCAGTTCTTTTATTTTAAATGTACAGGGAAACAAGAGGCGTTCCTAGGAAATGCAGGGTCTTATTGGAAGTATCAGTTGCGTCAGGCTGCCCATAAGGGAGGGAAAACCAGGGCCGTAGTCAGAGACGAACTTGAAGAGGGGCTGGAGGGAAATTCAGGGGGGTGGGGGTGGGGGCTCAACAGTCTTGAAGAAGAGGCTCACCCAAAACACAATTAATCATTTGCATTTATAAACCATAATAGTTACTATTATATATTTCAATTCATATGAATTATTAACAAATAATTGCATATTTATATTTGCAAGTTAAGAGCTGATTATTAATATCCATATAGCTACTATACATCAATATTAATATATAATAATTTCAATGGATTTTATTGTAAGCATTAACTAGTCATAAAACTATTAATAATGTGTAGAAACATGTTGAAAGTTTACGTTATTGCTTAATATGAACTCTTACTTACTTATCAGTTGATTTTGACTCTATACTGTATAACAGTGAACCCCACAATAATAAAAAAAGAAAGTTTTCTCCAGATCATTAGTATAATCACAAATTCAGCTATATTAAAAAATCTGTAAAACGAAGTCATTTATAAAAAAATCTCAAAGAAATGTTTATGCAAAATTTGAATGACATTTTGTATGAAATTCTATATTACTGCTCAACATTTAATATTTTTATCAGGAGGGCTGAGTATACTTCTTAGAGGGGCTTAGCCGCTTCTGGCCCCTGCCTGACTACGGCCCTTTGGAAAACACCACTCGAGAGGGGGTCCAGCACCAGTGGGGGCGCGGACCCTCAATATATATATATTTTTTTTAGGATGGAGAAAACATGTTTAATTTACACAGAAGGAAAAATCAAATATGATAATGCCCTTGATAAATGTTTGTAGGGGCTCACAAACTATATGGGCGGCCCTGCTTGTGAGACCCTATTAAAAGCATCATTTGCGGGATCTCACTGAAAGCTTTTACTCCACTTTCTTCATTTATTTCTGTTTTATACAGTGTATACTGTATGGTTTTTATTTGACATTGATATTTATGGGAAACCGTATTGTGGGAAAAATGTATTTTGTTCGATGTTTTGGATTTTCCATTTCTTCCACAAAAACATAAAAGACCAGATTTTGTTCCGATAAAAATTAGGCAACCATAAGTAGTCCCTCAAACGCCAACGCAATTTTTCGTGATTTATTAATTTCTGGCTGCATATGATCAATAGTTTTTTTTAGCAGACAATCTTCGTTGAAATTCTGTCATTTTTATGTTCTGCTAACCTGATTTGAATATTCGACCCATTATCAAAACATGTTGTGGATCCATTTTATTTATATTACAACTTTTGGCGCCCTATTTAGGTCTAATCGACCTCAGGCCGGACCTGACCTGAAACCCTGTGTAGAGTAATTATTTACGAGACTTTAAAAAGGTATCGTTACAATAGTCGCTGAATACAACTCAAGTATGACAAGAAGCAAAACTTACAGTAAAGTACGTTCTTGTTATTGCTGCATTTAAGTAAGTTATTATACTAACCTATTTAAATTCATAAAGAATATTTTAATTAACTTGACAATTTATTACAACTTGAAAATTTATTAACTTGACAATTTATTACTTGACAATTAACCCCGCGAGGGGGCTGATGACGTCACGAACAAAACATTTTTCATTACTATGATTGAAATTATAAGTCTCCTGATCATTGAGCTATACATAAATCCTTTTATGCATGCATGTCAAATTTTGTCCTATGCTACCCTTGTTAAAAAATATAAAATTTCGAAGTTTTCGCTCTAATTAAAAAAAAAAAATAATTTTATCAAGTTCTAGATTTTTTTTATAACAAAGCCGGATATAATGTTTCGTGAAAATCCATTTATATTTGTGGCCGCTATCGTGTGCACAAAAAATCGACCACAGACATCACTCCAAACATAATCAAAACGTGTTTAGGAGGTCTTAAACAAAATCTCCAATTCAAAAGTTTTAGTGAAAACAATACTTTCTCTATATTATATTACTCTATAGAGAAATATTATCTATATTTCTCTTATGAAAAAGTAAAAATAGAAAAAATGGACATTAATTGGTCGTTTTGATAAATGATAGCGATTTAAATTAAAGGTTTTAATGCATGCTTCTGTGTAAATAAATAATAATAATGATCTTTTCTTTTGATACTTCTAATATTAAGATTTCAAAATTCGCATTGTGCTGCTTTCACTAATTTGATCTTATCTCAGCTTCTAATCGTGCAAAAGCCTAGCTTTAAAGACTGTATTTAGTTTGAGCTAATGAAAGCTGTGTACCCGGTTTTTCTGCGCCCCGCAAACTTATTTATGGCGTATTGCATCCGCGTAGCGGGCGAAACATGTTTAGGCACATAATTCGGACGTAGTAGACCTGCGCAGTTATTTACTTATTTTTTTGTTTTATCTAAGTAGGAATATCGCTAAAACGTTGTTTAGTTTACGAGAATTTGCAACGAGAATTTTTATAAAAGTGCAATTTTAATCTGAAATCTGGAGTAACTCTGGATGTTAGTAATGAAAGAAATAAGCTTACCTACTTATGTTCTTTCTCAATTTTAAAATCAAATACCAGCAACACATACTGAAAGAAAGTTCGAATTCTTCTGGAAATAAGAAGTTTTGATTTTAAAAGTGTCGGTATTTTAAAATGTTGAGAATATTCCGGATTGAATCAAGGGATTTTGTCTACCAAGAAGTCTTCTCTTTTCGAATGTGATGCACTCACCACTGTTTTACATTAGAATGGAGGTAGAAACGAAGTTACAATCTGAGGAATCTAAGCCTTTTCTTAAATAAATAAATAAATAAATAGAATCACATAAAAACGTGTTTACGAATAAGTTATTTTGAAAGACTCAAATGTAATAGCTAGGAGTTGCATAGTGTATAATGGACCGCAAACAACATTTCTAACATGACAGATAATCAATGCCATTTATATACTGATGGCAGAGAGGGGGGGGGGGGGAATGATGAGTTTTCTTGGAATGGATCGAAATTTTCACTAAATCTGTCTTTCGAACAAAAATAGGCTTTTAAGCAGAGTAAAAAGTAAATGAAAGCATATATGATCTGGTAGTGAGTTGCACTAGTCGTATAGTTTTCAATTTGTCTTTTTATGCTCCCAAAAAAGAAAAAAAAAGATACGTACAGAAAGAAATAAATCAATGGATAGGAGTGTACGAAGTTTAACTGTGCAGTTTTGTTAAAAGTATGTATCCTGCTATATGGTTTTCCAAACAACAGACAAAAAACAGGTTGATGGCAGTCTTGATTTTTGATGAGCACAGTTGAATCCTTATTACTTTCGCTACACACATATAGTATAATGAAAACTAGTTTTGAATACGATTGTGTTTGTTCTCTTTACTTACTCTCGACTAAAGCCCTTTTACCAATAAAGATTCAATTACAGAAACATTGTAACAACTAAAAAAAAAAAAAAAAATTGCTGCCTTGTTTCAGAGGATGCTGAACAAATGGAATATACCGGTTGAAAATTCTTAAACACCCCAATAAATTTGTAAGGAAAGGTCGACGAATGTGCACGTTAAGTCCATCTACAGTAGAATTACCAAGCACGATCGAATGAAAGAGATTGCAGCACCATTAGCGAGTCATTTTAAAAGCTGGGACAACGAACTCGGTAACAAGGCGAGATAGATGAAAAAAGCCAATTACAAATTTGTAGAGCATTAAAATCGATGTCAGTGACTATTCCAAAGTCAGTCGATCGACAAATTGTATTCCAGACACATCGACACGGCCACGTCACGTGTTTCGTATTCATTCACCCTCTCAAACCGTGGGTGTACTCCCAGGATACAAAAATCTGATGTGGGCAGCACATGACTTTCTCTACAGACTTGAATTCCTTATCTTTTTATTTCTTTATTAATTCATTAAATTGAGTTTAATTGCACAAAATAGCGAGTATAATTATTTGAAATGGCACTGAATTTGCCCGTTTAATTCAACTTTTGTCTTCATTTAGTAACGACATATTTACCAAGGCGAAGCACCAAAAATGAGAAAAAAAACTACAATATTTGCAGAACGGCTAGTTCTAGGGTAACGGGATTTGTCTTACTCTTTTCACCGGTAAAATTTGAGTAAAAAACAAGCATTTAATAAATACATTTGAGTACACGTAGTCTTTTATTTTAGATTATGATGATTTTTTTGCGGACCACCGCGCAAAAAAAGGCAGGTTCTTTTTTTCCGAATCGTACCAAAATCTAATCAGCACCAGGGTAACCCACAAGTGACTTACCTATTAAATTTTATGAAATTTGATCCATTAGTTTTTGAGATAGAGTGGATACATACATTCCACAAACAGACACACACACAGACGTCACGATAAAAATAGTTTTTTCGTATTCTAGAGTACTTGAAACGTGTTGATTCGTTTTAAATTATTATTTTTTTATGGTTAATTGGAGAATTCATTTGCAATTACAACTACCAATTAACAGTTTTAATTGTCAAAAAACAATTAACATTTCTACTTTAATTATTAATTGCAACTAATAATTAAAAGTAATTGTCCATTTCTATTTTTTAATTCAATTAAATTTTGCGCAGTGTTGGTACACGTGAATTTTATAAGTTTGATGGGGTCTTTTAGGCAACTGGATTCAATCTAAGTAAGTCAGGCTCTAATTTTATAAATAACCTCTTCTCAGATTCAAAGATGCCAAAAAAGGCAATCTGTTTTAACTTTCCCTGCAATGTATGGTAACGTATAGGGAAAGTATTAGAATCGTGTCAAAAATCAGACTCCAGACCGATCTACACTTTTTAGGAACATTAGAACACGACACACTATTTTTAGCGTGACGTTTCTGTGTGTGTTTAAGACTCCTCTATATACCAGAATCATTGGATACCCGGAACAGGAGCACACTTGTGAAAGCTAAATTTTACAATATTGTAATTGAAATTTCTATTTTTATGTAAAGTATTTATTTTAAACACTCATTTTATAATTTCGGTAACTGTAGTATGTATTATTATTGACTTTTATTTGTTACTAGCCGCCTTCGGCGACCAGCCTGTTCGCTACCCTTGAAAATTCTGACCGTGGCAAACTCGCTGGCGCCATAACCCCGTGGAGTTGTTGTTGAGACCCAGACCATCCGGCCTAGCAGAAAGGTGTAAGGTAACTATTTGGACGGCCAGGAAGTGCTACCCAATTTAGATCGGAAACCAGTGGGGGAGGCATCCACAGGGTCCGTACCCTCCTTCCCCTACCACCAACCTCTCGGAAGGACTTACGGACCCACATGTTTAACGTGATCGTACTTCGCGTGAACACGGCGGCAGTTTTGGCAGTGGCGGGAATCGAACCCGGGCCTACTGAGTACAATTCCTGCATTTAAAATATAACGTAATATCACCGCGACAATCTCCATAACTTTCTTTTCATTTATTTTTTCAGGGTTTTAGTTTTTTTTTTCATTGTGGTCCCAACCACCACCCGATGTAAACAATACATCGCCACAATTCAATCCAGCATAATGAGCCAAAAACCTTATAAAAAGCAAACACTAATTCGGTTTTTAATTGTCCCTAGGCAAAAAACCGTACAAACCATAATTCAATCATTTAAATTTTATAATGACCATATGCTAAGCCCTTAATTCCATCATTTAAAATATCCATTTAAAAAATCCATATCGTTCCATCATTTAAAATATAAATATAATAATTTCACCCGATTTATACAATACATCATCACGATTCAATCATTTAAATTTTATAATGACCATATGCTAAGCTCTTAATTCCATATCACATAATTTTCTAACCCGTCTCCATGGAAACGGCGTGACGTCCCCGGCTGCGCACGCAGGGGAAGTGGGAACTTTCCGAGAATTCGTCAAGAAATTTAAAATCATTACTTCTTTAAAATCAGGATCGGGCTGCTATTTAAAATTATTTCTTGACCAGATTGGGCTTGTAAGAATGCGTGATCTTTGAGCTTTCTAAAAATGTAAATTATTAGTCGAAAATCTCGATACCTTTTCGGATGCGAGGATTTAAAAACGAAAGTTCGTTTTTTAAGTCGAAAGTGACTTTTGTTTTAAAATCTTTAAAAAATATTAGAAATTGAAAATAAGATTTGAAATTGATATATTTTTACTCGCAATTGTCTTCTTTCTGGTCGTGTGGTTTGTTTTTTCTACGATGTCTGGATGGTGGAGAAGAAAGGGAAAAAAACGGTCGAAATCGCATAAAACATTAAATAACAAAAAAAAAAATTCAAATTTTAAAAATCTTTTTACGTAGACAGACACACACACACACACATAAACATTGCCTTTTATTATTTAAGACAGTCTTATCTTAGTAAACGTGGTTTGTTGTCCTGAATGTGTTATTCTCTCTTCCAAACTTAAAAGTATAATTGCTTCAAATTATATATATATTAAAGATTTATTCATAGACCAATGTCTTTCAAGTTTTATACACTTTATTGCATTTTTAGAGTATAATAAATCATAAAATTGTTGAATCCTACTCTTAACAAACTGTCGCCAAGTGGAAATCTTACCATATTATAATAATTATGTAAACATAAGTTAAAATAGTAAATAAATCGAAATGCATTTATCATAAAAAATAATGAATGATCAAATCGGATTTTTTACTAAAAACTGATAGAAATTATGTCTGAATGACTCGAATTTACTTTGGAACGGCACTGATATTTTTTATTACCATGATGATTGGCGCTATGTTTAAAGGATCCAATTTAGAGGATTTCCTCAATATTATCTTTTAAAATACTTCAATTCTTTTGTACTAAGCATAAAAAATATATCATTTTCAATGCAGATTTATATAATTTATTATTATTAAGATTCTAAATACTGTATTTATCTAATCTATACATCCACAGGTTTATAACAAAATTGCCCCTCTTTAAAATTAAATGCATTTTTATTTTAAAGTGCGCCCCCCCCCCCCCTGTTAACTCACACATTACTATGTATCATCATAAATATATATTTAAAAAAGAAACAACTTTTCATTATTTAGTATAGGTACTTCAAATAATTCAAAGTCCTTCTGAGCTCATAATAAGATTATATTTTATTTTATATAATGTGGGAACTGTAACAGATGTGAAATAAAAATATACATCAATGCATTTCATAAATTTTAATAAGATCGGATTTTTGCAAAAAAAAAAAAAATAATAATAATAGTAATAATAAATAAAAATGTCCATCTATTTGTTAATCTGTTTATAGAGCGAGAATCATATTTTTGATTCTTGTTAATAAGTGTCGCGTAATTACAAATGCTACTCCAATCTAATTCATATTTATAAAAATATAACTCAATTGTAAATTTGTTAACATTATCAAATACCTGTAAAAATCAATATTTGGAGTACGTGTTAAACCGCCAAATATGGTAACCCACGTATTTGTAGAAATTTTGAATGAATGAATGAAATGAAGGCAGGTAGCTCCAGGAGAGCCCAGCACATCGATCAGAGGTCTATTGTACTACCCCAAAAATGAAGATATCTACGAAAAGAGACCAGTAGCTGAAGCAAAGATAAGCAAGCACTTGACAGGAATATCATTCAGCTCCCAGGGTTCGACCACATGTCGACCTATGTGTTCGAACCTGTGGGCGGAGAAAACCTCACATTCACAAAGAATGCGAGCAGCAGTTTCTGCGCTATAATGCAGCCTCTGCAAAGCGAATCCTTAGTGACACCCATAATATTTAGGTGTCTTTTAAGGGTGTAGTGCCCAGTAAGGAGCCCAACAGCCCTTCTGATGCCAGTTCTACCGAGCTTGAATAATTCCTTCTGACGTATGCTAGAGCAGTTGCAGTTAAGTATTTTCGTCTGCCTTTGACCCTTAGTATTACGTCAGTTCTTGCACTAAAGCTTTCTGAAGATGTCATAAACAGTTCTTCTGGTAAATTCATTGGGAACACCCAAAGCCGGCTCAGGACCAACAAAAGGAGTACAAAAACCTTTTCTAGCCAATTCTTCAGCCAACTCATTTCCTGGAATGCCCGAATGTGCAGGCATCCAGTATAGGATGACTCTGTTATTGCTAGCAATTTTACAAAGTGCATTATAGCACTCCCAGACGAGGGAAGACGTCATAGTAGACTTCCCTAGGGCCATAAGAGCAGCTTGACTATCAGAACAGATAAGTATTTGGTTGCTTCTGTAATTTCTGTCATAGCAAATTCTACAACACATGAGAATGGCAAAAACTTCAGCCTGAAAGACAGTAGCATAACTGCCGAGAGGGTGAGACAGTTTTGTACCATCATCCGGACAGCACACACCAGCACCAGTACTAGTGCCTAGCTTCAAGCCATTCGTATACCAAACAATACAATTCTGTTTATTGTAGGTAGGAGTCCTCTTTCAATCATCCCGTGAAGGGACCTGAATTTCATAAGGCTTATCAAACGTATATTTGACATGAATGCCATGAGATGGCATATGGAAATAAGGATGATTACTGTTTATACCACTACAAGATAAATATTTTGAGTAGGCCTTTTAGTGTTTCAGATATTTAAGTCTGTTCATGCAGATGAGAGCCTCAGCTTCAATATGCATGTAAAGAGGGTGCAATCCATGTAGAAGTTCATGAGTTGCAGTGGGAGTGGTTTTCATGCATCCAGAGATCGCAATACACACCATCCTTTGAAGCTTAATTAGATCTAATTTAGCAGTTTCACATCTGATTCCAGACCACCAAATAATGGAGCCATAGGAAATGATGGGACAGATTACCATAGAGTAAATCCAATGGATAGCCTTGGGATTCAAACCCCAGGTTTTCCCAATAGCATTCCTACAAGACCAGTAAATTCTTCTAGCTTTAGTTTTGCAGTATTCCAAGTGTCTCTTCCAATTGAGTCCCTTGTCAAAATAGATTCCTAAGAATTTAACCTCCTTGGAGCAAGTGAGCTTCTGACCTAAGAAGCGAATGTCTCTAAGAATGCGTTTTTTAGTAAACGCAACAATAGCAGTCTTCTGTGTGTTAACAGAGAGACCGGCATTTTTTCACTATGTCTCAACACTCCTAAGAGCAGTGGACATCATGTCTGAGACAATGTTGCCAAATTTGCCTCTGGCAATGATAACTACATCGTCAGCATATCCAACACAGGATACACCAGGACCAATGATGCTCTCCAAAAGAGTCAACAACTAAGCACCAAAAAATTGGTGAAAGTACACCTTCCTGTGGACATCCAGCCAGAGCATGCACCGTCATACTATCACCAAGTAAAGATGCACAGATATACCTATTGTATAACAGGTTCTTGATCTAACAGATCATCATATCGACATCTTTCCTATCAAGAGTATGTAGGATAGTGTCAATGGGCACTTTATCAAAAGCGTCTTCAATGTCAAGAAAAGTGGCAAGAGCAATTTCCTTAGCATTTAAGTTTCTCTCCAGAATAAAGGAGAGACTACAGAGGGCAGTATCCGTAGATTTATCCCGTTGATAGGCATGCTGAGATTTCGACAGAGGCATAGAAGACAGAATCACTTCCCTAATATACCTGTCAATAAGCTTTTCAATAGTCTTAAGAAAAGGTGTACATAGAAACCTTACTGGGCTTCAATATGCTTGATAAGTTAGCCTCTAGTATAGGAGCTTTAGTGTGTGTCTGTACGTATCCACTCTAGCACAAAAGAACCTTGCTGCTTCAGCCGGAACTCGAGCCACGGATCTTCCTACTCGCAGAATACTGTTGGGAACGCATAATGTTCCGTTTGGCGCCTCCTCTTTTGTCTGTCTCGAAGGCCAGGCAAAAAGAATACAGTGCATGACGTCAGTCCAGGGTTTCCAAGATTCTCCCAGTTAGAACAAGGGTTGCCCGATTTGTCGACTTATGGAATGTTCCAGAAACTTCTTGATAGAATTATTCTTCTTTAAGATATAGAACTAGATTTATAGAAGTTTCGAAGGAGAGACTATAAAAAGGACTCACCCCTGTTGCAGGGGAGTTGACAATATACGAGCTACAGTGGACTGTGATTTCATCAAAGTTTTGAGAATAATGGCTGTTGTTTTGTGAAATGACTTTCATCAACACTCTGTGAAATGGTTGGAGAATGTAAGTGCTGTTTGATTCTATACTGTTCCTGTTTACTCTGTGCTTGTGAATAAACGCTAGTTATCCAAAAACTTTGACTCGTTCTTGTATCCTGCATGTACATCCACGATTCTAGAGGATATGTTCGTAACAATACTACAGTCAGCGCTCTCTCAATTCAGTTATTGAGACTGAATTGCTAGCTTTTGTGGTCGAAATGGAATTTGCAAACGAGTTAGTGAAATGTATCAAAATGCGGAAGACAAGTCACTTATATGTTACTCTGATGCTAACTAGATTTTGTTACGATTCAGAAAAATAAAACATGATTTTTAACTTTCCCCACAATACATGGTAAAGTATAGGGTAAGTATTGGAATCATGCCAAAAATCGCAACTCGGGCTTTCGATGGATCTATGCATTTTGAGACCTCTAGAATACAAAAAAACTATTTTTAGTGTGCCTGTCTGTATAATGCATGTACCTACTCTAACTCAAAACTAATGGACAAAATTTCATACAGTTTGGTAGGTGTCATTTGTGGGTGACCCTGGTGCTGATTAGTTCTGGGTTCCATTTGGAATAAAAGAATCCACCTTTTTTTTGCGAAATGGCCAGCAAAAATTGCCTATATCCACTCTAGCTGAAATAATAATAGATCAAATTTTACAAAATTGGGTAGATAAGTCACTTGTAGGTTACCCTGGTGCTGATTAGATTTAAGTATGATTGGGGAAAAAGTGACCCGTCACTTTTTGCGAAATGGCCCGCAAAAATCATCAAAATCTAAAATAAAAACTAAGTATGCTCAAATATATCAATTAAATGCTTGTTTTATACGTAATTTTTAATGATGAAAAGAATAGGATTAACCCCATTACACTAGGACTAGCCGTTCTAGAGATATTTCAGTTTTTTCGCACTTTCGCTACGCCACCTTTCAAAATAAGTCCAGTTATCAAATGAGAACGAAAATTGAATTAAAAGTGCAAATTCAGTATCATTTTAAATAATTTTGAGTGTTATATTTTGTGCAATTAAACTTAATATAATGAACTATTGAAAAAATCAAGAGAACGTGAATATGAGTCTGCAGGGAATGTCATGTGCTGCCCACATCAAATATTTACTTTCTTTACAATACATGTTAATGTATAGAGAAAATATTGGAAATGTGTAGAAAATGGCAAGTAGAGTTTTCGACATATCTACACGTTTTGAACTCTTTAGAATCCGAAGAAACTATTTTTAGCATGACATTTGTGTCTATCCATGTAATGTATATATCCACTATTGACCCAATTTTACAAAATTTGGTACATAAATCACCTGTGGGATACTTGGGTGCTGATTAGATTTTGGTACGATTCAGAAAAATAGAACCTGCCTCTCCCCTTTTTTTCTTTTGCAAAATGGCACACAAGAATAGTCAACATTTGAAATGTAAGACTGAATATGCTAATATGCATTAATTAAATGTTTGTTTTATATGGAATTTTTAACAATAAAATGAATAATAACAATCTCATTAATCTAGGATCGACTATTATCGAAATATTAAGGTTTTTGGAATTTTAAGGAGCTGATAATATTTTCCACTGTAGGTAAAAAAAAAATAAATTGTTCTATAAAATTTCTTAGAATTTGATATATAAATCATCTGTGGATTACCTTGGTGCTGATTTGATCGTGGTACGATTCGAAAAAAATAGAACTAGCTGATTTTTTAGCAAAATGGCTCGCAAAAGCCATCAAAATCGGATACAAAAATGAAGTATGTATTAAATGCTTGTTTCATACATACTTTTTTAAAGATGAAATGCATAAGACTCACTCCATTACTATAAAAGGAACTGTTTTCGAGATATCTAAGATTTTTTGGAATTTTGGGGCATTTTAAAATGCATTAAGTTGTCTAATGAAAAAGAAGACATATTAAAACTGTAAGCTGGATATAATATTAAGCAAATATCTGTGTTAATTTAATCCATTAAACTCAAGTTAATGAATTATGAATTTGAGTCTGTGGAAAAAGTCATGTGCTGTCCATAGGCGGAGCCAGGAGGTGCTGCACCCCCCAGTGATTTTTCACATTTGTATTGATATTATACACTGTAACTAAAATTATAGGAGATAAGAGGTTTCAGTACCCCCAAACAGAAAATCTAATGTGAGCAGTACATGACTTTACCTATATAATGCAATGAATTTACTTCTTTCAAAATGAAAAAAATGATGCATAATATTTACAGAACAATCCTTTTAATGTTGAATTGTACTTTTCCAGATAACATGTAAAACTATTTCGAAGTACCCGATTAACTCATATGTCATGCAACTCTAATAATCAATATTGATAGAATCCGCAATAAGCAATAGAGGCTATATATTAAAATATTTTAATAATTAATTTATTTAGTTTCTCCCTAACATTTCTTATCCACATCTCTATAGGGATTTTTCCCCCATCGACCTTAGAATACCACACCACATGGAATGATGCTGTCACAGTAACAAAACAACATCAATGGTCTAGTTTAGTGCTCAGCAGCACCAAACGGTTGTTACTGCAGTGGCAACTAAACTTATCTGCTACATACTTGCAAACCTCATGTGTAGCTAAATAAAAGTCAGTTATACTATAACTGCAACAAAGAAACAGGCAAAAGAAACAGGGATAGATTTATTAAACTCACTAATTCAACATGTTCTTAACAACTTGGAATCATGCTTTTACTCCAGGGATCAGCATTGACACTACAATCAATGCGAAACTAGTCTATTGTTGCTGGTTTCTGCATCAGGTTCTAATGGAAGTTAATGTTCTAAGGGAGAATTACATTATTATAATACAAATATACACCCTATTACCCCAGTGCAAATACATCAAACTATAATGCAAACTTGACAGCTCCAATGAAATAAAAATAGGAAGAATTACACAAATTTCGAGATGGGGAAAAGGGTAAAAAATTTTATACCTCAAATTAGTTTTATTAATGTAATTTTATGATAAATGGCATGGTCAAGCCACAGCTATTTGGGCCTTTCAATGCGACTTGCAAACATAGTAAATGAAAAATTTTCATATTAAATATCTATATATTTAAAACAGAAGCCCCATTTTTGTTATTCAGTTTATGAGAATCTATCAAAATAATTTTTAAAATTATTTTATTGTTTGAAAGCCGATACTTTTTGAATGAGTATAATGCTATATGGGTATAATACTATACGCTCCCCCAAACCCCCAGATTTTTATATGGAGATGCAGGAAATTCAATAAATAATTTTTTTTTATTCTTATACCTACTATGCATCCTCAATATAGTCTTTGTGGCATGGATGGTCAATATAAGGTCAACTTTGTGCAGAAGATTCCCGCTTCAGTGCTCGATATTGAGACAGTTTTATATAAAATATTTTAAGAAATGATTTAACCTTTCACTCATCTGCTATCTATATTTAATACATAAACTATTTTTTTATCCTTCAATTTCGGAGGATTTATTGAAATTAATTTTTAAAATTTTTTGAAGATGCGTTTCTACTCATCTATAAAATATATATTGCCAGGGAGTATAATAGGAACAATTTTAAGAGTTTTAGAGCATGATATGTTATAGATGTCTGCTGTCTGGATTTTCTTTTCAGTTATTTGGAATAAAATCATAAGAAATAAGGGCCCATTACAATTGACAGACTTTTGGACTTTTGAGTAAAACTGAACAGTAAGGATATTACAGCTATAATTGATTTTAATTCTGACGAGTACCTGCGATTAGATCAAGTGTTTTATGATTTCCTCAAACATAACATAAATACATTATGGTCAGAAACAATTTTGGGGACTTCACAGTATTATATTTTAATATAAGGGTGAGTACACTTTCCTTAAAAAATATTTCAAGTACTTAAGTACCATGCATTTATTTTCCAAGGACCTAATTTTCTTCCATATTATGAAGTTGTATGCATTTCTGGGAGGAAAAATCATAACAAACTAACATTGTTTAATGAAGCTGTTGAGGAAATTTTGGGGAAAAAACAATGTTGTTTAGAAAAATTTCAGCATCAGCGTAACTGCTAGGGAAATTTCCAGAGAAAGCAGAACTTCTCAGAAAAACACAATGCTGTGAATCTGCAGAATACTTTCAACCCTGCCTTTTTCAAGCACTTTTAAGGACTTAACCAAGAAAATGGGAATTTTCAAGTACTTTCCCAATTTTCAAGCACCCTGTAATATATATATTTCTAAGGAATATGATACAAAAATATATATTGCCAAGGAGTACTACAGAAACAATTTTTAAGAGTTTCAGTATAGCATGTTATTGGTTTCTGTTGTCTGGATTTCCTTTTCAATTATTTGGAATAAGATTATGAAAAATAAGGGTATTTGTTCACCATTGTATTTGACAAATTTTTGGACTTTTTGAGTAATGCTGAACAGTAGGGATAAGCTACAAATGATTTTAATTCTAAGGACGAGCATTCGTAGTTGGAGCTGGTGTTTTGTGATTTCCTTGAACATAACATAAATACACTTAATCCTCAAAGATGTTCTACCTTCTCAAGGAGTACAGTCAGAAACAATTTCGAGGACTTTACAGCTGTGGCAGCAGCCGACTCTACTCCTGTCAAAAGACATCGATCGAAGATACTAGGAATCAGTACCCAAATTATAAGTTTGGAGTGGAAGCTAGCTTTTGCTCTAATCTTATAATGTCGGTCTTGTAAGGACAGGGTCTCGAGTTCGTGCCTGGCTCTGGACTAGTAATATCAATTCCCACACAGCATTACATTTAAAATGAACAGTGGGACATGAAAGCAGAATTTTTTGGGAAAAAAATAATTCCATGGATCTGAGGAATATTTTCATTGCTGCCTTTTTCAAGTACTTTCAAGGCCCTGTAAATGGTCAGCTAAATTCAAGAACTTTCCTTATTTTCAAGCACCTGTATGCATCCTGTTCAGACTTTTATATTCAGAGATGCCAACCAGTTGATGAAGATTACAATAGTGAAGAAGGAAAATATCAGTTTTGAAACTTTTTCAGTAGTCAGGTTAAGAAATGAAATATATACGCTAACATAATACAAAAATGCATATATATAAAATTATTTAAGCATATGTATAATATGCATTAATATAAACATTTATAATTACATATAAGTTTTTATCCAGTGAAAATTACTTTATATTGAAGACAAACATTTACGTTTAGTAAAAAACAAGAGAATAACAAATATTGATCTCTATAATAAAATATAGCAATGTATGTATTAAAAAATGTGAATATCTCAATTTTAATATATCCCTGCCAAAATGGCTGTTTTCTTATTTGCCTAAACCGTTCCAATACCAGTTTCGGGGAAATATCCCTTCATAGGGTTCATACCCATTAGTCAAAATAGAAAAATTTGTATTATACGAATATAATTTGAAAATTAACCAGAATATGAAAATAAGCTATTTTAGTCAATCTAATATACAATTGCAATATTTAGAAGATGGAGATGTTTTTATTGAAAAATATACTATGGAGAATCACGAGAGCATAAACTGAATTGTGCAATCACATTATTTATGTGAAATTAATTTAAAATATAAAAGTTTAGTGATTTATGCCAAATAAGACAACCTTTGAAGTAGCATATTTATTACTTTTGTGATATTTATTCTAAGTGATTACGATCTTAATTTACAATCTCTGTTTAAAGTAACTACTTAAAAAAGGAATGTTTTCATTTGGGTCACATCTTTTAAATTTACGAGTACAGTATGAGAGTTCCATACAATGGTGCAGTCGCACAAATTTTACATGGAGAATTTGATGGCAATTGACTCTCATTGCTATACTAAGTGCATATTTTAAATTTGTGTAGTTAGTACAAATTCATCCATTTCTTCAGTCAGAAATGCATTTAAAAAGTTTCATAAATAAAACATGCCCTTGCTGAAAAGATACATTTATCCACAAATGTACTTTATGCAGGCTCTTTAACTTTAAAATCATTATGAGATAGTCTTGCAGAGAAGAAACTATAAAAACTCTGTTTGATAATTTTGAGGCTGTGACTCTTAAAAAGCTACTCGGAGTGAGTACAGTCTCTTTTAAAAAATATTTCAAGGACTTTCAAATATATCATATAATTTTGTTTTCAAGGACGTCAATCAACCCATCATTATGAAGTTGTATGCACTTCTGTAAGGAAAAATTAATAGCAAACTAATTTTATTGTTTATTGTTGAAAAAATTTTTGGAAAAAAAAAAAGATGCTGCTTTGGAAATTTTTGGTAACAGTGGATAAAACCGCTAGGGAAATTTTCAGGGAAAGCAGAATGCCTTGGAAAAAACCGCTAGGGAAATTTTCAGGGAAAGCAGAATGCCTTGGAAAAAACACAATGCTACGGATAGACAGAACATATTCATGCCTCCTTTTTTAAGCACTTTCAAGGACTTAACTAAGAAAATTGGAATTTTCAAGTTCTTTTAAGGTCTTGAAAATGGTCATTTAAAATTCAAGTACTTTCCCAATTTTCAAGTGCCCGTATGCACCTTGATATTATGAAGTTGTATGCATTTCTGGGAGGAAAATCATAGCAAACTAATATTATTGTTTAATGTTGAAGACATTGAGGAAATTTTTGGGGAAAAACAATGTTGTTTAGGAAAATGCTAGCGACATCGTAACTGCTAAGGAAATTTCCAGAGAAAGCACTTCTCAGAAAAACCACAATGCTGTGAATCGTGCAGAACACTTTCAACCCTGCCCTTTTCAAGCACTTTCAAGGACTTAACTGAGAAAATTGGAATTTTCAAGTACTTGAAAATGGTCACCTAAAATTCAAGTATAATCCCAATTTTCAAGCACCCATATGCACCCTGATTAAAACTCTCTAATTTTTTTTGCAATGATGTGTTTTTATATTATGTGTGGAGTTTTGTGGTAGAAATATGTGGAAAAAAAAATTCTAATACTGGACCAAAAATGAAGATGAAAGAAAGAAAACAAAATTCCATTAAATTGAAAGATGATAAAAAAAAGAGCTTAATGGTGATACTAAATTGTATTAAAGAATTACAATTTTAAATAAAATTATAGATTCAGCTGGTATCTAACAAAATTTAAGAACAGCATATCTATTTTGATCACCCTTATTTCCGTATTATCTGGGTTAGACATAGATCAAGAGGAGCAATATATTTCAACTATATGCAATATTTATTTTTTCAGAAAGAAGATCTGCTAAGCGAGTTATGACTATTTTATTCAATGGTAAAATCTGCAATCATAAAGAGTTCCAATTTTAAAAATTGCTTAAGCTTTTTTAGAGAGAGAAATTATAAAAAAAATGTATTTCCTCTAACAACATTATTGTTACAAGTTTTTAATTTTTATTGTGCCAATGAGTACAGCTAGCTGTAAACAATCTGTTTCTTGTCCAAGAAGATTGAAAAGTGATATTCAAAGTAAAATGGAAAGCAAATTATCTTTAGCCATATTTGTAACTGAAATAATGATGTAGTTACAAAATGTTTACTTCATGCAGACACTAACAGTTAATGAATAACAGTAACTTAACAACAGTAACTTAATAACAGTAACTTAACAGTTAATAAAATGAGAATTATACTGCCCTATTAAAATTTTAACAATATAAAAGATTTTCCGGTGAAAATTTTAAGAAATATATAAAACTGATACAAAGCAGCAATTGGATGTACTTATATATCTATCTATCTACATTATATATATATATATATATATATATATATATATATATATATATATATATATATATATATATATATATATATATATACACATTTAGGGTGAATATGCACTATAATACTCAAGTGTTTACATATAAAATGTTATTGAAAGATTCTTGGTAAAAGGAAAATGTACTGAGTTTAAATTTTAAACATATTTCAGATTATACAGCCAATATGAAAATTTCTATTTTAACCCATTTTTGAAGAACTAAGGTATAATATATATCTTCTTCCTCATAAACAGACATTAGCATTTGACATATACCAATTATTCCATTAGTAGAAAATATATGGAAACATATTTTGAAAATAAATTCTTGTGAAACATTCTTAATAAATAAATAAATAAAAATAGAGCAATTGTAGTAAAAGCAAAATAACAATTTTTATGCAAACAACATATGTACAAATGTATAGAAATCAGAGCATGTCATAGTTAGAAGCCTGGTATAACACGCCCTTTCTTTTTGGCTAACTTTATTTTACGATCCAACTTATCGTTTTTCTTTTGTTTGATGTTTTTGCTCCTCTTATCTTGACGAGCTTTTTTCCTTTTATCTACTTCTTCATTTCTCTGATTCCACACCTTGGCACGCTTCTTTTTTATCCTTTCCTCTGTTTTTAGAGATTTTTTCAATAACATAGGATCGTCCTTCACTTTGATCCCTTCAGATTTCTGAATGGCTTTTTTCCATTTTTCTTTCTCAAGTACCACTTTAGCCTTTTCTGGATCAAGATTTTTCAAATTTTCCATTTTCTCTTTTTTTTTCTCAGCTTTCTTTAGAAGGCTTTTAACTTTTTTTCCAGCATACTCATTTTTGTTGGTATCTTCATGACCCTCTTCACTAAAGTCAAACTTGCTAAAGAGGAAATTTCCGTCTTTGTTAAACACAGGTTTTGTGCTAGATACATTATTCTTATGTGTTTCTGGGGCTTTTTCAGGCCTGCTGAACTCTTTGGTCTTTACCAAATTACCCTTCTGCTTTACTTTCAATTTCTTCACTCTCAGCTTTAATCGTTTTTTAGTTTCTGGATCATTAAGAGCGGCTTTACGTTTGGCTATAAGAAAAAAATAAAAATAAATAAATTACAATTATGTGCATTTACATTACGGTTAAATTTTGCAAAATCACATTAAATTTGCACAGTAAAATTTTGATTAATATATTTTAATGTGGGAAAACATTACCAATATGAATTAAAAATCGAAGTCAGTATTTTTTTACTTTCCCTGCAATACATGATAATGTATAGGGAAAGTATTGAAATCATACAGAAAACTGCCACTCGAGTTTTCGACGGATCTACATACTTTGGGACCTCTAGAATATGAAAAAACTATCTCTAGCGTGACGTCTGTGTGTGTGTCTGTCTGTGCAATGTATGTATACACTCTAACTCAAAAATTAATGCACCAAATTTCATAAAATTTGGTAGGTAAGTCACTTTTGTGGGCAACCCTGGTACTTATTAGTTTTGGGTATGATTCGGGAAAAAAGGACATTTTTTTTTTTTTGCGAAATGGACCACAAAATTGCCTGTATCCACTCTAGCTGAAAAAAAATCTGATGTGGGCAACACATGACTTTCCTTATATAATGTAATGAATTTACTACTTTTACAGTAAAAAAATAGGTTTTTCTTATAGTAGATACTAATATTCTTTCCAAGATATTGAATTTTCGACAATTAGTTGTCATTTTCATTGATTTAGCATCATTTTTATCCATTTGGCGAGATTTTCATTAATGTGGCAACATTTCAAAAAACTCGCCAAGTTGGCGACATTCCGCTAAATTCGTCGCCAAAATCTCGCCAAGCGTTATGCACTAAGAAAAGTTATTCTTACAGCAGATAAATGACTATTGGCATTCAAATACAAAAGTATTATTCAAAGTATATTTTTTCATGAATGGAACGAGCTAGATCCACGAGAATGATGTCACTCAATTTATCGCATAGTATTACATATGAAAAGTGAACATGTTTCTCAATAGGAATTTTTTTTTATGTGACTTTTCATAATTTTTTTGAAAAATGTACAATATATCGAGAACGGTTCATGTTAGCATTCTAAAATTTATGTCAATCGTTTTCTAATGAAAAATTACATAAGAAATGTCTATTTGCGTAACTTTATTAGCGGTTTTGATTTTTTGACGATTTTTTCAAAATTTCATTCGAAAATTTAGGAAGGTTCTGAACATTCGATTACGTATAAAAACAATAGGCTTCCAGTGTTTACGGATTGTGATTTTTGTATCAAATTTGGTTCGAATCGGTCCATTCGTTCGTCAGTTATCATCTCCACAGACTCACTGACACACACACACAGACATCACTTCAAAAATGTTTGATTCGTGATCAGGGATGCTTGAAACGTGCTCTCCCGTCGAAAACTCAAATTCGAATTTTCGACCCCGTCACAATACTTTCCTTATACATTATGTATATAAAGAAAGTAATTAATATATCAAATTTTATAAAATTTGGTAAATAAGTCAATTGTGGGTTATCCTGGTGCTGATTAGATTTTGATATGATTTGAAAAAAAATAACACCTTTTTTTCATGAAATGGTTGGCAAAACTAGTCCAAATCTAAAATAAAAAACTACATATGCTCAAATATATCAATTAAATGCTTGTTTTATGCGTAATTTTTAATGATAAAAAGAATAAGATCCCATTACAGTAGGACTAGAAATTCTTAAGATATTTTTGTTTCTTTGCATTTTCGCTAAGCCACCTTTGAAAACAAATCCAGTTACCAAATGAGAATGAAAATTGAATTAAACTCAATAAAGAGAATGTGAATATGAGTCTGTAAGGAAAGTCATGTGCTGCCCACATCAGATTTTTTAAAACTAAAACAACTTTGTTAAAAGCGACATACAAAATAAATAGTGTTGTATGTTTTCATTCATTTAAAGCAACATACAATGCAAAATAATGTTCATATACCTGCTTTCATTAAGGAAGCATTGAAAGTGCTATTTAAAATTCATAGTCTGCTAATAATAATATTTCAAATGTGTCTTTAAGCCCCTTAACAAAATTCATTTCCCTTTTCTTAAAGACCCTAGTCCTGCCTTAAATTATTGCGGTGTTTTATCACAATCCATTCAGATTCAGTCTTTGTTATATTGGTCAAATAAAAAAGACCTTTTAAATTTCATATTAAGAACACATGAGCCCTCTTTCTAAACAAGAAGCATCTAAGTCTTCAATTGCTGAACATTGTTTCAGCATTCTATGTGCTCTGGGAGTCGAGAACGAGTCTATTAAAGATCGTGAACCAAGGGACAAACAGACGTAAATGATGTGAAAATTTTACAGATGAAAATGTTCTGCAAAATGAAATTGTGTGTCAAATTTCAGAACTTTAGTGCTCTAAGAGCTGAAAATATTCTTAGCATTTAGTCATAGAAATACAAATTTTCTTATACACCTTATTAACATTTCTGTATTTTTAATCATGTTTTTAATTTTTTGGGAGCTAAGACAGTTTTTACTCCTTGGACTTTCTTGAAAGTTTCTTCTCAGTCAAACTCCCTTATTAATGATAATTGTCTTTTCTTATTTCGGTAAATTTCTTTCTTTTTCGGAATTATTCATTCTGTTAATTATTGTTATTCTCTTGATGCTCTTTCCCTGTGTACACTGGTGAATGGATGCATCTTTGCTTAAATTAAAAATATATATTTATTGTATCGGTCAGAGTGATATTACCACATTGACCAGGCAGTATGCATAATGCTTCTTACTCTGTGGTCAATGCAATAATCCTATTGAGTTCATTGCAAGTGGCAATGGACAGGGTTTACAGATTCTAAAAGGTCCATAGTTTTTTGCTTTTGTTTTTAAATTACTGTTACCAGGGTGAGTACACATTCTCTTTTTCAAGCACCCGTATGCACATTGATAAATGATGTGAAAATTTTATGTATGACTCATTAAAACCAGGATAACATTTCATCTAAAGACACTGACCCTTAATTTGAAAAGAAAATGAATGAAAAAAGCAAAAACATAGTCATGATGTATGTAAATAATGTACTAACATAACATAATGAAGTGAAATTTTCATAAATAGAAATGATCCATGAGATGAAACTGTGTGCTGAGTTTCAGCATTCTATGTGCTCTGGGAGTCGAGAACGAGTCTATCAAAGATCGTGAACCAAGGGACAAAGACGTAAATGATGTGAAAATTTTAGATGAAAATGGTCTACAAAATGAAACTCTGTGTCAAATTTCAGCACTTTAGTGCTCAAAACATTCTTAGTATTCTTTAGTCATAGAAATATGAATTTTCTTATACACCTAACATTTCTGTACTTTTTATAACAAATACATTACAGATTGAAAGCATTTCCATTGTCTTTTATTAAGCAATAAACAGACTTGTTCAATGAAGATAGCTGAACATTAGAAGTTAATTCATGTTTAAATGTTTCAATAATTTTTATGGTCCTAAACTGGATTTCTGTGAATTTCAAGGTTTTTTTTTAGAATATCAAATATATTCGCAAATTTCACATTTTCACCTATTATTGCCAAATTTCTATCATAATTTTCAGATTATTTGTTTCTCAAAGCGAATTTTCCTGATTTTTTTCAAGAATTTTAGGGTATTTTTCTGAAATATCACAAATATCAAATATATCATGTCCTTGAACCTTTTCAAAGACAACAAAGATTCATTTCTTTTCAGTTACATCCTATGTTTGAAGAAAAGGACTCACTAAAACGTGAGTTTTATTCATATAAAGTAAGTTGTTGTTGATGTTGAAACCCAGACCGTCCGACCTACCAGAAAGGTGTAAGGTAACTGTTTGGATGGTCGGGAAGTGCCACCCAATTTAGACCGAAACCCAGTGGGGGAGGCATCCACAGGGACCGTACCCTCCTTCCCCTACCACCAACCTCTCGGAAGGACTTTCGGACCCACATGTTTAACGTGATCGTACTCCGCATGAACACGGCGGCAGTTTTGGCAGTGGCTGGAATCGAACCCGGGCCTACCGAGTGCAACTCCAGAGTGCAACTAACCAATGGGCTACCGCGCCCCATATAAAGTGAGTGTAAAAGAATTTCGAACCAACAAAAGTTTCACAGATTTCAGAAACACAAAAAAGTTCATTTTCCTAGCTATATAAATTCGACATTCATTGTTTGTCAGTATCTACAAATAGTGTCGAGGCAAAATGATCCTTTTCTAAATGTAAAAATGTGTCATGACATGAGGCAACAAATACTGCATTAAAGAAGAAAATCCAAGTACTATGTACAATATATTGTATCCCAAAGCTATCCATTTATACAAAAATCTTGATCTGATTGATCTCATGTAATGATGATCACATTGCCAGAATTTGAAGAATGGTTTACCAATGTAAGTATCAATTTAAAAACAATATAATATAATGCCTATTGAGTTATACAGTAGTTATTTGTAATGCTGCTTTGTAACTGGTAATTTTTTTTATATATATATTAGTTATTAGTGTAAATCCTTGTCCATAAAAATTTTTGTGAAATTTCACGATTTACCTCAAGACTGATCCACGAATTTTGCCTTTTTTCCCACTAGAGAAAATTACTGTCCTACTGATGAGCTATATAAAAAATAAAACCAATAAAGCAATGCAACTAGTTCTATTAGAGGAGCATGATTTTAAACTTTGGTATACCTTCTCCTGCTGAATTATCAGAATATGTTATGTAAATAATTTTCCAGCAATTTAACTACGAAAAAACAGACAAAATTAAATAACCTAATAAAATATAGAAAATTAAAATAAATTCAAGAAAAAAAAATTGAAAAAATGTACTAGAGAAAAATGGTGTAATTGAAAAATGAAATACAACTGCACAAATAGGGGCTGTGGTGATAATAGATTCTAAGAAATACGGATTTACTAAAGATTCTTTGACCACAAATGACAAAAATTTGCTATATATCATTTATTAAACTGATCTAGACACAAAGCTTTAGAATATAAGTGAAATTATGGTAGATTAGAGAAAGAACTAAAAAATTGATTCATTTCTATTATATGATATCTGCGAATTTTTCTACTGAAAAAAAAAAAGAAACCAGATGTCAAATTAAAGGGTTCAGCCTGTAGATTTGTGCAGTATATATATATTTATATTACTTTCTCTACATAGTATAATAAGTTATAGGGAAAGCATTGTGATGGGGTCAAAAATTTGAACTTGATTTCTCGTTGGAAGAGCAAATTTCATGCATCCTTTAACCTGAATTGAACATTTTATTATTATGTCTCTTTGTGTGGGGGTATGTGTGTAAGTGTGTGTGTCCGTAAATCTGTGGAAGTTATATCTTACAAATAAATAAAGCATTTTGAATGCAATTATTAAAATCAGTGCATACTGAGATTGTAATGATTTTTAAACACAATTGAACATTCAGAAGACTTCCAAATTTTCAAAAGATTTTTTTTTTTAAATCATAAAAAATCAAGACATTCAATAAAGATAAATAAATCATTATTCTATATATAATTTTTCATTAGAAAACGAATAATATAAATTTTATAGTGGTAGCATTAACCATTCTTTGAGATATTGCTTGTTTTTCAAACAAATTTACTAAAAATAAAAAATTAAGTAAAATTAAAAAATAGTAAGTATTGTCAAGTAAAGTCATGTGCTGTCTGTCCACAACATATTTTTTAAAAGTAAGACTATGTTTTATTTTTTATATATAAAGCACTTTGTGTATTGTTACAACATTTTCTCTTTGAATGGCAACATTGACGGAATTTTAACAAGAAAAAAAAAAAAATCATTTTTGCTAGAGTTTCCATATGTAGAAACTGATTTTTACATTATTTGAAGGGGGAAAAAAATTGCAGATGAACAAGCATGGTATTAGGATCATGCTTCCATTACAGATATCAACTGTCATGGACCCAATGTTATCTAAGATAGAAGATAAACTAATGGGAATTCCTCTTTTAGACAGGTTATGCGAGTATAAAAATTTTCTCAAGTTATTGCTAAATCAATACCATTGAGGCATTAATCTACACATAAAATTATTTAAAGTGAGGTATCACCATATAATGATGTCTAAAGGTAAATTTCAGTTCACTATGTATAGTGAACTGAACTTGGGTGCTATTGTTGATACAGTGTAACATCATTTTCGATGATTTTTTACCAGTTTAATTTAGTTTTACAATAATAAGAAATTTACAGAAAGTATTTTACTATTTGTCTTTTATCAGGGAAAATGTTACACTTACCTTGCAATTCAGCAATACGTCCTTGAAGTCTTTTTTGCAATTCCTCGATATTTGCAGCTCGGGTTAAAGAAGCTGATGGAGCAAGTAAACCTAAGAATGAAGAATATACACATCATCACATATAATCTGCTACAAACCGAATATTGATGGAAATTTGATATTCAAGTAAAAACTACATTAGAAGTTTAAATATATAAAACTAAACAGCTAAAAAGTAAAATCTTCATTAAAAACACAGTACAAAACATATTAGTAATGGAATTAACTGGTTTCAGAAGCAAAAAGTAGTCTTTTTCTTCAGGATGTAAAGAGTAACCACATCATAACAAAGGTAAGTATGTAAATAGTTGCATCACGTGACCTGGGAAGGAAATTATTGTCAAACAGAAATGGAAAAGATGTAAAAAAAACCTTAGGAGGAAAGAAAAGAAAAGAAGAACAGATATATTTAAAGCATTTAGTGATAACTGATAAGATTATGAACTTAAGTGCTTTATGAAAAAAAAAAGAAAAATAACAAGATTCAGAAACTATACGAGCAACATAATAAACTAACTTTAAAATACATTGTACAAAAAATTATTGAATGTGAATAAAAGATTGCAAAATCATGCTGTAGCATATAATAAAACAGGAAACAAACTGTTTTAGAAGCTAAAAGATCTATCTTCTATTTCCTAAATGATGATTCTGGAGTTTAGTAGCCACTTTTGATTTATTACTAAACTATAACTTTAGCACAAATTACTATAAATGCAACAATATAAATTGTTAAAGTTATACTGACTAATTGACTCAATTAAAAGAATATTGAATATAGAAATAATTTTATAATTTTAAATTACTTTTATAAACTAAGCATTAATATATAAAAAAGAGAGATCTATTTGTCTGTTTCCCACTTATTTGGTCAAATTCAACTATTTTAGGACTGCTCTTCATTTCCCAAAATTTTATAAATGCACATTAATACACATTTTAAAATATTAAAAATGCATTTTTTTCATTTTTTATTTTCTTATGTTTTAATTCCTATACATATATACTCAGTGGCCAAATTATTATGACCACCATGGGAGTTCATGTAAATTAGCTATTCCGCAGCAAATACTGATGTACAAGAAGGTCGTTTGCATTTTATGGAAATGAATTTGAATTTATGTTTCTTGTTAGCATTTTGATATAACGATTTGGCATTTTCAATATAATTGTATGTTACTCTTTTGTTTTGATTGGAATGTAGAATAAAAGATTTATTTTGAAAATGGCTCCTGAAATTGATAGATGGCTCGAAGGTTATGTAAATGCGCTTTCTGGGGCAAAATATTCATATCAACAAATTGTAAAGCAGTGTAAAAATAGAGGTTATTGCATTTCAAAGAAAGGTATTTTTAATATATTAAATTTGAAAGGGAAAAAACGTCTAGCTGAAAGTAAAATTGAAAAAATGGCTGCAAAATCGCATCCTAAGACTGTTCGAATGCGGGTAAATATCAAGAAAGTGAAGTCTCTGATCCTAAAAGAAAATCCACAGACACAGACTCAAAGATCTATTGCATCGAAACTGGGAATGTCTTCTGGCACTGTAAGTAAAATCATTCATAAAGATTTAAAGTTGAAAAAGATGTTTAAATTTAAAGTTCATCTGCTTTTGCCAAAGCATATTGCGGAAAAAGAAAAAAAAAAATTGTAGAAAATTATATGAAAAACACCTAGCTGCTAATAAATGAACATTTGTGGTAACACTCGATGAGGCATGGGTGTATTTAAGTGACTGTAACAAAAAAAAAGAGCAATTTTCTATTGCTCAACTGATGAAAATGACCGTACGAAATGGCTTCGTCAATGTACAGAAAAGTTCCCAAAGGGATTCATGATAGTTGCAGAATTTTGTTACAATGGTAAATTAAAACTAAAAAAATTCTCAAGTAAAGCTAAAATTATAGGGTTGCACCAAATACCATCTTTTGCCGAATACCGAATATTCGATTAAATTTTTTTAAAGTTAATATTTCTATTTTATGCCAATTTAAAATAGAAAATGTTTCTATTTTGTGCCTTTTTTAAATGCATTTACATTTAACATTCTAAATTTATTTGCATTTACATTCAGTATAATTATTAATTTAAAATAAATAAAAAATAAAATAAATCTCAAAAGCAAATTAATATAGTACTTAATTTGGTTTATGTTTATCTGCATAAAATGATAATTGATAGTTAATTTCTGATATGTGATAATCATGGCTTCATGTTATGTTATAGAGAATCTTGCATTTACCTTACATACAAATACAAACCCAAGTTGCTTAAAATATCATTAGAAATTAGAATTACAATTTATTCAAATTAATTTTTGCTATCTTAGTCTCTTCTGTAATGTAACTGATAAATAATTTTATCAAAATTGAAACTGAGCAGTCAAATTCAAACATTGCCAAATCATTTTTCTTTTTAAAGTGTAAAGGATACTTTGCCAGAATGTATAGCCATTCTTTTTTAAGTTGTTGTCACACCAAACTACAACAGAATAGACACTGATAGATAACTAAACAGTTACACCCTGTGACAAAAGACTCAACAAAGTAATCTTTTCTTCAGAAATCATGAAAAAAATTAGAAGGGCTGACTGCACACACACACAGAGAAATTCTTTGGTTATCTTATTTGACACATTTTAATGGATACAAAGGAACACTTATGGCATCCTCAGTATCTTCTCTATCTCTATCGAAATTAAAATACTGCAAAATTGAATATTCATCCAAATGTTTTTTTATATATATTAATCACCTTCACCTTTTTTTAATATTGGTGAAATGATAATTGATTTTTTTTAGCTGCATATTTTATAAAAAATTAACCGTTATATTTTTGAACACGTAATATTATGAGTTTTATTTTCTGGTTACTGCTTCATATTTAAATGAGTTAGTAAAGTTAAGGTGTGATAAGAAAATTTGAAAACACAGTAAAATTTAATATCAGATTGTTTTCTTTTACATTAAAATTATATTAAATGTGATAATATTGGTAAGTAACAATTTGAATTAATTTTGTACCATGATACTATAACTTTCACTCATTGTATTAAAAAATATGCTTTACCAATTGTCGAATATTTTAAATTTTTTTTTACTATTCAGTTCGGCCGAACCGAATATTCAGACTGCTGAATAGGCAGTATACCGAATACCAACCGAATATTCGGTGCCACCCTATAAAATTAATTCACTCTACTATCAGTAGAATATTTTAGAACCAATTTTTAAAGAAGAAATTCTAGCCTTATATGGAAAGGACATCAATAAAGTTGAGCTTCATATGGACAAAGTCTCTAGTTACACGTCTAAGTCAACTGCAACATATTTAGCAAAGAAAGAATCAGAAAAACAGGAATAAAATATATCCCATTTAATGAAATACCTGTAAAATCACCTGAAGATTCTCCTATGGCAATTTGCACTTTCGGTTTGTTAAAACGAGCTTTAGGAAAAGAACACTGAATGGACTTTGGAAAACGACCCAAGATGAGTGGGATAAAATTGACATGACGATGCTAAGAAAAAGTTCATGGAACATTCGAGCTAGAGCTATAGTCAAGAATCAAGGCTATCAGGTGGAAGCAAATCGCCACAAGAAATACGTTCTTTATGCATAAAAATTAATTATCAAAATTGTTTCCATAAAGTGCAAACAACCTTCTGTAGGATGTCTGAATTTGTATAAAAATGGCAAGGCAAAGGTATGCAGAGACTAATGTAGGGGAAACTCCTGATGCAATGGGTTAATGAGATGACCTAATAGAATTTGAATGTGGAATGATTGTGAGAGCATTAGTAAAATGACTGCACACAGGGCCTGATTAAGATAAAGTGGGGCCCAGGGCCTGCTGTTAATTCAGGGCCCTCATATGCATACCAAATACATGCAAAACATCACCACATAACAAATCTGGGGTCTCAGGATCACAACCCCAAATTTTGTATATGCAGAAAACTCCCAAACATTTTATTTTAAAGTAATATATGACTTTGAAGGATACGCAATATTTAAAATTACAACATATTTTATAATATAAAATGAAACTTAATATTACCAGATGTAAATTAATTAAAAAATTAGTTCTGCTTAAATTTTTTATCACATACAAAACTTAGGGGGCCCCGGAGACCCATGTGTTAATCAGGCCCTGACTGCACAGCAAATTATTCGAAGGCGACAGTTGTCAAAGCAGGGTTGGCAAGGTTTTGGACACAATGGTAAAATCCATGATATTTACCATGGTTTGTATCGTACTGTCCAAAACCTCCTTATGTTAAAATATGTGAAAATAAACAATATGATTTGAAATATAAAATATTTAACGACAAATACACAGCCACATAGGCCTAATGGTAATAATTTTTTATTTTTAGAATTTTAAATTGAAAATTCTAAATGAAAAGAAAATTTTAGTCTATTATTATTTTTTCGTTGTTGTTTTAGTCTGTTAGTATAATTCTAGGAAAATCTACTGGTTTTCATGTGAAGATTTTCATATTTTGACAACTTTAGGTTATAGACACTTTAGTATGCTTTTGGGCAGTTTTGGATGGTAAAAACTGGTTTTGGACATCCAAAACTCAACCCTGTGTCAAAGTGTACTCATAGTGAACCACTAGACAGAAGACTGAATCTGAGTGCAATGCCTGCAGTTATAAACAGCGACACACAAGCGGAACATAGAGATGTACGACTAGTTTGGTTCAACAGTATATAAAAGACAAACAACAGTATATAATCAATTACAGATAACTTGAACCAGGGACCAATGCAGATTGCCTGCCAATAAATAGTATGCTGCATATGCTGCACAGTGAAATGGGTTACAGAAGCAGCAGGCCGGTCTTTGGACACCATTGCTATCTGTTGCAAACAGGGTGAAACGACCCAAGTTTGCCCAAGAACACAGGAATTGAACATTAACTGATTGAAAACGAGCTATGTGATCTGACGAACACATTGCAAATTTTTATCAATAATTCAATATATATAGCATGAATACCCAGTGCTGCCCATAATTAAAGATGCAAACCTCTAAAAAAGTGCTTGCTGCATAAATAATATATAACACCCTTCAATAAAATCAAAAAGAATCCTATACCTGCAACCACAGCAATAATGTAAGTCAAAATAAATAAATAAAAAGTAAATTTTTCAATAAAAAATAGTATTTATCAGTATAGCAGTCGATGTAGTGCAATTTTGGAAAAAGAAAAAAATAACTTTTAGTCAGAATAGTGAAATTAAAATTTTAAATGCTATCTTCAAAAGTTTATGTCTGAGCCAAGAAAATTTTTAACATGACAAAATAATCGTACATATATTTAAAAGATCAAAACAATATCTCTAACATTCAGAAAGTTAGAATTGTGCATTTTAAACCACAGTTCTCATGACAGATGTTTTGTTTATCAATCACAGTTCGCTAGCAGAAAGTAAGGCAAGAGGTGACATATGTTGCAGATTAAGTTATAACCTCTGCAAACAAATTTTTCACTGAAGATTTATGAAAAAATGTTGTCCAAACTATATTTGCAGAATAAATGCCTATCCCCTATCCTATCCCCAGATAATTGACAAAACAAATACGAAACTATTGCACCTTTTATCTCTCTCCTCTAACATGAATTCCCCATCATTCAAGACGTGACATTCTCTTACTTCATGAAAACAGATTCTTCCCTCCTTCATGGTGCAATTTCTTTATCACCTACTACAATTTTTGATTTCATAGAAAAATTTGTGATCTTTAATTAAAGCATCATGGAAGTCATCTAAGTTTATAGATTGATAAATGTGCAAATGCTCACTGATTGCAAAGAACATAGCAGCACAAACAAACAGAAAAAGTATTTTGTTTATTTTACATACAAAGAAACGGGATTAAAAAAAATTCAATACAGTCAATTTCTTTTAGCACTGGACCAGTGTTCTCCATTGCTTGCACATTTTATGTAAATAAAATTCATGTTGCACAATAAAATTTTCAATTTGTAGAATTATTTTTTAATTGGATAGCTATTTATAGCAGAATTTGCATCAGAATAAATAAAAATAAATTCATATGCAAGAAAGAATTTTAAATATGTGGGAGTTTGGTATGAATGCATGAGAAGGCAACACGCTCACTGTGAAGAGGAGATGGGGGACTGAAGTGCCAAAACACTGCATTATGTATTTCAGGGATTGCACTCAACTTTTCTCAAAAGAGAGGAATAAAATCAAGAATTCTGATAGAGAAGGAATTCTAATTCCCACTCCCTCATAATTAACGTCTCCCTCCCCATAAATATAGTGCTGAAATATGCATAACACAATTGTACAGTTCTTTTGAAGCAGCAAAAATAATCCTATTTTGTGGGAGTTAGCAATAAATCTTGAAATTTGGAGTAAAAAATTTTAAATTTGTAGCAAGAAAATTTGCATATTGCATGTTACTTTACAGATATAAAACCTTTTTGTAGCAGTTTGTAGTAGGGATATCGGCATTCTGAAAATTTCAGGAAAGAAAATATGTACATATTTTATCTGATAAGATTTTGAAACAGCTCACAAAAATCAGTCCTGAGGGGTGTAAATATGAAATGAGAGCATTAGTCATATTGTCAAAGGCATAGAAACAGGAAGTAGCAAATTTTTTTGTGGGCGGCTATGTTTACGTAGAGGATTCATGGGTTGCAGACTGTCCTCAAAGCAATGCAATAAAATGAAAGTTAAGATTAAGTAACAAATTACAACATAACAATGGAACCTCTCCGTTAACAAACAAAAAATCTAAATGGGCTAAATATATGCGGTGCTGTTGTATAATAATTCATGCATAATTACATTGCTTCATATTTTGTGTTTTATGTGCTTATTGAAAAACAAAGTTAAAAATCATTTCTAAAAAGTAGGAAAAAGACCGAGCCAAGCGATTCCTGATATTGCTCTACTTTGACCTACATATGTATGGTGTATAAACGATCATACGGAAGAGACAAAGAATGGATGACCTTAGCTAAAATAGTATGTTAAAAGACTACTATCCCAATCATATATACTATTGATTTTAAAGCTAGATTGCAAAATTTTCACCATTTAAGTTTTGGAGTGTGGCAATTTCTCGAATAAAGAAAAAAATCTATGGATCCCTAAAATGTTTTTAGCTTAGTGGTGTTCATCAATCCAAGGGTTAAATCTGTTCCAAATTCAAGTTACCTGCAGCAGGGTGTGGGATTCATGTATCCCCCCCTTTTTTGATCAGAAAATTTGAGTTATGCAGTAAAACATATTGTAATTTTTATAAGAAATGCAATATATCTTTAAAATCTAAAAAGGCTAAAATATTTTTAAAAATCAAATTTTAAATTACTAAATAATTTAATAGCTATAAAATAAACAGAGCTAATGATGAAATTCAAATATAAAAATAGTTGCTATATTTATAATGCCTGTTAAAATGACAGAAAAAATGATTGAAGTATCATGATTGCGATAATTGAAAAATTATGGAATAAATGATTAACAGATAAATACATTAAAATAAATGTATAAATCATTGAGCTAACGATACTTTGAAAAAAGATTGCACTTTAATGAAATTTCAAAAAAACTATATGTCGCATGTAGCAATGGCTGCTTGTGCAACAAGTGTTCTGTGGCCTTCGTCAACTGCGGATGCAACATGAAAATCTTAAAATTTAATACACTTGAGAAATAAAACTTTTAAATTACCTGTTAAAACAAAGCAGAAGCCATATTTAAATCAAAATCAAAAACCGTACCTGGTATAATAAAATCCAAAACTTTTTAAAGAAAAACGTGTGTACATATCCAGATTGCAAAAACGACTGTGTCCACATTGCGGCCTCTGGAGAACTATCATTCTTATGTAAATTTTCTGCTTCTACATTATTTTATCTATTGACATGTGCTATATTTCGTTTTTGTATGATAGTCACATTTTTACACACTAAGCAACAGCTGTTCCCAGACACTCAATTTGTTGCTCATGCCTTTGGGCGAGTCAAGTGTCTGGGTTTTCGACATTCGATACTAAGCAACAGCACAACTAAAATGGAATCGCCAAAGATAACAGAAAGCTAAAAGGGGTTGCCAGTAAAACATTATAGCAGGATGATACTTATACCAACGGATTACCATATTTGTCAATTTACCACTCCAAAAAATATCATCAAATCCAAATTTTTTATATCAAAGCTGTACAATACTAAATTTTACAATGATTCAAAGCTCTGATTTTCAACCTACAGATGACATAGTTAGACAAACATATTTTATTATGCAGTAAGATACATATCTGTTATAATTTCTAATACTTTAAGAACATATTGTTATAACTTGTAGGTTTAAGTAACAGAATTTATCATTTATCAAAGTTACATAATCCCATCTCTATTTAAATAATTTCTATAGTACATACCTTTTTTCTTCTTTTTCTTTTGTTTTCTCTTATCGAGTTCTTCATGTATTTGAGACACACTTTTCTGTTTTAATGGATCTAAACGAGATCTTTTGTGCTTCGTCTTAGCAGATAAATCCACATGATTAAACGATTTTTTCTTGAATTCTAAAACATACACATAAAAATTTAAAGAATTAAATCATTTCATGTTAAAATCACTACAAAATTTGATTCTATGTGCAATAACTTTTAATATTTGATTTTGGTCATGTTCGAACCAGTTGAATGACCTATTGAACAACCAACATCATTCTCTGCGCTGTGGAACATATAAGTCTAATTTTCAATACTTTATAACAGTTATATTCATTATCAAATTGAATTATATTCCATTTCAAATAAAAATTCCTAGAAATATAAGTCTGCGTCTTAATCATCATAGTTAATACAATATTTTCCTCCAGCATCCATTACAAAGATGTAAGCTTTGCCCATTAACATATGTTCATTGGTCTGATTGGTTAGTAATCAAAATATTCAAAATACACCATATAAGCATTTGATAATGAAATAAATTCCTGAAAGTGATCATTATGTTATTTCATGTTAGCTTATTTAAAATACTCTATCTGACAATTTTGAATATATATTTCAATATGTGGATATAAAATGATGTTTCTGATTCTGACAAATTTACTTTTTTGTAAAATGCAGGGGTTAAGTAGGGTGGGATGGAGTAAAATGGGGGTTATTTTATAAGTACCTCAATGTAAATAAAATTAAAATTTTTTAACCAATATTCAGTTTGTTGACAACATTTTTCAATTCCAAAAAAGTTAGGTTCATGAATATAGCAACACAAGAAAAACATTTTACAAGCTGTGGATGGTGGTGTGCAAAACATATGGTTTACTAACTTCTGAAAACCATTATATTTTAATAAATAACAGTGCAAGTTTGAAATATTTTCTCATAAAAGAAGCTCTAGATAACATCTCAAGCCAATCAATTAAGAAAAATATTGAATATTTTTTTCATTTCAATTTTTTTTTAGATGGGGTAAAATGGGTCATAGTTAGGCTTAGTGATTTTTTTTGTTTTGTATAGGCCTATGCAGTAAGTTTTGTTAAATTTAAACAATGTTTGTTATTTATTTTCTTGAAATTTAATTTTAAATTGGGTAAATCAGTAAAATGCCCACACCTCATATTTCTAAGTACAAAATTGCGCTAAGTTGGATCATTTCTCCGTGTTTTGAAATTGACTCCTCCCAACTCAAGTGACGTATATTCCAGTGTTTTAAAATAGGCTCCTCTTACCAAAGTGACATATTCTAGTTTTATGAACTGGAATTTTGAATGTAAATGATAGTGAAATTCAATTTTAATAAATGGGAATAATACTCATAAAAAGCTTACAAAATACGGTTTTTGTGCATTATAAAAATATTGCGGAATATAATACTTAAAATATTTTTTGATTTTAAATCAATATCAAAAACTTATAACTCAAACATCGAAAATTAAAAAAAAAAAAAACAATATTTAGAAAAAAATATGAAAATAAAAAAAAAAATGATTGTACTTTAATGAAATATTAAGAAAAATCGATACATAGAAAAAAAATTGTACTTATAACAAAATTCAAGAAAAAACGATACTTAAAAAAGATTGGACTTTAAAGCAAAATTTAAGAAAAGATTGTACTTTAACGAAATTTAAGAAAAAACAGAACTTAGAAGAACCATTTTAAAAACACGGGAAAATATAAAAGACAATTTCTAAACACGGGATGAGAGCTAACCTTTACTTTTTACTAATCTTAAAGAACGAACACTTATATCCATATTTTCTCGTACATCCACACATTCTATACCGGAACATGTTTCACACAATCCAATTAAATCTAAAAAAAACATCTACTAAATCTACAAAAACAATGGCCCGAATTCATTTATCACTTACCAGATGCCATTTAGAAACATTATTTGCAATACAAAAATATCTACTCACGGCAATTATGACAATCTTCATGTACATTAATTACGTGAAAAGAAACAAATATTTATTCGAAACAAGGTTCAATGAATTCGAACGAAAAAGATCTGATGAAATACGCAGATTACTATTGAAATACTATTCTGCGTGCTAATTGGATGTCCGGAAAGTTGTAGGATACCAGATTGACAAAGTAAACGGAATGAAATTGTAACCAGGTGCATCACGACAACTTGGTGCAATTTTGTACTTTGAAAAATGAGGTGTGGGCTATTCTACCGATCACCCTTAAATTGTTACATTCAAACAACGTTAAATTTAAACATGTTTGTTAGCTTATTTATTTTCTATTGTAATAGAACGTCTTCATGAAGAAGAATTAGAATGAATGAAAAAGAAAAATAAGAACTTTGAACTGCCACAGTCAGAACATAAACAGAAAAAATCTCAGTCCACTACAAAACGATCTGATTACAAGATGCTCAAGAATACAAGAACTTTTACTTGGAAAATGGGTAGTTATTGAATATAAAGGGAAAAAGTCTACGAAAAGATTTGTTGGTCAAATCACACATATTGATGGTGATGATATACATGTGAAGTATGTAACCAAATCAAAAATTGGGGATTTTTATGTCTTCCCTGAAAATGAGGACATTGATACAGTAGAAAAGACTGATGTTATCAGGGTTTTAGAAGAGCCATTTTGCAATAACAGTGAACAATACTATTTTAAAATTTGAATTGTTTAGCAGAATATGTAATTGGCCCACTTTTCTTATTTTAATATATTTCATAATAAATATATTCTATAGGCATCATTTTGCATTATGACCCATCCCATTTTACTTCAGGATGGGGTAAAATGAGTCAAAACTTTTCAAACTAAGTTTAACTAATTTATAATTAAAAAATGTTTGCTAAAATTACACCAAAATGTCCTGAAAGAATGTAATGTCAAGGTGCAATAGAAAAAAAAAAAAAATCAGGAAAAAATTATGGTTTTATTGCTACAAAACTTTGAATGTGAAAATAGCTAAAAAGTGACCCATTTTACACCACCTGACCATATCAAAATTAAAGAGTTTAAAATAGTTTCAGCACTTTTTGCATTGTTTCTTCAGAATTGCTTTTGCATCTACACAGGCAAAAAAGAATAACCAATGTGAAGTTGTGAATTCACGTAAAAACAAATGCAATAACATTTAATCAGTTATATATCGATTCAGCCATCAACGTTTGCAATTCACCTGGATCCCTAGCTTACACTTATCTAACCATTCTGTGTCTGTGATTGTCCATCTATTGGATCTAAATTAAGAAAGATGCTATTGAAATGTTGCATACATGATGTATATGAAATGTTTTCCACATTGGGACAAAATAAATTACTATATAAAATATATATATATATATATATATATATATATATATATATATAGCATTGAATAGAGGAAAACAAAATTGAAACCTGATACATAAGGGAATCTTTTGATCTCAACCATTCGTATAAGTGTTGCTAGTGTTGTTGTTGAAACCCAGACCGTCCGACCTACCAGAAAGGTGTAAGGTAACTGTTTGGACGGCCGGGAAATGCCACCCAATTTGGACCGGAACCCAGTGGGGGAGGCATCCACAGGGACCGTACCCTCCTTCCCCTACCGCCAACCTCTCGGAAGGACTTTCGGACCCACATGTTTAACGTGATCGTACTCCGCATGAACACGGCGGCAGTTTTGGCAGTGGCTGGAATCGAACCCGGGCCTACCGAGTGCAACTCCAGCGCGCTAACCAATGGGCTACCGCACCCCAAGTGTTGCTAGTGTTGTTGTTGTTGAAACCCAGACCGTCCGACCTACCAGAAAGGTGTAAGGTAACTGTTTGGACGGTCGGGAAGTGCCACCCAATTTAGACCGGAACCCAGTGGGGGAGGCATCCACAGGGACCGTACCCTCCTTCCCCTACCACCAACCTCTCGGAAGGACTTTCGGACCCACATGTTTAACGTGATCGTACTCCGCATGAACACGGTGGCAGTTTTGGCAGTGGCTGGAATCGAACCCGGGGCTACCGAGTGCAACTCCAGCGCGCTAACCAATGGGCTACCGCGCCCCCAAGTGTTGCTAGTGTGAACTTTTTTAACAGAATGCTTGTCATTTTCAATGTTTTCATAAATGTTTGAACATTCGAGATCTATGTTTATTTTACAGAACACAAGACTTAATATTACATATAGTTAATTCAGCAATTCTCTATATATATATACTTCATTCTTCCGACCGAACACTGTTCATGCTGGAGAACACTTTTATGTCTTAGAGGCGGGTGGCTCATAAAGAGCCTAGCAGTAAACAAAGGTCTATTGTACTACTCTCAAAATAAAAAGAAGAGAGAATTAAAAAAAAAAAAAAAGGTCCCTAAGAGAAGAAACCCACATGACTGAGGAAAAGATAGCTGGCACTTGACGGGAATGTCCTGCAACTCCCAGGGCTCCTATATTCACCCATATGCTGAAACCTATAGGTAAAGAAAGCCTCACGTGTGTGAGGCAGTTTCCTACATATACAGAAAACCTCTACAAATCGGTCCTTAATAACACCCATAAGAGAACAAGAACACCCTTCTAATAGGAGTGAAAGTGTCTGATAGACAAAAAATACACTTCAAAACTTAGCTGAAATTTAATATTAACATTTTGTTATAAATTAAATTCTTGAAAATTTGAATCTTAACAGTTTTTTTTCTTCAGTTCATTTTCATTATTTTCCACGTATCGTAGCTTCATTATTTTTTTCTGCAGCTGTTTTAATTGCAATCAATGTAATATCATGATTCCTTAGAAATAAGAATTATTAGTTCCCACCAAAACTTTATTTCAAAATATAAATTTCAAACAGGCTGGGACAATCCAGGTCAAAACAGGACGTATGATAAGCCTAATCATATATGATATGTCAAGACCAAGTTGAGATTGATGGCTTGATTTGCATGGTAATAGGCTATCAATCATAACAGACTTCAAGAAGCGTTGAAGACCCAGGCCGTCCGACTTGTCCGAGGACTTGAGCAGCTATTTGGGCGGCCGAAACTTCAAGAAGTGTTCAAGACCCAGACCACACGACCAACCCTAAGGTTAATGGCAGCAAAGTGTGTGGCCGGACTTCAAGAAGTGTTGTTGTTGTTGTTGAAATCCAGACCGTCCGACCTACCAGAAAGGTGTAAGGTAACTGTTTGGACGGTCGGGAAGTGCCATCCAATTTAGACCGGAACCCAGTGGGGGAGGCATCCACAGGGACCGGGACTTCAAGAAGTGTGTAAAACTAAGACATTGACACCTGTATTCACAGTATAAAACCTCCATGTTTTTCAGTGCTGAAATGTTATGTAAAAAAGCTGAAAATATTTTATAAACATACTCCTTAAATATATTAACACACAGATTGTTCAGTATTTGAGTGCAATATAATAAAACTAAAACATTACATGCTAAGTTAAAAAATTATATGCTATAACACCTAGATAGAATATAATGCTTACTTAAATAGTTTCACAATATCTTAAAGATTCATTAATACTTAATAATTGAGATGCAGTTAAGGAATGACATTAATAACAATAAATTATAAAAAATAAGAATACATAATGTATTAAAGAATTTGATCTACAAAATCATAACTTTTTAGGGATACCTTGAGCTGCCTTATCCATGGCCAAGTGCTTTTCGGCTGTAATCTTTTCTTGAATGTCATGTTCAAAATACATTTTTGCTGGAATGGTATCTACTAACTTTGTCAAAAAATTATTCTCGTCCAACAACTCTGCTTGTAACTCGACCATATCTAAATCAGATTGATCATTGCTGGTGTTTAATATTTTTTTATTTTTCATGATATAAAAATTGACTGACACCGTGAAATAAACAAAATATACACGTGCGACGTGCGATTCACCAGTAAGTCGAATTCTTCAAAAACAGTTAAGAATAAATAGTACTTATCGCCAATTCGAATTTTCTCGGATTTCTGGTTGAATCAGTGAATGATTCCATGACTTTTTCCAAATAGAAACAAATCATTCCCGTTACAAATAATAGAGCATATTTATGTTTCCGCTTAAGTTTCGCGTACAGATTGTATTAGTTCGAATTTTCTTAGCAGTAAGAAAATGTGAGTTCAAATCTTTTTAGAATTTGTTGGAATGTTAAAATGTAATATGAAGTTGGGCCTGTACTCAGACATTTCGTCTGATATTAATAAAATAATAAACTATACATTATCGGTTGTTTCGTCATTTATGAAGCGTCTGGCAGGTTGTGCCGTATCTTCGATGTGTGCGTTGAGTATCTTGATGCTTTGACATCAGTTCGCTGGATTGCAGGTGTGCAGATAGAGTCCATAGGGACCACCCACAGTGGGCGAAGCAACGGGATCTGTTTTTCCTGTTGGTCAAGAGAACTGGAGCACAATTCCGAAAAACTAACTTGCAAAGCAGAATTATGGGGAAAGTTTGAGGTTTTTTGATCTGCAATTAGTATGATTATATCAAAGGTCTTTTGCATCGGGTATACGTCTGCTTTAATTATTTTTTGGTGATTTGATTTAAGAAGTTCCTGACATCATTGATATTGAAATAATCTTGTATTTCTTTAAATAATTTAATGAATTCTAGAAAGAGGTTAGGGGTTTGATTTGAAGGTTTTTGGGTATCAGAGTGCGTGTGGGCCACGTGCTCTTAAGAATTTTGTGTTCTTGTCTCGGCAAGCGCCATCGCCACGTTGTCTGTAACAATTTCGAGGTTTTGTGATTTAGGGAGCTGTGGAAAGTTTTCCATGCTCAGCTTTGAATTATATGATCTATTGCTACGAAGGTTTTGGGGTTTGGTTTTAGGTTTCTGGAACTTGTTACGGTTCCAGGGGTTTGGGAGGCAGAGCCTAGAATTGGCGGAGTGGACCCCACCACAATTAGCACACTTTGCCGGAAGGTCCCTAGGTTTAAGGCATTTGCGAGTTTGATGGTTTTCTCCGCATTTTAAACACCTGGCAGGAAGCGAGCCATTATCCGAATAATGACTATAATTTTGACAATTGTAACAAATTTTTACTCCTTTTGATTTGAAGGCTTGAACTACGATTCTCATTTAGAGAATGGAGGTGAGGTTGTAAATTTTCTCCCACCCCTCAGCCGGCTCTAGGCAGACCAAGAAGATGGGGAGAGGTAACCTATCACGACGATTGCTAAGCTGTGAAATCCTAACAATTCTGAATCCTTCACGGGATATAGCCTCTTTAATAGAGTCTATGCTAGTGTTTGTTGGCAGCCCTTTTATCACTACCTTTTTTGGTCTTTCGTTTTTTTAAGCATATGGAGCTAAAAGGGATTTTATTCTGAGTCAGGTGAGTCTGCACGCTCCTGTAATCCTCAATGGATCCAGGAGTGAACCTAATCACCCTCCCCTTCAGCAGTCCTTCAATTTTAGTGCCTAAAGTTTTGTTTAATTCTTCTATGAGGGCTCCCCAATTACTCGAGGAGTCAACATAGAAGGAAGAAATTTTGGGATTAGGTTTTGGGTCACTATTTCCATTTTCTTCTTCCTGATTAGCAAGTGACATGAATTTATTTTTAAGTAGATGGAAGTCCTTACTAGATACAACCTCTCGTGGCATGGCCTCAGCTAACTCAGCAACCGTAATCTCGTCATTAGGCTTCCTGCGCGGGAACTCAAAATTTAGTTTGAAAGATTTCGCGATTTTGGTTTTGTATTGACTATTCACAAAATCCTCAGATAAGCTATTCCATGTTTTGATGACATAAGCCGCAGCCTGATAGAATTTCCTAACCAAGAGGTTCTCAGGGGTAGGGGTATCCGCTAGCAAGATAGCATCAGAAGTTATGCTTACCAATATCTTTTTGATGAATGCCGCCTTGTCGATGTCCTCGGCTTCCTCGATGACGATTTCGGCATCCAGGTGTCTCTTAGCCCAGTCATAGATCTCACAGTGTCTGTGGATATCGAAGGCTTCATTTTTGGGTGTCTCAGGGGTATATCCCACGCTTGCTTCGCATCTGGCAGCGAAAGATGTGAAGTGCTCAGGAGTCTTGTGCGCCTGTCGCACCAGCTTCTCAGCACGTGCTGCTCCGTCCAAGTCTTTTCTTTTTTCCTTTCCTCCTCATCGATCTCCATGGCACCTGCCTAGCTGAGAGTCTCTTTTTCCTCGTCCTTCCTGTGCCTTTCCAAAAGATTTTTTTTCCTTACTCTTGGTCTGTCTGCCTTTCACGTCCTCCTCTTTGCCTTGGGGTATCTCCTTACTGTCGGATCCATTCGTAGAACCCATACGTCACTTCGCTTCCGTTTGCGAAATCATATGTTAACGATGTTGCCATAGACTCCTATGGGAGTGAAGCTACATCCTTTTTTCTTCATTTACGCTATAATTGTATTATGGTTATTATGCTGTAATAATTTTTAACGAAGTATCAATCGAGTAAGTGTTATATTTTAATATGTATAATAACGCATATTTCCTTTTAACAGTAATCTAACATCATTTCAAGATTGTTTAATATCAAATTCAAGTATTTACAAAAATATAAAATTCTTATCAATCGTGTATAAGCATACACGGTAAAAGAGTGCATATTTTGTTAAATATCAGAAAGGCTAGATGAACACAATGAAGTTTTTGCTGTTTATAAAATCTCAGCAGACTTTCCAGTGTTTTTCTGGTTAAAATTTTTTAAAGATATCTATATATGTACAATTTATATTGCATGTGCAACTGATCAATTATTTGCCAATCTTTATAACAATTCATACCAGCATCTTATTACACAAACCAACCTATGCCTGGTAATAAATAGTTATAGAATGCAGGCATACACACATGTAGATACTATATTAACTAATTTTGTATGTATTCTTGAACAAACTTTCATTCAACAAGCCTTCTTTTATAGAAGTAAGTAATTTTGTTGCGATTTTCATTTTCTGTTATCATTTATGTTAAACAAGACTTGGCTTAGCTTTGAAACAATTAATGAGATGCGCATTGATTTTATTATAAAATTTTTGCACACGTCAAGGGAGTGTTTGAAAAGTTAACTGAATGGTCATGCCAGTTAATAATTGTTAATTAGTTATCAGCTCACTCACCAGAGAAAAAACAGCATGGTTATTCTGCACGGTTCTAGACAGCAATTCAAGCAAAATAAGTATTCTGTGTATCACGTGACCACATAACATCGATGGAGAAAATCCTTGGTCATTCTGGTTATAACTGGACTGCGACCGAAACAAGTTTTTAAATGGAAGTTGTTATGAAAAAGTTTTCAAATGCTCTGGTCATGGTTGGTGGTGACCTGTTATAATTGTAGAAACTTTTCAAATGTGTCCCAAATATTATCAGCATTAGTTAGATTTTGTCCAGTGGTATGCAGTCCATAGAAGCAATTCAAGCATTGCTTACGTAACATCAGTTAAAATAATAAAATTTTTTTACTATAAAATTTCAGCAGAATTTGTATTTGTTAAACAGTGATATGTGATATTGATATGTAATGATGTATTATCTAATAGCAAAGATGCAAACTTTTGTTGTATCTTACACGAGTTTTTTTTATGAAAAATCGTTACACATCTTTCCGGTCACGCTCGCATACATTTCAAGTATCTTCAAAAATACTTGATAGTACAAATACTGGAAGCCTATTGTATCGAATGTTCAGACCCCCCCCTAAATTTTCCAATGAAATTTTTAAAAAAATCATCAAAGAATTAAAACATTTAATAAAGTTACGCAAATAGTCATTTCTTATGTAATGTTTCATTAGAAAACGATAGACACAAATTTTAGAACGCTAGCATGATCCGTTCTCGAAATATACATTTTTCAAAAAAAATTATCAAAAAATCATATAAAATAAAAAGAAAATATTACATTGTGAAGTATGTTCACTTTACATAAGTAATATCATGCTATAAATTTGGTCACATCATTCTCGTGGATCTACTTCCATTCATATGAAAAGATACTTTAGGTAATACTTTTGTATTTGGACGCTAATAATCATTTATCTGCTACAAACATAACTTATCCCTCCGTCCATAACGCTTGGCGAGATTTTGACAGAATGTCCCCAACTTGGCGACTTTTTTAAATGTTGCCAAATGAACGAAAATGTCGCCAAATTAATAAAAATGACGCTAAATCAATGAAATGACGACTAGATGATGAAAGCTCAACATCTTGGAAAGAACAAAAGCATAGACTATAAGAATAAGACATTTCTCCGTCAGTAACGTTTGGCGAATATTTTAGCGGGACGTCATCAACTTGGCGACTATTTTAAATGTTGCTAAAACGACAAAAATGCCGCCAAATTGATAAAAATGACGCCTAATGGGAAGTAATGTTTCGCAAATTCTGATTTCCGTCATATGACGGGCATACCTTCTAGTATATAAGAAATACTCTTCTCTTCGTTTGTCTGTAACACTTGGTGATGTATTTGGCAAACTTAGCGAATAATTTAGCAAAGTATTTCCAACTTGGCGATATTTCGCCCTAGATTGACAAAAAATATCGTCAAAATTGCAAAAATGACGTTAAATTAATGAATAACGCCTAATTGATGACGTAAGTATTAAGGTATTTTAATATATGGATTACATCGCTTATTGAGGATGCTATCAATATTGATGATTGTTTATTTAGAGTTGCGCGAAGCATAAGTTAATTAAGTATTTTGAAATGGTTTTACATATTGTCATCCGGAAAATCGCCAAATGTACAATTCAACGTTTAAAACACAGCGCCGTTGGATCTCATACATTATTTTTTTACTGTAAAACTAGTAAATTCATTGCATTATATAGAATGTCATGTGCTGCCCACATCAGATTTTTTATTTCTTGTATTGGCGTAATAAATGCGTTGTAAATAGTGAAAGGTAAGATTGGGAAGGAAAATAACACAAACAATTCAGAAAATATTTTCGAGTAAAGGATATTTTGATTCCAAATTGGTTAGGATACCTATATGGGTTTGAAATTTGAAACATCAGATACGTAATACGTTTTTATACAAACACAATCACACCCCATTGACATTTATAGATATAAATTTGCATATGGAGAATGAATTGTATTTTGAATGTAAGTGTTAGAAATTGATTTTGTTTTAAAATTATTTTATAGTTTCGCACATTTGTTTTTATAAATAAAACGCCTCAATTTAAAAATAGGTATTATGTGTTTCGAATACATGTCTCCACTATTAAAATATTCCAGAGTTTCGTTACAAAATGATTCTATATATTTTCTTAATATTATTTAAAATTAAATACAGCTCTAAACTCATTTTAAAAAATAATAAACTTGTTGGAATGAGCAAAATGGTTTTTACATGCGCAACAAATTCGTGGATACTTCTTGGAAAAGGATCGTCTGCTCAATAAAATAAGAATTGATCTTTTGACGATTTTCACTATTTTCTCTCATTTCGTTCGTTAGCCGCCAAAGTAGGAGGTCGACCGTAAAATTCTAATTGGATAAAATGGATGTATTTCCCGTCTTAGGTAAGCAATATAAAATATAATTCTAATGGCATGATTTCATATATTTATTTTATTTCATTTTAAATTTCTTACAAATTTTAATTTAAAATGTAGAATTTGTGTAAAAGGAATCTTTGTGTCAAAACAATTCAGGAAAAAATCATACGGAATTGGGAAGTGTAAGAACGTTAACAATTCTTTTACTTCTGAAGTACAGTTTTAAAGAAAACGACTAAGATTTATATTCTTGTGAAAGAGGTGTGTTTTTACAAAGAACTTGTGGTTAAATCCTGTAAAATTGTTTAGCATGTTTAACAATTGCATTAGAACTTTATTCCAATATTAAAACTTTATGCTATTATTCTATTATGTATAAATTTCAGTTATATTGAATTTTCTGTGAAAGAAATTAGAGAATAGTTTTTTTACTTAAAAACTTTTTTTTTTAATTCTTCTTGTCGTTGTTAAAAATTTTTAAACTTGTTTTGGATTTTCATGGTTTTGAAATTCATTCGATTCCATTTTTCTTTCGGAAAGGTAAGCATGAATGAAAATGTGTATAGTGAAAAATGACCATTATTTGTATAATTTTTTTTATTGTAGTCATTGCTGTACAAGTTAAAGATTAAAAAAAATATATTTTTATTTTCATTAATAAGAATGAAACTATGAAAATAAATTATTCCTATTTTTTATTTTTGAATCATTTCTTAGACCCAATTTCAGTATTTAGGATTTAATTAAACAGTTTTGCCCAAAAATGTTTCGTTCTAAACTTTAAGAATTTTTATACTCTATTAGCTGAAATTAGTATTTATTGAGGTATGGCATTCGAGGTACTTTGCTGTAAACAATTTTTTAAACATTGTTCTGATTCAACTTTTTAAACATTTTTTCTGATTCTATATAATGAAGTTTTTGAATCCATAAAAGGTGTTTAAAATACATATACTTTTATATTGATAAAATTATTATGCAATTTGAGCAGTAAGTGGAATTGTAATACGTTGATAATTCTTTGGGATAGGATAATATTTCTTTCTGTTTAAGTATCGAATTGAAATAAATAGCTTCCATTTGTATAATTAACACTGGAGTGCGGCTCAACACGATTTCCTCATACTAGAATCTAGTTTTAAGTAGCTTGCGATTTTTTTTTTTTTTTTTGGTCAAGATATACTCTAAAAAATCTGTCTCTTTAGTCCAAATGATCCCAATTATAGCATGTTGTCCTTTATTCTAAAAGGCTTGAAAAAATCTTTCGATTGATACTACCAAGTTTGACAGTGTATCCCCTCGGGGGGGGGGGGGGACTAATGACGTTACGGACACAAAATTATATTGCGACTATATTTCACTGCAATGATTGAAACTCTTAAGTTTCGCGATCATTGAGCCGTAAATTATTCTATTTATGCATAATTATGTCAAATTTTGTCCTATGCTGCCATGTTAAGAAAATATAAAATTTCGAAGATTTCGCTTGAATTTTAAAAAATTCTATCTAGTTCTGGACTTTACTTTAACAAAGACAGATAGATATAAAGCTTTATGAAAATCCATTGATAGTTGTCGCATCTATTACGTACACCAGAAATCGACCACACATAGACTGACGGATTTAACTCCATAAATGGTCAAAACGTGTTGAGGAGGTCGTAAAACACATATTTGCATTAAAATCTCCAAACCAAAAAGTTTCGTGGAAACAATATTTTCTCTATACTCTATTCAATAGTATAAGAAAGTATAAATCATTTTATTTTAAAACCATTATTGCTTTCCTTATATACATAATGTATAAGGAAAGTATTGTGACGGGGTCGAAAATTCAAATTCGAGTTTTTGACGGGGAGCACGTTTAAAGCATCTCTGATCACGAATCAAACATTTTTGAAGTGATGTCTGTGTGTGTGTGTGTGAAAATATGTGTATGTGTTTGTGTGTCAGTGAGTCTGTGGAGACGATAACTGACGAACGAATGGACCGATTTGAGCGAAATTTGGTACAAAAATCACAATCCGTAAACACTGGAAGCCTATTGTTTTTATATGCAATCGAATGTTCAGAACCCCCCTAAATTTTCGAGTGAAATTTTGAAAAAATCGTCAAAAAATAAAAATCGCTGATAAAGTTACACAAATAACATTTCTTATGTAATTTTTCATTAGAAAACGATTGACATAAATTTTAGAACGCTAACATGAACCGTTCTCGAGATATTGCGCATTTTTCAAAAAATTATCAATAAGTCATACAAAATAAAAAGAAAATATTTCCTATTGAGAAACATGTTCACTTTTCATATGTAATAGGATGCGATAAATTTGGCGACATCATTCTCGTCGATCTAGCTCGTTCCATTCATGAAGAAAGATAGTTTGAGTAATACTTTTGTATTTGAACGCCTATAGTCATTTATCTGCTGTAAGAATAACTTATTTCTTCGTCCATAACGCTTGGCGAGATTTTGGCGACGAATTTGGCGGAATGTCGCCAACTCGGCGACTGTTTCAAATGTTGCCAAATTAACGAAAATCTCACCAAATGGATAAAAACGACGCTAAATCAATGAAAATGACGACTAATTGAAGAAAATTCAATATCTTGGAAAGAATATAAGTATCTACTATAAGAATAACCTTTTTTTTAACTGTAAAAGTAGTAAATTCATTGCATTATATAAGGAAAGTCATGTGTTGCCCACATCCGATTTTTTTTACTTTCTCATACGTAGTGTTGAGAAAGTATTGTTTTCGCGAAAATTTTCGATTTCGAGATTTTGATGTCAATATATGTTTTAGGACCTCCCGAACATGTTTCGACTATTTTTGGAGTATATAATTTTTTTTTCATAATTTTTTTTTATAATTTTTTTTCTTTAATTCGAGCAAAAACTTTTATATTTTCTTAACATGGCAGCATGGGACACTATTTGACATAACCATGCATAAAAGGGGTCATTTATGGCTCAGTGACGACAAATCTTATAGCATGAAGATAAATCTTATAGCAATTACTTTCAGTAATAGTAAAGAGCCGCGATACAATTTTGTGTGCCTGACCTCAGCAGCCTCTCGGGTGGGGGGGGGGGGGGGGGGTTACTCCCGGGAGGTGCATTATCAAACGCAATATGAATCAAACGATGTTTTAAATCCTTTAAAATGAAGGGTAGTATGTTATAATTGTAATCATTTGGAACAATGATACATTTTTTTTCCTTTGTGCAAATTTTGTAAAAAAAAAAAAAAAAAAAAAAAATCGCAAGCTGCTTAAAAATGGATTCTGGTATGAAGGTATGAAACAGGCGAGTTGGGCCACACTTTAATTAATTTGAAAACATTTTGTTTTAAAATACGTAGCTCGAATATTTGTTAATAATTTTTCTTTCTTCACCTTTTTAAAGAAAACGAATATGAAGAAAAAAAAACTGTTAGTTAAGAATGATGTTGCTATATTAAGAATTCAATTGTCATTCATTCTACTTTATCATACCATTGAATATATAGAGAAAGTGTTGTTTTTACGGAAATTTTCAATTTCGATCTTTTGATGTCAATATGTCTTTTAGGATCTCCTCAACACGTTTTGACTATTTTTTGAGTGATGTCTGTCTGTGGTCGATTTATTGTATCCACGATAACTGCCACATATATTAATGGAATTCCACGAAACCTCATATCAGGCTTTAATAACAAAAAATCTAGAACTGAGAATATTTTGAAATTCTGGCGAAATACTTTGTCTCGCCGATTACAAGCTTAAATTTAATGTTTGAAAGGCATATTTAGGGATTACTTTATTTTGGATGAACATTTTGTTAAGTAGATTTCAGTGAATTTGGAGGGTAAAGGTATCATTTTATTTCAATCTTGCAGAATAAAAGAAGTGTGTGTCTGTGCGTGCAGTCTGTAGTGGAAAATCTAAGCGTTGTACGGTCATGAAATTGTGTACACAGATACTTTATGACATGGAAAAGTGCACCTGGACTATTATTCAGGAACAATAATAAATTCGAATTAGTTTTTACCTATTTTATCTTTCAGCGCGATTTTGAGCGATATTCACACGAACCCGTTTCTTAGTGACCCAAAATATTATTACAGAGTTTCCATCTTGACACCTTCCAAAAGACGAAAGAACGCTCTTTCCAGCGATGTTTGAACCCCATGCGTAGGACAATTTCTTCCTATTTATTTATTTATTTAAACACATCGAAATTTGCATTTTTACTTTCCCATACCATAGAATACAGTATAGAGAAAGTACTGTTTTCACGAAAGTTTTTATTTTGAGATTTGGGTGTCAAATTTGTTTCACGATCTCTTGAACACGTTTTAACTATTTTTAAAGTGATGTCTGTCTGGGGCCCATTTCTTGTGTAGCTGCTTCAAATATTAATTTCATCCAATTTTATATCCGGCTTTGTTATTGAAAAATCTAAATAGAATTTTTTTGAAATTCGAATGAAAACTTTATATTTTCTTAACGTGGCAGCATAGGGTAAAATGGAGCCCAATCATGCAAAAAAGGGTTATTCGTGGTTCAATGATCACGAAACTTAATAATTTTAAACACTGTAGTGAAAGATAGCCGAGATACAATTTTTGGGTTTGTGACGTTATTTCCCCCTCGAGGAGGTTATTTGGGCCAAAGATACTGTTTTTCAAATTCTTTTATGTGGAGCCACAGTCGGGTTAATTTAGTTGAATTTACTAAAAACGAATATACATAGCACATCTGTTCATATAATAGGGGGTCTAATTATTATTTTAATTTTTATTTAAAAACTACCGAATATATTTTGCTAAAATTTGTTTCATATTTTTTATGGGATTATTTGAGTATTTCCTAAAACTTTCGAAGCAATGTGTGAATTTTAAATTCGCTTAAAAAATGTTTGAAAAATGAGGTCCCATGGGGTTCGATGTATTTCATTTTTCCAACCCGGGTTCAATCCAAAACTAATTGGGTGATATTATTTATTTACATTCCCATAGGTGCCACACACCGTCTGAACAACATACTAAAATATAATTTTGATAAAGTCATTTTTACGGCAGTTATCGTGCTAACGGACAGACAGATAGACAGACAGAATGAACAAAGCCATAAGCACTTTTTAACTATGTTGTAAAGTGTTAAGAACTAAATCATCAAAGACTTCTTGTAAAGTTACCTACTTTTCAAAAACCAGAGTGGAAAGAGTATTACATTTCAGTTTCAAATGAATTAGGGAGAAAAAAAAGTGGAATTTTTTCCGGAAAAGCATAACGGAAAATTTTCCAACCCACTTCGTAGTTTCCCCTCAAAAACTCACGCGGTCAAAACTGGGAATCAAACAGTGACCCCATAGCTTAGGGTGCAACCAACTAAACCACTCGGGCCCTGGAAGTAATTCTGTCAAATTACTTGCAGAAACCGAGTAATTCAACGCAATTACTTACAGGTCCGTCAGTTCCATAAGGAATATATCCATGTATCAGTGTTTTTGATTTTTTCCCCTGGTATTGAGTTTTGATTATTTAATAGCGTACCCCTCACCCCCCAAGAATTTTTAACATCAATAAATCATAAAAAATAACTTTTTTTAAGTATTTGTAATATCTTTTATACATACCACAATATATTAGGTAACAACTTCTTTTTTTTTTTTTCCTTTTCATTACCCTAAAATTAAAACAAGAAAGATCAATCATGCAGAAAGCATTGATTATGAAACACTTTCCAACTTCAATGTAATTTTATTTAAACATCTCTAAAATGCGAAACATTCCTCGGTAATATTTTTAAAATTATCATAACACTACACTAATTTATTATATTTGAAAACTTCATCGAAAATAAATCAACTTTACTCAAATGACGTCATCGAAATACAAATCGCTTGGCTCTCTATATAAAAGCAGCATTTCATTCATTAACTTTTTTCCATTCCTTTCATTTATCACAATACTGCAAGAATTTATTTTATTTAAAAACTTACAACCATGGAGGTATTAGTAATTTAACTCTATACTTAAAACTTCATCGAAAAAATCGTCTGCATCTCTATGTAAAACCAATTAATGTTTCATTCATATCAGCTATACTGCAGACTCCATGAGCTAAATAATTTTACGTTAAAGAAATGCAATAATTCTTATACAACTCTTTCTACATCTTTTGGTGTTTACATTCTCCATAAGTGAAAATTAGGCTTCGCTGTAGAAATAATCAAAGTTAGATGATCATTTAAACTCAAATATATTATAATTGCGTTGTTTTAGAATGTAGATGCACAGAATTTAAGCAAAAATAAAGCGGTTTTAGGACGGATACAACACTAAATATAAAATAAAAGGAACTTTAAAAATCACGATTTTGACACAAGATGGATGCCATATTTTATTTTGAAGTGGATCACGTGATCTTTTCATATAAAGGGTGTAACTATTACTTTAATTTTTATTTAAAAAACTACTGAATATATTTTGTTGAAAATTTCTTTATATATTTAATGGGATAATTTGAACATTTCCAAAAGCTTTCGAAGCAATTTGTGAATTTTAAATTCGCTTAAAAAATGTTTGAAAAATTAGGTCTCACAGGGTTCAATGTGTTTCATTTTTTTAACCCGGGTTCAATCCAAAACTAATTGGGTGATATTATGCATTTATATTCCCATAGGTCCCACAGACCGTCTGAACAACATACTAAAATTTCATTTTCAACATACTAAAAGTCATTTTTACGGCAGCTATCGTGCTAACGGCATAGGCGCCGACTACGAAGGGGGGGGGGGGGCAGAGGGGCACGAGCCCCCGCTGAATTTTTCCAGAGGGGGGGCGTTTGCCCCCACTGGGAAATTTCAAGATTTTTTTCTAACTTTATTTTACTAAATACCAAAAAATGAAATTTTTTAAACATAAAAATAATTGAAAGAAAAGCATATCAACGTACATGTCATATTTCAGCTCAATCTTGTTCACATCTTCCTTACCATAGTTCCCTAAACACAAACCAAGTTTATCTTTACTCCCAGGAGACATGTTTGCGCAAATGATAAAAACATCTGGTTATCAGAACTTTTTCGACTGACCACCGAATTCAAAGAGAAATGGAATATTTACAGCCGTGTTATTGGCATTTCCAAAAAATAGCTGTTTCCCTCCAGTAATAACTATAAATGATTACCACGAAGTAGAGATGACTTATTTTGTCTACCTAAAGATATCTTATCCGTAATTACTCCTGGATTCTATATACCAGTGCTGTCTTTACAGGTGGCATCCATTCCATTTGAAGCTGCAAACCCCGCGGGTGGGATCCATTCCGTTTGAAGTTGCAAACCCCGCGGGTATCTTTATTCCTGGTGAGCACCGGACGTTTGGCCCCGTACCGTAGTCAGGCAAGGACCAGAGAGAACTAAGCCCCCCCCCCCCACAGACACACACAAGGTATACTCAGCCCACCCCCCTGATAAAACTATTAAAGTTTCAGTTATGATAAGAAATGTCAACCAACATGTCCTCCAAATTTTGCATAAAAATATTATTTATGAGATTTTTTTTTATAAATTGCTTTGTTTTAAAGATTTCTTAATTTAGCTAAATGTGGTTATAGTGAAATATAAATGGTTATAGTGATGATCAATTTATTTATATATTTAATTTAAAAATATTTAAATATAGACAATAATATTTGGATACTTTTGTATTATTGCTGGGTTCATTGTTTTAATTTATTGTGTCAAAATCAACTGATAGATAAGAGTTGATATTAAGCGTTAACTTGTATTAACCTTCAGATTTTTTTTGATTAATTAACAGCTTTGCTATTAGTTAATTCTTATATTAAAATCCATTGTAATTATTATATATTATAATATTGATGCATAGTAACTATATGGATTTTCCTAATCAACTCCTAGCTTACAAATATAAATAGGCCTATAAAAAGATTAAAAATATTTATCGTACAATAAATAAAACTGCTGATATCTTTCTTTCGACCCAGACCGTCCGACCTACCCGAAGGTGTTGAAGACCCAGACCGTCCGACTCGTCCGAGGACTTGAGCAACTATTTGGAAGGACGGCTACCCGAAGGTGTAAGATATCTGTTTAGATGACCGAGACAATGCCATCTAACCCAGTGGGGGCGACATCCACAGGGACCGACACTCCTTCCTTTGCTTCCAACCGCGCGGAAGGACTTTCAAACTCACAAATTTAACGTGCTCGTACACGGGAACAGTTTAGGCAAAGCCGGAAATCGAACTCGGGTCCTCCGAGCACAATCCCCGTGACTTAACCACTCGGTTATCTCACTCCAAAACTGCTGCTTATAAGACAATAACTTAAAACTTCCTTGAGGAAAGCATATATATGTCAGTTAGGTGACTACAGTTGCTTCGATGGCATTATAATTCCCCTCTTTCAGGCCAAAATAACAGTATGCGCTCTTAACAACCACTACTGCCGTTCGTTGGGCAGTTCGTTCTTGACGGTTGTTAAGGGTGCATACTGTTCTTTTGGCTTGAAGAAGGAGCTTAATATGACCTCGAACCAATTGTAGTAAGTTGCTACAGCTTTATCGACTTTGTGAATCTTTTATATAACTTTATTGGATTGTGCCCTTCCCCCTGAGATTTTGAAAACTCGGCGCCTATGGCTAACGGACAGACAGAAAGACAGAATGAACCAAGTCATAAACACTTTTCAACTATGTTGTAAAGTGTTAATAAACAAGAAAGATCAATCATGCATAAAGCATTGATTATGAAACACTTTCCAACTACAATAGAATTTTATTTAAACATCTCTAAAATGCGATACATTCAGCGGTAATATTTTTAGAATTATCACAATACTACAATAATTTATTATATTTGAAAACATCAGCGAAAAAATAAACTTTATTCAAATGACGTCATTGAAATATAAATTTCCTGGCTCTCTATGAAACAGCAGTAAAAATTTCATTCATAAACAACTATTCTATTCCTTTCATTCACCACAATATTACAATAATTTATTTTACTTAAAACTTAAAACCATGGAGATAAAAGTAATTTAACTCTGTGCTTAAAACTTCACCGAAGAAGTCTGCTATAAAATTGTCTGTTTTCTATGTAAAACCAATGACTGTTTCATTCATATCTACTATATTGCAGACTCCAGTGCTAAATAATTTTGCATTAGGGAAATTCAAGAATTCTTATACAAATCATCTTACAGCTTGTTGTGTATACAATCTCCATAAGTGTATAAATCTCTCCATAAGTGTATAAATCTCCATAAGTGTATAAATCCCTATAAGTGTATCTCCATAAGTGTAAGTGTTCCAATGTATAGGGAAAGTATTGGAATCATACTAAAAATCGCAACTCGAATTTTCGACTGATCTACACGTTTTGAGACCTTTAGAACACGAAAAACTATTTTTAGCGTGACGTCTGTGTTTGTGTGTTTGTCTGTGCAATGTATCTAACTGAAAAACTATTTGACCAAATTTTAAAACATTTGGTAGGTAAGTCATTTGTTTGGTAGGTTTGTGCGTGACCCTGGTTCTGATTAGATTTTAGTACAGTTCGAGATTAAAGAACCCACCTTTTCATGCGAAATAACTCGCAAAAATTGCAAAGCTAAAAAACTAGTTGATCCAGTTTCACAAAATTTGATAAGGTAAGTGACCTAAATATGGGTACTACACCTAATACGGGCACTGCTGTAAAAAAAGATACAGATATTCATCAATTATCTATCTCCGATATTTTAAAAAGACCAACAGAAAAATGGCTTTAAATTATTGAGCTGTAAGACTGGTGAATTTGCTTTTTCCAGAAAAAAAGGTACCCAAGCATAAAGCAGCTGGCAAGTCCAAACGAGCAGCTAAGACGAAACCAGCACCCAAGCCTAAACCTAAGACAAATGTAATATCAACTGTTGCAACTCAGCCGTCCTGCAGTGGTGTATCCAGCTCAAAACAGTCCTGCTATTGTATACTGTGTCGTTAAGAAAAAGCAATTAGACTTGATACAGTGTAATACGTGCCTTCTTTGGGTACATGAAGAATGTTGTGGCCTTACAAGTAAGGAAAAATTTTATATTTTTGTAAGTCCATCTTGTGTCGACTCTGATTAAAGTTTTACGTTGATGTAAGGTTTTTTAGCATAATTTTTAAGGGTGCCCATATTAGGTGCAAAGGTTCCAAATATGGGAATAGGTTCCCAACATGGGCACTGTCCATTATTAGCACCTATCTGATGTTTTTAACTCAATTATCATTTTTAACAAAGTTGAAAAGTGTTTATGACTTTGTTCATTCTGTTTGTCTGTCTGTATGTCTGTCTGTCTGTCTGTCCGTTAGCACGATAACTGCCGTAAAAATGACTTAATCAAAATGAAATTTTAATATGTTGTTCAGACGGTCTGTAGGACCTATTGGAATATAAATGAATAATATCACCCAATTAGTTTTGGATTGAACCCGGGTTGAAAAAATTTAAATACATTGAACCCTTTGGGACCTAATTTTTCAAACATTTTTTAAGCGGATTTAAAATTCACAAATTGCTTCGAAAATTTTAGGTAATATTCAAATTGTTCCATAAAAAATATAAAAAAAAATTCAGCAAAATATATTCAGTAGTTTTTTAAATAAAAATTAAAATAATAATTACACCTCTTATATGAAGCGATCATGTGACCATGTTATGAAAAGATCACGTGATCCACTTCAAAATAAAATATGGCATCCATCTTGTTTCAAAATCGTGATTTTTAAAGTTCTTTTTAATTCATATTGAGTGTCGTATTCGTCCTAAAACCGGTTTAATTTTTGCCTAAATTCAGTGCATCTACATATTGAAACAACGCAATGACAATATATTTGAGTTTAAATGATCATCCAAATCTGATTATTTCTACGACGAAGCCTATTTTTCACCTATGTAAAATGTAAACAGCAAAATATGTAGAATGAGTTGTATGAGAATTGCATTATTTCTTTAACACAAAATCATTTAGTTCATGGAGTCTGCATAGCTGATATGAATGAAATATTCAGTGATTTTACAAAGAGAAGGACGATTTTTTTCGATGAAGTTTTACGCATAGAGTTTAATTACTTGTGGCTTCATGGTCTTAATTTTTAAATAAAATAAATTATTGTAGTATTGTGATGAATGACATGAATGGGAAATTATTTATGAATGAAATGCTGCTTTTATAGAGAGAGCCAGGCGTGTTATTTTTTCTATGACGTCATTTGAATGAATTGCAGTTGTTTTCGATGAAGTTTTCAAATATAATAAATTATTGTAGTATTATGATAATTCTAAAATTATTACCGATGAATGTATCACGTTTTAGAGATGTTTAAATCAGGCAATTTATATTTCAATGCCGTCATTTGAATGAAGTTCATTTTTTTCGATGAAGGTTTAAGTTTTCAAATATAATAAATTAATGTAGTATTGTGATAAGCTTTAAAATATTACCGAGGAATGTATTGCATTTTAGACATGTTTAAATAAAATTGCATTGAAGTTGTAAAGTGTTTCATAATCAATGCTTTAAGCATGATTGATCTTTCTTGTATTTGTATTTTTTCTAATTTTTCTTGTCTAAATTTTATTCTAAATTTCTGTTTTTGTTAACACTTTACAACAAAGTTGAAAAGTGTTTATGACTTTGTTCATTCTGTCTGTCTCTCTGTCTGTCCGTTAGCACGATAACTGTCGTAAAAATGACTTAATCAAAATGAAATTTTATTATGTTGTTCAGACTGTCTGTAGGACCTATGAGAATATAAATGAATAATACTATCACCCAATTAGTATTGGATTGAACCCGGATTGAAAAAATGAACTACATTGAACCCAATGGGACCTAATTCTTCAAACATTTTTTAAGCGGATTTAAAATTCATAAATTGCTTCGAAAATTTTAGGTAATATTCAAATTATTCCATAAATTATATAAAAAAAAAATTTTAGCAAAATATATTCAGTAGTTTTTAAAATAAAAATTAAAATAATAATTACACCTCTTATATGAAGCGATCACGTGACAATGATATGAAAAGACCACGTGACCCACTTCAAAATAAAATATGGCATCCATCTTGTCTCAAAATCGTGATTTTTAATGTTCTTTTTCATTCATATTGAGTGTTGTATCCGTCCTAAAACCGCTTTATTTTTGCTTAAATTCTGTGCATCTACATACTGAAACAACGCAATTACAATATATTTGAGTTTAAATGATCATCCAAATTTGATTATTTCTACAAGGAAGCCTATTTTTCACTTATGTAAAATGAAAACAGCAAAACATGTAGAATGAGTTGTATAAGAATTGCTGTATTTCTTTAACGCAAAATTATTTAGCTCATGGAGTCTGCATAGCTGATATGAATGAAATATTCATTGATTTTACAGAGAGAGGGACGATTTTTTTCGATGAAATTTTAAGCATAGAGTTTAATTCCTTGTAGCTCCATGGTCATAAGTTTTTAAATAAAATAAATTATTTTAGTACTGCGATGAATGAAATGAATGGGAAAATGTTATGAATGAAATGGTGCTTTTATAGAGAGAGCCAGACGTGTTATTTTTTCTATGACGTCATTTGAATGAATTTCAGTTGTTTTCGATGAAGTTTTCAAATATAATAAATTATTGTAGTATTACGAAAATTTTAAAAATATTACAGAGGAATGTATCGCATTTTAGAGATAAAAAAAATTTATATTTCAGTGCCATCATTTGAATGAAGTTCATTTTTTTCGATGAAGGTTTAAGTTTGTAAATATAATAAATTAATGTAGGATTGTGATAAGTTTTAAAATATTACAGAGGAATGTATCGCATTTTAGAGATGCTTAAATAAAATTGCATTGAAGTTGTAAAGTGTTTCATAATCAATGCTTTAAGCATGATTGATCTTTCTTGTTTCCCTGTTACCCCCTGCAAGGAAAATACATCCACCAATTTTCAAATTTTTATCTGCTGAAACAAACATTATAATAGTTAAAATGCTTAGGTGTGCCCATATTTGGGTCACTTACCTTAGATAAGTTACTTGTGATGTATACTTACCCTGGTGATTTTGGTATGATTCGGAAAAGGAGGTCCCGCCTTCTTTTTTTACGAAATGGTCCGCCAAAATTGCCAAAGCCTAAATTAAAAGACTACGTACTCTCAAATGTTTGCTTAGACGCAAAGCGAGGAAGAGAATATGACTCGAGATATTTGAGTCTTTTCGCATTTTCGCTGTGCCGCCTTTAAAAAAATGTCCAATTACCAAACAAAACCGAAAATTGCAAATTCGGCGAAAAGTGCAAATTCAGTGTTATTTTGATTCATTAAATTCAATTTAATGATTTGTTAAAGAAATAAAGAGAAAATGAATGTCTGCAAGGAAAGTCATAGGCTGCCCACATCAGATTTTTTTAATTCAAAATACATTAAATTGAGTTTAATTGCAGAAATTAATATGAATACCTTTTTAATATCCTATCTAATTTTCATTTTTAATGCATCTTCGTTTCATTTGGCAACTTAATGCATTTTAAAACGTCTTCAGCTTCTCCAATTCCAAACAACTTAAATGTCTCGAAAACCCAGAGTCATTGGATCAGTCTTATTCATATAAATACTCAATAAATACTCAATAATACTTAATAAAATACTCAAATTATACATTAAACATAATAGTTATTTAACATAAAAAGCTTCTAATATGAAATAAATAACGTAATTGAGTTGCACAGACCAAATTCAAAACCACAGAATCCACCTGCAAGGGTGTATCAGAAAATTTGGAAAACACTGCCATTGCAGATAACAGCATTCATGACATTTCGCATTTATTATATGCTGGTCAGCAATGAATAGCAGTTACAATTAAGCTCAAACTATACGAAGCTGCAAATGTCAAGTTCAGAATCACAGAACCCGCCTGTAAAGATACCCCCCTTTGCACAAAACAGCATCCAAGAACTGGTTTTGCTCTTAATATGCACTAAGCATAGGATAGCCGTTATCTGTAATGGTAGCAAGAAAACTTGCTATATGCTTCAATTTGGTGCAATGATCATATTATATGGGGCCTAGGTCAAGCGACCCAGACCTTCACATAATTGCAATGATCGCCTGTAAATTGGTTTTCTCCCCAGGGAGAAGAATCGAACATTTTAAGCATTTGTAATTCTACACGTATTCGTAATTACGCATTCGTAACACCCCTTCTTAAGACTTCACGTCCTGGGCAGTATCCACTTAGTGTAGCTCATAATATGGAGGAGAATCTGTCGCGATGGACAACTTTTGACTTGAATGAAGAGGCTCTTTGGATTCTATAAATTATAAAATTTAACTTCTTCATTATGACTAGGGTCCTTTTCAGTTGTGTTGCATTTTCGGTGAACATCTTTGCCGTCGCCGAGGGTTGAACAGCCACATTTTATCGCCTTTCTGGAATTGTCCTTCATTAGCTTTGATGTTGTACCGGGTCTTCAGTCAGAAGTAATGTTGATCCTTTCATGAGCGAAACGATGAGTTTCCTCCGATCGTGCTTGAATATATTCATCAGGTCAGTAGCGTCACAGAAAAAATTTCTGGGGTGGAGGGGTTCGGTAACCAAATATTTTATTTTCTGTTTCTCCATATATATTCTATTCGAAATTTAGTGGGTTCTTGGTTAAGGATTTGAATCCGCAAATCCCACCTCTTGGAGACGCTTCTACATCAAGCTATGAAAGAGCATTACATGGCCGTTCAAACATCAGATCACACGGTAGTCGTATATTCCGAACAAGCAACATTTTCAAGTGAGAATGTTCGGTCGATTTATGGAAGTTAGCAGGGACAAAGGGAGGTGACTATCCCAATAATGTTGGCTTCTGGATACGAATATAGAGAGATGATTAATAATCGTTCTGTTGAATTGCTGCACTATTCCGTCTAATTTGGGATGAAGAAGAGTTTGGGGGATTCTTTATGCAAATCTTCGAAGTTCAGCTCGGAAGAAGACCACTCTCATGGTTGGCCAGATCTGTTTATACGGCGGATTTTTAGCCTCGAAAAGAAAGAGGTTTTTTGACAAGGAGGAAGCTAAGAAGAAGGACAAGCAGGGAGAGTTCTATGGAATGACTAGGCAAAAGTCCGGCTAAGTTGGCATATTCGTCTAAGGAAGGCTGTGTTACGAAATTACCGTGCGCTGTATAATTTATAGATCAAGAATGTTCATTGTCATCATATGTAGTCTGTGGAAATTCAGTAATCAGTCAGGTTTGAATTAGATTAGTAATGTTCCGGGTAAAATATTGTAGGGTTAGCTGTGTAAATAGATGTGTATATAGCTTTGTATGTGATGTCCTATGTGTTTGAGTCCAGCGAAATAGCTGTGCATGAAATAGTTAATATATTAAGTGTCGTGATTTTTTTTGTCGAATTCTGATCGTTAGGTAAAATGGAAGTTTGCTTCCCTTAGATGTTTAAGTAGATAAACAGAACCGTTGCAATGGCCCTTGAGGAGAAGAATACTTTGCAAGTTGTTCGAGAAAGTTCGTCCCTTGGTAAGAATGGATGAGTGAGGGAAATCCTAACGACAGTAACTTCTCATCTCCAACAATGGCGCCCATTTGAGATGGTGTGGTTTTTTGAGCTTATGTTGTTCCTTATGGAGTTTCGAAAGTAGTTTCAAATTGAAGCCGGTATGTTATAGAGTAGAATGACATTAAGTTTTAGTGTTTAAATTGTATATAGTGTATATAATAGTGTTTTAAAAGTACGGATACGAACACTGTGTTAAGTGATTTTAGCGTTCCATGTTAGATGAAGCAATGGCGGATTGGTAAATGCGTAGTTGCATTGGACTTTGTTTTGGTGGGCTAATGACTGTGGAAATGAACTATTGAGATCTAGTGGTTTAATATTAATAAAGATTTATATCTACAGTTATAAATATGCACTCAATAAGAGTTTTCTCTATCTTTGCTTATGAAAATGAAATTTTTGTTGAAAGATTTTGACTGATTAATTAATGGATTATGACTATACTGTTGTTCTCTAAGAAGTATAAGTTGTCTGACAATTAAGAGAATATTATTCTTGTTATAAATATTCAGTATTGCAAGTTCCCAGGATTCTGCTTTTCCTACAATATTGAGGAATGTGATTTGCTGCGGGGCAAGCTTTGCTATAACTCTTGAACTATTATGTTTAAAAATAGTCTGATAATTTTCTGTATTCTAAAGAGTTTATACAGCTTGCTATAAAGTTTTGAAGCAGATCTACCCAAGTTTAGATTTATTAAAATCATAATATCTTGTGACGTAGGATCTGGATCGTTTATTTGTAATTGTCGGCGATGCAAGGATTGTGAAAATGAAAATGAAATTTTGTTGAAGAATACTGATCAATTAATTAATGGATTGTGATTATACTACTGTGTTTTAAGAGGTACAAGATGCCTGATAATTAAGAGATTATTATTCTTGTTATAAATATTCTGTTTTGGAAGTCTCCAGAATCCTACTTTTCTTACAATTTGGATGAATGCGATTTGTTGCGGGGCGGGTTTTATTATATCTCTTGAACTGCTATGAATAAAAATTGTTTAAAAAATTTTCTGTAATTAAAAGACATCATATAGTTTGCTATAAAATTTTTGTGCAGATCAGTCCAAGTTTAGGTGCATATATATTATTATATTTTGATGACGTAGGAACTGGATGGCTTTATTTATATTCCGATGGCAACTAAATAACTAGGGTGAGAGATGCTGTAGCACTTGAATGGCGTATTTTATGAGGTATCGCCTGTACCAATACTGGTTTTTCTCTACATTTTGTAATCTAAATTGAGAATTTTAGTGAAGAAATTTGAACATATTATTAATGAATTTTTGTTATATTACAGTGCACAATTGGGGTCATAAAGTACTTTATAATTAGAGGAATATTATTTCTGACACATTTAATTGTTGCTGAATGCCATCGGAATTCTACCTTGCCTGTAATATAGGTAAATGTATTTTGCTGCGGGACAGGCTTTATTGTAACTCTTTAACTGTTATTTCTTAAAATTAATGTATAATTTTTCTGTGTTTTTAAGAGTAAACTAAGTTGCTATTAACTTCTGAAGTCATGCCGCTCAGGATAAATATTTAGATAAAACGATTATTGTTTTGACGTATTTCCTGGTCGCTACTGTATATATACTGCTGCCAAGGATTTATTTACCAGCGCCCTTTCTTTGATTTGTGATTGTGTCAATTGGAATTTTTGATCTTGGTATTGATAAATATAGAGTTCTTTGATGAAGCCAGTGTATGACGTCATAGCTTGTTAGGGACGTCAATCACTTGGTGATCTCGGTTTTTTTGAGATCTTGTTCTTTATTTATATTGTAGATATCTGTATTGGTCAATTTAGAAGTTTTAGGTGATCATGCCATCGATTTACGCAAGTGAAATTGACGAGTTGAAAAGTTCACTCCGTGTCATCGACAAATATGTAATTGATATAGGGACTGAAGAGGATTGGTACCCAATACAGGAAATTTCTTCTATTGTTAACTCTCTGAGGACCTTCTGTCATGAAATCTTCACATTTTGCTCGGCCATTGCAATCTCAATTATTAACTCAGTTTATTAAGACACTTGTTACCATGATTATTACGGCATGTGAAGCCCATTTTAATAAGGATGTGGCTTTAGATGGAAGCATAGTAAGTTTGTTTGATAATAAGGAGTTAATTGATAAGTTGCAAAGGTCAAATAAGGAGAAGGATGAGCAGATACAGGAACAACTAGTTAAGATAAAATATTTGGAATTGAGCGAAGCCCCTTTTATACAGAAAAGGCACACTGGGGCTTTGGAGGGAGTACGTAAGCTAAAAGTGGAGATTGCTGCAGAAGTGTTTGAAAAGAACGAGGAGTTGAAGGAGTTAAGCTCACATAAAAGTAAACATATTGATCCAATAAGTAGACAATCCGGTGAGATTGATTTTTTGAAAGCTAAAATTAGAGCAAAAGAATTATTGATACATGAAACTGAGGATAAATTGAAGGAGCTGAAGACCAGATATGCAGTACTTTGTCAGAATAGTGATTACGAAAAATTGAACGATAAATTGGAATTGCTATTGAGGGAATTCCGCCTTGTTCATGAAAAGATAAGTAATAATTTTAGGAATTATGAGAATTGTCTGGCGGAGAGTTCTAGTAGTGTAATTCAGAAATTTAACGAGGGATTGGAGCAGGTTGTTACCAAGTTCAGAGAAGCAGATGGGGTAGCTGTGCTTCCTACGTCTTGGGCTCTGACCGATGCTGATGGGATTTTCTAAGATAGATTCTATTATGAGTCCTCAGTCCCCAATTGGGAAGGCAATTATTATCCGACCCCTAAAGGCTGGTAATACTGAAACAACCAATTTTCAAACAACCTATTTTCAAGTCTAGAGTAGTTCCAGATGATTTATGTATAGGTATCGATAAAGTTATAGGTGTACCGAGGGGAAGTATTCTAGTAAAGGTCCCAGGTGAACAAGAGCCTGCAAAGCTGTTGAATGGTTTAAATGGTGATTCTAATTTTAGGAAAAACTTTTCATTTGTGACACTGATTAAAAAATGTCCTAAGATTATCATTTTTGATGTTGAAGATAATGCTGATTCTGATGAGTTGGTGGAAAGGATTATGAGGTAAAATCCATTGATTCAGGATCATAGGGATTCCTTCAAATTTAAGTTTAAGATGAAGGCTAAGCTAAGCTCTCAACTTTGTTTTTGATGTGGCACCTTATGTTTTCAAATATTTAACATCTAAGAAATTTGTTTATACAGGTTTTAAAAAATATTGGTGTAGAGAGCTCAGTGTCTGGTCTGCGGAAGATTAGGACACACGAATTCCAGATGTACGGATGGAGATAGATGTCTTAAGATGTACGGGTCGACACTCTACTGCAGGATGTGGCTCAAAGGCTGGGTGTATCAACTGTGAGACTTCTAACAACAGTCGTGCCACCAAACTGGATATAAGTCACTATTGTAGGAGCTATCAGTTTCAGTCTTTTAAGGAAGAACTTTACGGGTACCGGAGACACACTGACTATGGTGATTGAGTCTCCGGGAATTTCATGTGATGGGACTGTTTCAATCGCTGTTGCTAATTTTGATGTTTGGTTATATTGTAATAAATGTATATGTTTATATATTGTAATATTTGTATATAATTGTAGTTAATTTAGGTACAATATGAAAGATATATGGCTTCTATTGGTTAATGGTTTTGTTAAGACCAATTGCCAGATACATTGAATTTATTTAGATGAGATTGACACTTTATTAATAGCTAATAGAGGTATAATTTTCGTTAGAGGATTTAGATGATTAGTGATTTTATTTTGGTAGGAGCACTTAATGATTTGGGATTTTATGTTGAGTTTAGATAGAATGTTTTTAAAGACTTAATGAATTAGTTTAGTAGTTGGGTATTATTTTTTCAAAATTTAAATGATTGGAATAAGTTGTATAGATAGCTTTTTATGGGTTTTCAAATTTGGTTGTAATTATAGGAATGCGTTTGTAGAGGTTGTTTTTAACTTAATGACTTGTTCAGATAGTTGGGCATTTTTATTAATACTTTGATTGGTAATAAGTTGTAAATATTATAATGGGAATGTGTTGTATAGGTTAAATTTTTGGGGTTACTTAAGTTTGGTTATTATAATAGGAATGTGTTTGTAGAGGTTGTTTATAACTGGATTTGTATTTTTTATTTTTATTTGGATTTTCAATAATCTCTGACCTAGTTTCGGTATTGATGTTTCTTGTTTTTACTTATGATTTGTAGACCTGTGTTTTTTAGGACCTGCGGCCTTTGTTTTTCAGTTTTTAGCTGAGCCATTAGGATCCGGCTGAAGGACTCGGTGGGAGACAGGAGGACAATTTTGTAGTCTGTTTATTTGCTGCGATATTGTTTGTTTTTGTTTCATATTTTTGAGGACCCTAGATTATTGAGTTTTGGGTTTATGGTTTGTCTTTTTAGGTCTAGTATGGAGTTCAGTTTTTAGGTTCTTGTTAATTAAAGGAGAGTTTACTTTATTCTTGGGTTTTTGTGACAGGCTGGGGTCATTGAGGGATTTTGATTAAGGGTATGAATTAGAGTGAAATTTTCGTTTAGTTTTAATTTGTTAATATTTTTATGTTATAACATTGGCCTACTTTTATGTCGCTTAATATTTTCAATATTTTGATGTTGTTAATTATTATTTTGCACCTGATTATTTTTAATTAAGTATATGTTTATTATGGTATATGTTTATATTACCCGTATATTGACGCGGAGGTACCAGTAGGCCATGTAACTGCCTTGGCCTGACATATTATTTTTGTTTGCAATAAATTTCTGTGGGTGGGGATGCGTCGCCGTTCTTGGTGGCGCGTCTTGCTTGGTTGGTTTCTTTGCTGGCAGGTCTCCGGTCTGTTGGTGGGGTTTCGCTCGTCTCTGTCGGAGTTCCTCTCCGGGACTGGCGGCGGTTGGCCTCGCTCAGCGGGGCGTGAGTCTGCTATCCCCTTATGTTTCGGGTAGTACGCTCGTTGATGGAGTCGGTGGTTTTCTCCATCCGGTAGGTTCGGGGGGATCGTTGTTCCTATTTTGTGTTGGAGATTGATTTCTTTCCTGTCCGTGGGCTTAAAGCAACCTAAAACTACTCGTGGCGGGTGCCACTGTCTGGGGTTCCAAGTTCCAAGTAGCGTCGACAGAAAAAAATTGGTAGAGGGCTGATTGGTAATCAAATATCATTTCTACGAACTTCAATAATTTCTGTTGGGTACATGGGGTGGCTTATAACTCCTAGAGTTGTAAAAAACCCGGGAATTTTGGAAGGGTTGGAAACTTTGAAGGAAAGAAACTAATTTACGCGTTTTTTAAATGTTCTTGCTAATCCGGCACGTTACACAGTTTAAACCTTAAGGACCGATTGCCATTTAGATAATTTTATTAAATCTTAGTTTAAAAGTAAAGTCTAACGAAATAAAATTTTTGGATATTTGAAATTTCGAAAATTTTATTAACATTGGGCGAATTATATTAGTCATTAAATTATTAAAATGTTATTGGGACTACTATAGATTTTTTATTATCGTTCAATATTGCATGAATGAATGAATTAATCCCTTCGTAATAAGTATTTAATCGTTCGGAGTGTTCTTACGTTTAAAATACTTACAAATTAAATTACAATTTATTTTCATTTTTATATATAATTAGAAAGTCATATAATTTAAATAATTTTTTTTTTGCATCAAACAAATCTCTCTCAGTTTTCCATCCTTCAGCAATTTACAATTCAGAATGCAAAAAATAATTTTGGGTCATATACTTTCTTTTACAATGCAACATGCAATGATTAAAAATTCCCACTTTTTGGAAACTTTCAAAATTCCCTTCTCAAAATCCCGGTTTATTCCTGGGATTTTGTCCCGTTTTTGCAATTCTAATGACTCCCTAACACGCTCTTTGTGACGCTAGTGCGCAACAACATATCTCGTTCCGGGTTAGAACTTCACCGATGGTCGTAGACTCTTCAACAGTGATTGCGTAAACTACCTGGTCACTTTTCGAAGTAGTTTGTTATTTCTGGAATATATTTGTTATTGTCTAAAGTCCGTTGTAGTGTCCCCAAAATGTCGAGTGCAAATGCATCAGAAGGAGGTATGACATCGTAACGCTGAAAATGCCCAAGCGTTTCCTTCTTCGGTCCCTTTAGAATGCCACAATATTTGAAGAACTCAATATATCGGACTGGCAGAAATGCTCACGAACTTTATTCAGTGTCTTACTAATGTCAAAATGCCCTCCAGTAGGGCATCCATACTACGCTAGAAAATTTTCATCGTCAGTCTCCCATTTACGGTATATTACTCCGCTCCTCAAGTGGCGAGAATACCATAGTGTCCAGTACCGTTTTGTTTGAGGTGGGAAATACGAAATGTATGGCCAAGTTGGCCTACGTAATAATTAAAATGTGTTGCTGAGTTGATATTTAATTAAGTACGTGACTTTGCGTATAAACTGGATTATAACATAAAATGCAGCGCAAATAAAGAAAAGACAACATACGTATGTTTCGGAAATGATTGGATTTCCTTCTTTAGCTTGGATCAGATAGCCAACAAGCTTGGATCAGATAACCAACAAGCTTGGATCAGAACACCCGAATGAGCGCAGACTGAGCCTATCAAATAGTAAAATGGCTGAACGACAGAATCCGATATAGTAGTGCCACATAGTGTAACGAAAGGGAAGTAAAACTAAACAAAAATAGAAAATTAAGAAAATATGAACTTTATTTTCTATTTTTTTTTCTAGCTTTACTTTCCTTTCGTCACACTAGGTGGAGTTACTGTATTGAGTTCTGTCATTTAGTTATTTTTTGATTTTTGATTTGGGTGTTCTACTCAAGGTTTGTTGTATTTAAGAAGAAAATTCAATGATTTCCGAAACGTATGTATGCTTACTTATCTTTATTTGAGCTGCATTTTACGTTGTGATCCAGTAGATTATTGCTATCCCTATATATAAGTGTCTAACGTGATCTTGCCTGTTCAAACCCTCCAGAGAAGCCCCTGCGCTGAACTAGATGGCTGAATCTTTGTAATTTTTAACAACTGTACAGAACCTAACGGAATCGGATTTTTTATTTACCCTTAGGGGTAGAGACATTGTGGAGGGGGGGATGAACAGTCTTTTTAGACCATACAGAAGCCTCTAGTGATTTGGACGGCTGAAACTCTGTGTACTTATACTATCGAACACGGACCGAACCTAACGGAGCTGGATTTTCGAATTTTCTCCTGGAGTGGACAAAATGGGAGGGAGGAGATAAAGTGCTTCCCAGGACTCTCTTGAAATCTGTATGGCCTTAATCCTCTCGAGGTCTTTATGGTCCTCAGAAACTTCTCGAAGTTTCTATGGCCCTTAGAACCCTGTATGACCCTCTTCTTATCGGGATATTACAGACTAAAGTTCGACCATGTAGCCAATCTTCAATTCAGACAACTGTTTTCAAGCACCATACATTGTAAAACAAAATTAAACTTAAAAAAAAAATGCTGCAGCTTAATTTTCTAAGAGCGTTGGTTTTCCCGTCCTTGACAGGATGCTACTTTAACTAAGATAACACGCTTTAATTTAGTCACATCGCTGAAGACATTATTATAGTGAACTTGGTTTAGATAAATCCAGCATGATTGAAAATGTTCATTGACTGATTTTAACATTTTGATGGGTACACATAAAGAATGGGAGCGAGCCGAAACAATAAGGGGAGTATAGAGAAAAAAACGAAATTTTCAACACAGAAAAAATTCCAACATTGGTTTAGTGAAGTTGTTTATTGTAAATCAAAGATGTTTAAATTATTACAATCACATATGTAAGAGATAAAATCACAAAACATAACCGGATTAGGACAAACAAGTATGCAAGACAAGACTGAGAACGTTATATTTTTTTAACTTGAAAAAGAATGTTTTGATATAGCATTTCTAATACATGAAAGGCAAAAATACTTAAAAAGAACAGAGTATTAAAAATGCATCTTTTTCTTCAATGCATTTATAATATTGAAGACATTTCAGAAAGATTTGTTATTTTCAAAGAATTGCATAAATGACATAAAATAAAAACAATGATTTCAAAGATTAAATTTTTATATTTATTTCAATAAATGTATCCTATTCAGATAGGAATCTGTAATATTGAAAAATAAATATAAAAAATTTAAAATAAATGATAAACATTCTGGAACAGAAATAGAAAAATTTCACATTTATTCGATTTTACGGAAATATGCACACACGACTTTATAGGATGAAAAGCGTGTAGTAGTGTTTAAAGCTTAAATATTTATTTTAGATTATGCAATAATTTGATCACATGGGCATCTATCAACGGCGTTGAAATGGTTTCACGTTTACTTATTTTCGGAGATAGAGATTGGCACTGGCATAGCCATGCAATCAAAACTCCATGAAGTGAGGAATTGGAAAACTTTTGTGGTTTATATAATGGAACATATAGCGTCATATAATAGAATATGCAGCAGGGCAGAAATGCTTACTATTTATTTCTATTTATAATCTTGTATTTCGTTTTTGAAAGAAATAGTCGAAAACTAGGTAAATATTCTATTTTTCTCATCCCCCTTTTTGGAGAAATTAATATATGTGTCCATGAGCTAAGTAGATTTTAACCGGACTCGACCCGGGAGCTCAAACCCAGCCTGCCTCGTTGACACTTAACAAGCTAAAGCCTGACTCGGTTTGAAAATTTTTGATGGTCACTTCCTTTCCGAATGGTTAATTTTTTCAGGTATATCTAAGATCATAAAACGGAAACATCTATGTACTTACTCAGCAATACGCGAAAATGCGTTTAAAGGTCTCTTTTACAATCGCTGAAATTAATAATAAATTTTCATATATTTACCGTTAACATTCGGTTATAATGCCAAGGGTCCGGTCTGGAGAGAAAATTTCTAAACTCAACCCGAGTCCAGACCAGCCGAAACTGAGAGAAATGTGACTAGACCCAACCCACGAGATGGCCTATGGAATTATGCCTATGGACGGTGCACAACTGACATAGATTGCAACGTAAGAGTTTGATGAGAATGATCATATTACTTTTTAATGTTGAAACCTGTGTGGTTGTGTGTTGTACCACAAGTCGACCACAGCACAAACTCGTAATAGAAAAGACTTTTTATTCTGAGCAACAAAGAAAATTATCGTACGGAGTAAATATCATTGTAGATTGAGAATGTTTAACGTGTTCTCAGTCTGAAGAACAATTATTTCCCACCACCACCACCACGCCAATTTTTGTTATTGGATGAGGATCTAGAATTCTACCTCGTTGGGCTGTCCCCTCCACCATTGACTTAGCTGCCTATTTGGGCAATTGGTACGCAAAACTGAAACAGATACCATATATGTGAAGGATACTCAAAAAGGAAATTCTTTCGTCTTAACTTAAACCTCGCACAAAAATAACACTCAAACGTACGAAGAATTGGAAATGTGTGCTGCAACTTCCTCTGTTTTGATTCTGGCTCCACACAAGTTACTCTTCATATAACACCGACACATTATAAATAATTAACATTTACCTAATTAAAGGTGGACGATGAAAGTGAAAGTTTGAGACAAATATTGAGGATTTTAAAGAATATAATAAAATTGTATAGGATCGGATTTCGCCATATATTTTACTGTAGTTTCTTCTCAATATCTACATATTCACCTGTTTATGACAATGATGCCTCTTTAGATCATAAAACCAAATTATTGATTTATTATAGTACACTAGAAGGTATGCCCGTTAAATGACGGAATTCAAAATTTGCAAAATATTACCTCCCATTTGGCGTCATTTTTATCAATTGGGCGACATTTGCGACATCCCACCAAATTGTTTGCCAAACGTCATGGAAGGACGAACCGCGAAATGGCTTTTTCTTGTAGTAGATTTTTATATTTTTTTCCAAGTTATTGAATTTTCATCGATTTGGGGATATTTTCGTTAATTTTTGTGATATTTTGATACTTTGTTCAATTTTGAGACATTTTAAAAAATTCGCCGAAATTGTCGTCAAGTGGGACAGTTGGACTGACAAACAAACCGAAACACCATTAAAATACTGCCGAACATCATTAAAATACTATCCCGTTTCAAAACACAGTTAATTTATTTATTTGGCGATATTTTAGTCAATTTGTCGACATTTTAAAATTTCGCCCCATTTATCGCCAAGTGGGATGGTTAGACTGGTCAGTAAAAACGCTATCGAAACATCATTACAATACATTCTCTTTCAAAATGCAATTAATTTCATTGATTTGGTGTCATTTTTATCGATGTGGAGACATTTTCGTCAATTTCGCAACATTTAAAAAAAAGTAGCCAAGTTGGCAATATCGCGTCAAATTCATCGCCAAAATTTTCGCCAAGTGTTACCCAGAGCTAGATAGACAGATAAATCAAGGTGTTTATATTAGGTATGCCACTTAGTATACTGAGGTAATTAAGTTAATCTTCAGTATTGTATTTCTTCTTTTATGCATAAATGTCTTAATTTTTATTTTATTGCTCAGTCTCTTAATTTCAATGCTAACTTGTAGAGTGAAAGAAATAAAATTATGAAAATAATTTAAACACGTTTGATGTTCATAACATATTACTTGTTGAGAACTTAAGAGTAAAACTTTCAACTTCCACCTTTCATTAGCAACACAAAAAGTTTTCAGAAAACGTAGAGAAGAGCACAATACGAGAACAATATGAAAACAAACATAAGATCTTATTCATAAGATACAATACAAACACAAAACATTTATTTTAATTTTAAGGTAAGTATTTTATCCATTAATATGAGTTTTAAAAATCACTAAAAGCTTTGCTGAAGATTAGCACTCGAGATGATGCTTAATAATTATGTGAAGAAAACAAATCTATTATATGACCATTAAATTTCTATGGTTACCGGAATATAATTTATTATAAAAATTGGTACAAATAAATAAAAAGCTTAATAGAATAACTTTTTTATTAAGAATTAGTGCAAATAGATAGAAAGTTTATTAGAATAGATTTTACTATGTTTTTAAACGGTTCTTAAATTTTGATCGATTTAACAATAAATAGTAACGTAAGAGTATCTAGGTAATTGAAATTAATACGTGTGTTTTACAAGAAAATGACACATTTGGGAATTATACTTTGTATATACTCTTTTTAAATAGGTTATAACCTTTATTTAATATGGAAAAAATTGCTATCGAGCACATCAATTCCTACCATGACTAATAAGTACCATATTACAAAATATTTTACATGATGTCAGGAATAAATACATTACAAAATACATCTTCATGCAGGGGTTCAAAAAGAGAAACTAACTTTGAAAAGTTTATATTTACATTTTATGCTCTTGTTCGAAATAAAATATTTCTCATAGGAAATTTACTGTTTCAAATGAAAAATCATTAGGAATGTACAAAATATATTTCCTATTCCGAAATATTGTTTTTTTGTTCTGAACAATATAGCTTCTGATAAAATTTTGTGACTTATTTGCCTCTAAACATTACAAATATGTGTTGAATTTCTACATATATATTTTTATTTCAACATTTATTTTAAAAAGAAGCTTACAGATGCATAAATTTTGAATGGATCAATATCTCTAATAATAATAATAATAATAATAATAAAGAGGATATCTTTACGGATATATTTCTGAATGAATAGAATTTTGCGTATAAAAAGAAATTGGTTTAGAAAATTAATTGCCATAAAACCAAAAATATATTTTTCTGCCAATTTTCTTTTTCATTGATGAACATTAAGCTTTTGCTGGAAATGATAATGATAATCCTCTCGAAGTTGAAGAGGATCGCAATTTAATCTGATAGAATAATTTATCCATTAGCATTAAAATCCATGGCGAAAAGTAAAGAAGCCAGTTGTTTTTTCAGATGATGAATATCTTATACCGTGAAATGGTGCAACATCACTGAAGCAGATTTTTTTATGCTACACATAAGACGATATGGTGGTTTGTGTTCTTTTGTGGACTGAAAATTATTTATTTAGTAAATGCAGAAGTTGCTTTTAGTGCTATACAAATTTTATGAAATTTTAAAACTGCTCTATAAACCTTATAACCAAGGTTTATAGATATAAAATTTGTTTATAACAATTGAGGTTTGGCTAAAAAGTCCAAAATGTTTGTGTATCCCCTACATTAATCAGTATAATCTACATAATTTTAACACTTGATTCCATCTTTATTTCTTAAATTTATTTTATAAAATAAAGATAAAATGCAGATTAATTTGTCGTTTTTAAAAGTTCTTCCATATAATAAATAAATAAATATAAAAATAATTATAAGTTGATTACCAATGCTTATAGTTGTAGGATTTATTTGATTCCTCACATAATTATTTGCTTTGTCAAAAGCTAACTACCTTTAAAATATTTTCAAGGAAACCACTCAAGAAATTAAGTAGACCATATCACCATTTAAAAGGAGTGTAACTTAGGTTATGTTTATCACATTAAAATGAAACTTATTTACATATCAAAAAAGTGACCATAAACACTTATTTACATATGTTTTCATAAATTTGGGATTGTTTGTTAAATTTTAAGAAATGTGCCATAAAACTCATAACATTAAGTTTTAAAACCATATAGATAGTTCTGTAACAATTAAAAATATTCGATTATTTTCTACTGCCTTTTTTTTATTCAGGTAGTTTGGTATTTAAAAAAAATACGAGTAAAACAAGAAATTGTCTACAAATGCGTTTTTTTTATCATCATTATCAAAAATGTAGTAGTTTATCAAATGTTTTAAACAGACCTAGCACCAATAAGCTCCATCTGACCAGCAGGTAAGATTAATCGAGTTTTTTTTTTTTACCGCCACCATTAAATTATTTGCTTCATTATTTGGCACTCACACTGCTCCCAAAGCACCACGGTACAAAAAGTATCAAGTGGTACTTAATATGCTAACATAACACTAACATAATGAATACAGATTTCACACCCTTAAAAGTAACAAGACAAGACACGAAGCGTAGAAAAATAAATCTGGTAAAAATTTGTTTTGAACAACTAAATGACACATCCATATTTTCAAAAACAGTGGCCACATTTTCACAATAGATGCAATATTTTAAAGAAAATGAATGGTAATACTAAACTACCATATCAAGGTTATTAAACATGAGTAAAAATATTCCAAGATCTTTTCACAAAAGTACATCGAAATTCTTGAGATAAATAAATAATATACTTGAAATTCATACAGCTTAAATTCCTTTCATCGCAGTATTCAATAAGTCATTATAATACCCATCTAATATGTAGTGAGAGAATCGATATACAACTACTAATTTAGTTCATATAACAACATGTAACAGCACTAATAATATTCTAAATTCTGAAGTCGATGATTCAGAGATTATCAGTTCATGCAGTGCATCCATTATTCTAAATAACTGCTTTTATCAAACACAATAAGATCAATGTTTTATTTCCCCTTGGCCCCCAGAAACTAGCGACATCTGTCTATGATTTACAAAGCATGTATCAATGGAAACTCTTTAAAAGCATTTTTTCAATTTTTATTTTTTTCTCTGATACAAAATATTATTTTCATGTCATATATTTTGTATCAGAGATAAATAATATATGACATGAGAATAATATTTTGTATTCTTATGTCATATATTATTTTGTATTCTCATGAGAATAATATATGACATTAGAATAATTTTTTTTCTCTGATACAAAATATTATTCTCATGTCATGTATTTTGTATCAAAGAAAAAATATATAACATGAGAGTAATATGTCATATATTTTGTATCAGGGAAAAATAAGCACTTTTGGATCAAATTCTGATAACATTTTTCTATTTCCCAAGAAAAATGTATACATTTTTTAATATCAGCAGTAGATGGCGCTCAGTTTTGGCACAAAACTCATGGTCGAAAAGCATATTTAAACTGCCAGTTTGTGTGAGAAAAACAGACATTTAGTATTCGGAAGCATTGGTTCATAAATGATGTTTAAAATTTCACATCGCGAGTTAATTTGAGTTGTATCACAAGCCTGGCCTGCAGACATTATCGCAAACTAATCTCGGCTGTAGGCGTGGTTTGAGTAAGGGCCTGAGTAAATCGAGGAACCGGCGGTGGAGGAGCCCTTCCTCCTTCGACGTCGGTGCACGATGCAAGCAACCAGAAGTATGACGGCCAGCATCAAAAGCACTCCTGCAATGGCGATGCCAATGGCAAACTTTCTGACAGAAACACAAAAATCATCGTCGGAGCGGGTAGGCAATGTTGCAGGTGTATCTGGAAGAGAAGGAAAATGAATATGAAAACAGTAGAATAGCAAATTGAATTAGGAACATGAATTATATACATTTTGTAATGTACAGGGCTATATTAAGGGGAATCGATAGAGACTACAGCCAGGGTCTTGGAATCTGTCTCCTTACAGTAATTTGCAGTGTCCACTTAGAACGATAAGAATTTGCAATTTCGTCCCAGTAGCTCAAATGTAGAGGGTCGGCTGGCCAGTTCGGAGATCCAGGGTTCGATTCCCTGTTGAGGCAGCAAGGCTCTTTATGATGATGCCGGAATAAATCAACCCTGTAGGTTAGTGCAAAGATGTCGGAGGTCTGAAAGTGATCCTAGTACGTACGGCTAGTACAGATTCAGTGAACACTGAAAGATTGAGCGCCCATTTCAAATTGGGAGGATAACGACCACGTAGGATACTAACTAAAATATGTAAAAATAGTAGTAGCAGGAGGCTAACCTAGGGCAAAAATAGCAGGAGGTGGTCTGTCAGATGGTCAGTTGTCCGACAATATGACATTAGAGTGTGCAGAATGCAAAGTCCAATTCGACGATAAGAGCTTGCCATTTCGTCCTAGGAGCTTAAAGGTAGAAAGTCGACTGGCCAGTTCGGAGACCCAGGGTTCAATTCCTGGTTGGGGCAGCAAGGTTCTTTGCAAACTTACACTAATAGTTTTCATGTGGAATACGAATTTTTTTACAGATTAAGTAATACTAAAAGAAACTGGGACTTAACAGTGTTCTAAGGACTTTTCAATGCTTACAATATTGCACACACATTCGGTATTTAAGTAATTATTATTAAAATGTTAACTTGAATTCCCTAAATGACTATAACTTAACTGAATTCCCTAAATGACTATATCTTAACTGAATTCCCTAAATGACTATAACTTAATTCCCTAAAACTTGAATTCCCTTCGGACGTGGGTTAGGATCTGCAAGTTCAGAGAAGGGTTAGAAAGATGAAAGAATTGAAAAGCCCATCCGTGTTCAAAAGTGTCACTCTCTGGCTTTCACATCCATAAGAGTCGGGTTTATTTCCAGTTACAATTGGAAAGCTCTGTATACAAATTAATTGATTAAAAAAATGTGATTTAAAAAAGGTGATTTAAAAAAAGATGGGACAAACTTGACGAGGTGGTAGTACACACCAAACCGAGCCCGGCCACACACTAAGCTACCATTAGCCCTAGGGTTGGTCGTGTGGTCTGGGTCTTTAACACCAAACTGAGCATTTTTCGTCATAGTTTACCGGGTCGGAAATGAAACATAAAGGCGCCAGTGGGCGTTTAAAGGTGAAACCGATGAGGTGAGGCGAAAACACAAGAATGACTTAGAAGTTATAAAATGGCATCTAATGAACAATAATTACAGTAATGGCTCAAAAGAGCGACAGCCAATCTGAATACCCGTTTCACAGAGGAAACGGAGGGATTGGCGAACTTTCTCGAACAGAACAGGCATGTAGCGCACTTCGGCAGCAGCGGCCGAAATGGTGACGACGAGTTCCTCTTCAGATTCAAGGGGAGTGTCATAGACGAGACTCTTGAGATATTCCCACAAAAAGAAGTGAAGACACGACAGATCGGGCGATCGGGGGGGCAGAGCGGCCGCTTCCCAACGAGTAAGCGCTCTGTAACGCTTTTACGTTTCATTTCCGATCCGGTAAACTGACGAAAAATGCTTGGTTTGGTGTGTACTACCACCTCGTAGAGTTTGGTCCATCTTTTTTGAATCACCCTGTATATACATGACCGTAATGACAAGACATATACTTTAACTCCTGATTAGAGTAGTCCTGGTGGGCGTAAAAAGAACAGCAGAGCTACACAATCATCCAATCTAATCAAGACGTTTAGGATCCGGGAAACGTCGGGTCATTCGTTTCAGTACAGCATACATTCCAAACGATTGCAGCAGTTTTTAAGCCATTGCTTGTTTTTGAGATTGAGTTTTCAGTCTAAATATAGTGTTCAATCGGTTACATTCCAAATATAGATTGAAAAACATTGCGGGGCAAGGAAGCACTCACCACTCTCTTCCTCGAGCTCTCCCAATTCGTTGACATAGAGCCCAGAGTAGACTTCTACGCTTCTGTCTCTAACATCTTCGTCTTGAAGTCGCAGATCTCGAAGACTACCCCGGTCCTCTACTTCGCTTTGCCTCTTCCGACGCCGACGGCGGACATTGTGGCCTGTTGCATCGCACAGAGGAGGCTGAAAGAGAAATGGAAAGAATAAATGTATTTCGTCAGAAATTCTACTCGATTATTTTCTATCATACATCATATCGAACTTTTGAAATGATCTCTATACCTATACTAATGGCGGCAACAAGTCATATCTTTAAAACGATTTTTTGATAAATGAATGACAAATCATTAGATTTTTAACGTCATTTTATGAAAACATCCATCAGCCGTACATATAATTTAAAAGCTTTTAAATTGTATGTACGTCTAATGGATGTTTTAATAAAATGACGTTTAAAATTTAATGATTTGTCATTCATTTATTATTTAAATCATATCTCTATATCATCTACACTTTTGTTTATATACATTATTATTATTATTATTATTATTATTCCCCTCAAAAATTGTCATTTTTTCAGTTTTATACAAAGATAGAAAAGTAAAATAATGAAGCACCCAAATAATTCTTCAACGGAAGTGTTATACCCATAAAAGTTATATGTAGGTATAGTAAAGTGACGATGGCATATCCTATGGCATCGATTACAGAGCGCCTAGTGGAGAAATGTGAAAATTCACACTTCTAAATTTCGAATTAAGAGCGATGTGCGAAAATGTGAATGGCAATGTTGTAGAGAGAGATATCTATACGTATTTAGTGCGAAATAACATTTCCGAACCGCATTGTTTATAAATTGCCGATGAATTTTTTTATTTATTTCATCTAAAAGGCAAATTTATTGAAATTTAAATCTAGGAACCAACGGAATCATAAATTTAAACGGAGTTCAAACATTTTGGCGCTTCTTACCGGGAAACTACATAAATGAGGAAGACAATATCTTTGCAGATACCAACATCTATGAGCAGGTTTTGGACCAGGCTACGCGAAGCCTGAGCTAAATTGTAAACGAACTTTATGCCAGCCACGTGGAAGGACTGAAATTGTCAGTTTCCGTAAAAGCTCACAAAAATTGTGGCTTATAGCAAATTTCTTGCTGTCATTGCAGATATCCGTTATTCCATGTTAACAAGTGCATAAGAAGCGCCAAACCGGTCTGTGGATGCTGGTGTCTGCAACAGGAGTGTCTTCCCTATTTTTGGAAACGCCCCTTACAGGTGGGTTTTGTGTTTTTAAATGAAGCTATTTATCTCCGTGCAGATAACAGCATCCATGGACTGACTGGTTTCGCATTTAAAAATTATGCACTCGTCAGCATGAAAAGCCGATATGTGCAATGACAGAAAGAACAGCTATGTGCCATAATTTTGCAAACCTCTAAGGACCGACAAATTCAGTTCTTCCACGGAGACGGCTTCCAGTTACCTTACAACTTTCTGGTAGGTCGGACGGTCTGGGTAACAACAACAACAACAACAACAACAACGGAGACGGCTTCAATGTTTTTTGAAAATTAGGTTCAGGTAGTAGCGTAACATCCGGACCTTTTGGATCTGCAAAGCTGGGGTCCATAAAAGAGCAAAAGTGAAATGAAAAGTATTATAAAGATCATAGAAATAGTCAAAAGGGGGCTATATTGAGGAAGAGTCCAAGTTGAATCTGTTAATCACTGAGCTTAGGCTATACAAAGCTCCGACAACGAAGTTCGTACTCAGAGTCGGTCTTTAAAGGGCATTCCTAAAGAGCGAAAACATTCCTATTATCTGCAGTGTGAGCGTGATCTTAACTTTTTGAACGCCATTTAAAGGCAGGTTCAGTGAGTATGAAGCTGTCCGTTGCAGCTGTATGTAGCTGGAGCTAATTTTGAAGAAATTTGAAGCCGGCTACTGAGTTTGTCGGTTCCCATAGAGCAGTGGTTCTCAACCTTTTTAGTGATCGGCACCTCCTTGAATCTAAAAATAAGTTCTCGCACCCCCTCGAAAAATGTGCTTCTACTTCTTTATTTAGGAAATAACATTTATTGCAAGATAATTTATTTACTAAAAAATAAACACATACATATGCATTCAAAACAATATCTCAATTTCTAATGGCTACGTTGTTGTTGTTTATTCATAATAATACTTTTGAAGCAGGCTCTTTTTTTGAAAGAGCCACGCGTAAGTCATCACTTGCATTTAAGCGATTTCTGGCTTTTAAGAGGCTTGCATAATTTTGACACATGGCAAGTTTTCATGCTGCTATTGCTGGTACCGGTTGTTCCATTCTGACAATCCCATAAGTGCGAAGCCGGCAAATGGATAACTGTTATCTGCAATGAAAGCGATCTTGACTTTGAGAACTGGCCCCTAAAGCCGGTATTCTGAGATTATAAATAAATGAAAATTTCAGCCATGAAGTTAGAAAGACGGAGATAAAACTCCTATGGATGAAACGCTTGAAAATGCCATAATGCTTTGAGAATTATATCGAGGTGTCGCTCATATTAGTAAAGTATCTGCTACTGTTAGTTGACAACACAGAAAGGCGCAGTGTTCAGTGTATGTATTTTTGATTATTTTAAAACTAAGGGTTCCTTAATTATGAGTATAATTAACCAGTATATTTTCATAGTTGTACCATAGAATATAGGGAGAAAAAAAATAAATTGAAAGGTAAAATAATTTTGAATACGTAGGAATATTCTTTATTGTTTCAATTCTACTTTGCATTGCGCTCATAGATGTAGGCAGCACATGACTTTCCTTATATAATGCAATGAATGTACTACTTACAGTAAAAAAAAAATAGGTTATTCTTATAGTTGATACTTATATTATTTCTAAGACATTGAATTTTCGTTAATAAGTCGTCATTTTCATTTATTTGGCGTCATTTTTATCCATTTGGCGAGATTTTCGTTCATTTGGCAACATTTAAAAAGTCACCAAGTTGGCGACATTCCGCCAAATTCGTCGCCAAAATCTCGCCAAGCGTTATGTACGGAGGAATAAGTTATTCTTATAGCAAATAAATGACTATTGACGTTCGAATACAAAAGTATTACTCAAAGTATCTTTCTCATGAATGGAACGAGCTAGATCCACGAGAATGATGTCACCAAATGTATTGCATGATATTACATATGAAAAGTGAACATGTTTCTCAACAGTTAATTTTTTTTTTAATTTATGGGATTTTTTGATAAATTTATTTGAAAAATGTGCAATATCTCGAGAACGGTTCATGCTAGCGTTCTAAAGTTCATGTCAATCGTTTTCTAAGGGAAAATTACATAAAAATTGTCTATTTGCGTAACTTTATTAAAGGTTTTGATTTTTTGATGATTTTTTCAAAATTTCACTCAAAAATTTAGGAGGCTTCTGAACATTCGATTACAGTTAAAAACAATAGGCTTCCAGTATTCACAGATTGTGATTTTTGCACCAAATATCATTCGAATCGCTCCATTTGTTCGTAAGATATCGTCTCTACAGGCTCACTGACACCACACACACACCCACACACACAGACATCACCTCAAAAATGTTTGATTCGTGATCAGGGATGCTTGAAACGTGTTCTCCCGTCGAAAACTCGAATTCGAATTTTCGACCCCGTCACAATACTTTCCTTATACATTATGTATATAAGAAACGTAAAAATGGACAGTTCAATTAAATATTTTAGACTTTTCACCATTGGAATACATACAATGCAGAACTACTTAACTTATCCCAGCGCCACCTGAATGATTGTTTCAAACGATATTAGCGTTTTCTTAATATGAAGTTTTAACTCCTTAGTTATACCTCCATGATTTCAGCACTGACTGTAAGCAAAATAAGTAAACTTTGATCCATCTTTAAACAAAAAACAAAAAAAAGAAAAAATCCTCAGCAGAAACAAATTTAACGACTTTCTTAATAACGCAATTTACTTTCAAAGAAAATTATTTCTCAAATAAAACTGCATAAAATTACAGCAATATTGGTTTGCAACACAGTGTTAATTTTTTTTAATAGGACATAAGACATAAAATCACAAAAGGAATTCCTTGTGTTAGTAAAGGTGAACTGAAAATGACCTTCTAATTTGCGCATGGAATAAAAAGTACATAGTTCGTTTTCGACAGGGAGGAAGATAAAAAAAAAGTTTTGGTTTCTACTTCTTCTTTGATAGCGCAGCAGTCACGCAATGATGTGCTTCATATTCTTTCTTTCGTGACACGATCGTAGAAGAATTAATAAGCACTGTTATATCTGTTATATCAGAGGAAATATCTTGGATATTATAAGCTCTGAATTAATGATGGGCGTATCACACAGCTGTATATCGAAGTAGTGTATCGAAGTACCCAATACATAGTATTTAATCCTGTCAAAGACAGGGAAAATTCAAACTCTCAAAAATTTAAGTGTCGACTTTTAAATAAGGTTTACTTTGTTTAAGAATGTATGGCGATAATCGTCTAAAATAGTTGCCTTAATTGGAACTAGCTCAGATAGGTGCTCAGCAAAGCTTTCTAAATCACCAGGGAGCTTCTGGAGGATCTGAATAGAATTTTTGACTCTAAAATTCGGACGAATTAGGTTATATCCTGTGGTTGATACTTTAAGTGTGCAAATATTCAGCTCTATAGGTCACCGGTAGGGCTTGTGAGGGCTCTAGAAAGACATTTCATATCTTCCCCCATTCCCTGAGGAAGACATCTAAATTCCGGCTCCATTAGATTCTTTTTCGTGATTCTTTATATAATGATTCAGTCTTCTAGGTTGTGACGATCACGTCACAATTAAGCCTAATCCTTTCTTCGCAGCCGGGAAGAGCTTTGTGCCCGTCACGTATTGATGTGATGCTTCGACCTTGTTGAAGGATGACTCTACATGCGAGTGCGACCTATCCGACCGCAAGGGGGATTTTATGCAAATGCATGCGACCTAACTCGATGCTGAAACCAGGCGCGATTTAGCCATCTGGAAAAGCTGAGAGTCACCGTTTATGTTAGCGCGTGGGATTCATTCCGGTCGAGTCCAATCGTCACAGCACGACACAACATGCCGAGAGAAATTAATCGAGTCATTAAGGAGTCATTTCTTACTCTGTTAAATCGATTTTCTAAAAAGGTTGATCTGATTCTATACATGCATCAAGAATGAGGTCAGGTAAATTTAGCGGCTAAATCCCACTAGATAATCAAGGAAAAAATAAATAAATATCGATTTTGGTCGCAAAAGATCGATTTTGATCGGATTGTTCAATGCATGTATCCACTCTAGCTGAAAAACTAATGATCAAATTTCACAGAATTTGGCAGATAAGTCACCTGTGGGTTACCCTGGTGCTGATTAAGTTTTTATACGATTTGAAAAAAAAAAAGAAAAAGAAATAAAAACTTGCTTCTTTTGCAAAATGGCCCCAAAAAAATCGTCAAAATCTGAAATAAAAGACTGCATATGCTCAAATGTATACATTAAATGCTTGTTTCGTACGCAATTTTTGCCAACACAAAGAATATGAGCAACCCTATATCTTTCAAGACTAACCGTTCTCAACATATTTTAGTGTTCATATTTTTGCCAGGTCGTCTTTGAAAATACTCTCCAAATGAAAACGAAAATTGAATTAAAACTATTATTCAGGGTCATTTCAAATAATTATCCGAGTCATTTTGTGCCATAAAACTCAATTTAATGAACTAAGAAGGAAAGGAAGGGGAAATGAATTTGAATCTGTAGGGAAAGTCATGTGTTGCCCACATCGGATTCTTTTCGTTGGTATAAGGTTTATTGTTATTTTAAGTATATTTTGTAAGCTGCAAATAACTCTTTATTTTACTTTGAATAAATTCTGTAAATACAGCTAGTGTGCACATTGTTTCGACTATTCTATTACTGACCCTCTTCACTGTTATACTACACTGTTTTAATAAGTATTGTCACGAAACGTATCCTCAGGAATCGTAGGTATACACACAGGATACAAGAACGAGTCCAAGTTTCTGGATGACTTACGTTTATTCACAAGCACAAAGTAAACATGAACAATATACAATCAAACAACACTTAAATGCTCCACTCATTTCATAGAATAAGCGATATTATTCACAGAATGTTGACGAAAATAATTTCACACACACAAAAAAAAAAACAGCCGCTACTATTCTCACAGCATTGACAAAAATCACAGTCCAATGTAGCTCGAGTCACGTCCATTCGTCAACTCCACTCCAACGGAGGGGCGAGTCCTTTCTATAGTCTCTCCATAGAAACTTCTGGAAATCTCTATATCTCAAAAGAATAATCGTTCTATCGAGAAGTTTCTAGAACATTCCGGAAGTCGCCAAATGTTGCCAAATGGGCGATAAATAGCCAAATCTGGAAACCCTTCTTCTAACTGGGAAATCCTGGGCTTATGTCATGCCAAGGTCTATTGAAAGGTACTTCCATTGAAAGGTACATCCTTTTACTTCCATTTACCTTGATGTCATGCACTGTATTTTCTTCGCCTGGCCTTCAAAACGACGAAAGAGGAGGCGCCAAACGTAATATTGCGCATTCGCAACAGTATATTGATAGTCACATGGAAAAGGCACTGTTTGTATTGGTTGAATATGACTTCAGAGACATTTTCCCCATAATATCATTTTCAGAGTTTCCATCATGTTTACCTCATGCTTGATAATTCGAATTTCCTTTACTTTTATAATAAAATTAATTTAAAATATGATTCTTTTAAAATAAGATTAAAACACAAATCTTTTAATTTTTACCAGTTTATTTATTATAATTTCGTGCTGAGAATCCACCATTCACTATTAGATGGTTCACGAAATAGGCCTTTGGAAATTTTTGCCAATTCGCCAAATAGCGCTGAATCGCCAAATATCATTCTTTTTTACTATTTTTTAACGGATGAAATATAATGATTTAACCCATATATTTTATTTTATAATTATGTATATCTACAGGAAAAGAATCATCTGTAGATTTTTCAAATTGATTTAACAGTGCGAGTAAAAAGACCTTTCTTGTTAGTGTGAAAAGGTTCTTGACTTACAGTGATGTCTTCGTAAAGTGAGACGTTGCACTGTTCGCTGAAACGTAGTGCGTGGCTGCTGAATGTCCGCCATTATTCCAACTCGGGTACCATTCTTATGCTGCTAGTTGAAACGTGCTTTGCGGCTGCCAACGTTCGGCATTGCTCCGGCTTTGATGTCTTTGAAGTGAGATGACATGATGTTCGATGAAAAGCAGTACGAAGCTGCTGGATGTCCGTCATTGCTCTGGCTTGTGTGTTACATCGAAGTGTCCCGTCTTTCCCGTGAAGAACAAGAACATGTGTATTGGATTTTCTTGATTTCATATCTTTTTGGGTGTTCCAAGTGACTTTGAATCCGATGGCTAGAATCGTCCATGCTGTCTCTTCAATGTCTTTCAATTTTTCCGGTGAGTGTTTTTGAGCTTTTACTTATTGCTACTTTAATTGCTTGCATTGACCTAGTGCACTGAAAATTTTATCATGATTCATATTGCGAGAACGCTGTGATCAGGAGGGGGGAGGGGTCATGTCGGGCATGACTGACTTTTCTAGCTCTGCGCATTTGACGCACGCGAGGGTAGGAAACAGCGCATTTTATCCTCGGATTCTCCTAAGAGACCAAGAATCTTTTACGACGTCACTGAGAAAGGTGTGCACACTCTCTGCGCAGGTTGTTTACATCTGGATATTGCCACTTCAAAATTAACAAACAATTTTTAATTGCAATTATGGGAAAACTTGCTGTGTTTTGGCAACAACTCTTTTGGTCCGTGGCGTTACGAATGACGAAATGCTACTTTTGTCGACGTCAGGCTGACAAGTTTTTGATTGGTTTCTGGGCTCAAAGGACCCCCTGGCTATGACGTACATTCATGACGTCAGCTAATAGTGTGTATACTCCGCATTCATTGTCTGAGATTATGGTAAAGAGCAACAGAAGTCGTCACATTGTGTTTCGATGTGTCGAATATATACTGCAAGAGAATACTCACCACATCATCACAACCTCCTGATGGCTTTAAGCAGAGCTTGATGTTGCACTGGTAGTAGACGGAGGAGGTGAAGGGAAACTTGTGAGCTGGGAAAGTCACGAGAGCGGAGGTGATATTCTTGGAGTATTCGAAAGGACCCATGATCTCCTCATCGATCGGGCACCCTTCGTTGTTGACCAGGGGCTGCTCGGACCAACTGAGACCATCCCGAACGATGCAGTTGGTTACTTTCATTCCATAAATATCTGAAATTAAAAACAAAAAATAAAATTAATAAATCTATAGCATTCTGTATCCACACTTGATATATTGGGTTTTATTTACCCAATGGATGCTTAAATACAGAATGTAATTTTGCGCATAATAATCCACAACTAGATCACATCTTAAAATAGTGCAAAAGTGAAATGATGAAAGAATACGATTGTTTTTTAAATGCTTGGATTTTCTTATTCAGTGCGAAAAAGTTCAGAGCCAGTGTAGAGTGTTTCTTCCAGGCATACCTCCGGTGAGGAGAAGCCCCCCCCCTCCCCCGGGAGATATTTTATGTCAACCTGGTTGCTATTTATGTGACAGTATTTAGATATATTTATATACGGCAAATAGAAAACTTACCCCTCCCCCCCCCCCCCTTCAAATTTCATTCGCCCACCCCTCGGACCAAAATGTCTTGAAAGAAACACTGTTCAGAGCTAAACGCTAAAAGAAACTTCAACCATGCCTGTATTTTAGCCAGCAAAAATGGCTAAACTCCTCCTCCCCCCCCCCCCACACACACACACCTCCAAAAAGAAATGTACGGCAACGTCACCTAACGTTTTGAAAGAGAATTAGAATGAGGTAAAACATTGAAATGCTGAACGCGAAATGCGGTGCAGGAACGTAATATTAAGACAGAGGGGAAAAAAATAGTAATTAAACGTGATCACGCCACAATTCCGAGAAATATGGACTTACAGATAAATTATTAACTAGATTATAGGAATTTTTATCGACATGAAAATCAAGAAAATTAAAAACAGAAGAGAGCTTTTGAAAAATAATAGAAGTATAAAAGAAAATCAAGCCGATGACTATTGATCCAGCAGTGATTAGCTAGAGAAAATTCATAAATTTCTTGATTTTTGACATAATTCTGAGTTTTTTTTCCAGCTTTACTTTAAGGCCCGTTTAGTATAAATACATTTGAACTTTGCAATTTTTGTTTACTACATCTTATGTCTTTTGTGCTTCACTGTGATCACCCATCTCCGTTTTCGATGCAAACACATTAAAATTTTATAACGTATTACCTTATTTGCACTTTTTGATAAAGTACACCCATCCAGGTTGAATTGGATCTATATGATGTTTGCGTGTCATACATGAACCTAGTCATTATAGCGTACCATCAGAATACCACGAAATGTGGTCTTATAATTTTAATGTGGCGCCATTTACACATGTGTATGTGATTGTTTTCATCTTCTCGATACTTGTGGTGTGTGAAGAATACATACATATTTCAATTAATTGGAATGACTGGTGTCCCCACTGCACTCACCTTGATGGTCTATGCTGATGACGAGGGTGAGGTAATCTCCAATTTTGACATGCTCGGCCACAACATGCTCGTCAGGTCGTCCCTGGTATATCTTCATGACGCAGTTGGGCATCGGAATTTCCTGTACCATCTGCGTTGTTCCGATGGCGCTGAAAACCCAAACAAAACGTACTTTGTATTTTTATTTTTTACTTTTCCTGCCATACATGATAATGCATAGGAAAAGTATTGGAATTATGTCAACAATCGCAACTCGAGTTTTTGACGGATCTACACGTTTTGGCACCCCCAGATCACGAAAAAACTGTTTTTAGCGTGACATCTGTGTGTTTGTTTGTGCAATGTATCCTCTCTAATTCAAAACTTAATGAACTTTGATAAAATTAGGTAGGTAAGTCATTTGTGTGTAACCCTGGTGCTGATTAGTTTTTGGTACGATTTGGGATAAAAACAACCCGCCTTTTTTTCTGCGAAATGACCCGCAAAAGTTGTCTGTATCTACTCTAGCTGAAAACTAATAGATCAAATTTTACAAAATTGGGTTGATAAGTCACCTGTGAGTTACCCTGGTGCTGAAAAGATTTTGGTACGATTCGGAAAAAAATAACCTGCCCTTTTTTTTTTTTTGCGAAATGGCCCGCAAAAATCGTCAAAATCTAAAATAAAAAACTACTTATGTTCAAATATATCAATTAATTGCTTATTTTATATGTAATTTTTACGATGAAAAGTGAAAAGAGTAAGCCCAACCCTATATTGTTAGACGTTCTCGAGATATTTTAGTTTCGTATTTTCGCTACGCTGCCGTTGAAAAAAGGTCCAGTTACCAACTAAGAACGAAACTTGAACTAAAAGTGCCAATTCAGTGTCATTTTAAATAATTATGGGCGTTATTTTGTGCAATTAAACTCAATTTAATGAATTATTGAAGAAATAAAGAGAACGTGAATATGAGTCTGTAGGGAAAGTTATATGCTGCCCACATCAGATTTTTAAGTTTGTAAAACGTAGGTGATTCGAAAGGACAAACAAACTTGCTGATATTTAATCTGTATTTTGATATTTGTTTGATTCTGCAGCTATACAGATTCTTCTCATACTGCATAGCTTAAATTCCTGAATATACAATAAGCATAAGGTGGGAGTGTGAAAGAGAGGGATTTTCATTCGACAAAGGTAACTGCCAAAGGAAAAACTGTCATAGATGATTTTGCAAGGAAACTGTACCATTTTCATGCTACATGCTAGGAAGATCCTAAAATTCCATCAGTAGCAGTCTGTTTATACTGTCTACGGGGAAGCTGGAACTCAAGCTTTCTAGTTTGTCTATCCATCATTCAGCTGTCAGCCTCCGAACCCATGGACCTCGAGCTGGCTCACTACATCAATAGGTCGATATGTACATACACACAAACCGAATATCATTAAAATTTTACAATGCAGGACTTGGTGACTTTTCCCAAGCTATCCAGCTCAACTCTATCAGAAAGTTTTCATCTAATTCTAATAGATCTTTCGGAACATTTCTCTTCACTGATCAAGTAGATCTTTCAGAAATGACGATGATGATGATGCCCCATTTCTGAACCACGGTCACCAATACACCACCAAACTAATATATCATCATACCGACGGATCCTCCCCTTGTGAGGGCCCATTAAATATCTCAGCCGGCGTGCCTTTTACATTGCCAGACAACTACAATTGCTTGCATGTGCGTTTGTTTATATTATCAACTTAGTCAGCATCCTAATGAGAAACAGAAAACGAAACTGAAATATGAAGGTCAATGATCCAAGGAACTAGCTTTGCAAAATTTACGGGGTTCTAGTGACATCTAGTGTTATTTAAAATTTTTGGTAGAAACGTTCTAGTTTCCCGTTGTATTTATTGATGGGCTCCAGTAGCCGTCTCATTTTCGAGGCAAACTCTCCGAGGCATATATGATACCCTGGTCCCGAACAGGTTAAACCCTTTTCTTTTTGCATAGACATGAAGGACTGGCACTTTGACATGGGCACCAACCTTTAGAGAACCAAATTTCCATTTACAGAAATGATGAATTTCTTTAATTAAACTATCTCTATTCAAAGTTTTCTGTAGAAATATCTACTGCCTGAATTGCAAGTCGTTCTAATAAGAATAATCTTCAAAGCCCGTGGAATTGATTTCACAAAAGTGTAATTTAACAAATCACCGCTGTGTGCAATTTGGCACTGAAAGGAGCAAAGCACACAAGAAATGTGTGATCTCCAAGAATGTAATTATTAAGTAAATAAGACAAAATTCCAGCTAATTGTAAGGTTTGATCAGCAAATTTTATTGTTTTTTTTTTTACAATTCCGCAAGCACAGCGACAGAATTACCATTGTTTTTACGGGGCAGCATCTCAAGTAAAAGGGGTTCAACAATGTGGGTGCCGTTATGCTATTTCTACAAGCATGAAATCTCATACGTGTGTTTTTTTAATCATTAATTTTCCTATTAGAAGTTGGATTGTATGTATATTTTAATCATTTTCACCGCTTACATCACTAAATGGACGCCTGTTGGTGATTTCTAAACCTGTTTTACTTTCTTCGGAAAATCTTACCGCATATTCAAGACAGAGAGTATTCCTACGATTAGGTTCCCTTTCGACAGTTCATCTCTAAAACTGGACAGAGATACATTAACGGGGCAAGTCCTTGGGCAAATCCTGTCTTATAGAATTTTGTTGATATTTTGTGCACAATAGGTTGTTGTATCCTGTATTTTGTGTACTATATGATATAGTACATAAAATATAATAGTACGCCAAGTACAGTATACAACAACCTATACACAAAATATCAACATAATTCTACAAGACAGGAACTGTCCAAGGACTTGGCGACTTTCCTTACAAACTTAGCTACTTTTCCCTCGAACTTGGTGATTTTCCTGCAGCTGAGTTTTTATCAAAAAGCTCATTATGCGCTTTACTTGTTTAATAAAATGGCAAATATATCCACAATGTTTTTGGACCTGAGTATTGGATATAATAGTGACATAATATATAGAGATATATAATTGAAAAATACACTTCTGTACCGCAAGACTATTCTCCACTTTGCTTATACCCTAATGGTACTGACTAACTTTTCATTTATGTCCATGTTACCATGAAAGTTTATCTAAAAGACCTACGGTCAAAAGACCTTCTGATTGTTTGCAGAGAATACTCACTTAAGAATAATTCGCAATAAAAAATTGGAACTTCTTTTTGTGGAGCAATAAGTCCTTTTCGTCATGCAGAAAATCTACGGCTGAGAAGAACTGTTGGTTTTTGTCGCCAGAGAACAAACCGTGAAAGGAAGCCGGAAAATAACACAACACTACATAGAATAGAGTTATAAAAATTCTTTTCGCATGGCAAGGCGGACTGCGGTAGTGACGTCACGGCAGGTGCCGAATTCGTGAGTCCGTCCTGATGTTGGTAAGGGAGGAAAAGCAATTGAATTAATGACATATCTCTTATCACGGCATGGCATTTCATCTCTATATTTTCTGCTACTTATTATCGTTCCAATTGAATCTTGGTTTTTCCTTTGAGAAATTATAACCTCTTAAGGTGTGTTTAGGTTTTTTTTTATGGAATTAAGTTTTCGTAGGAAAGTTGTGGCAATGGAATGTGTGCCATTGTTAGATTTATTTTGCGGGAATCTTCAGTCGTGTGACTGTATTTTTCTTGGTAAATTTTGTTTGTGTTTTTTCTTTTCTTCCTATTAGAGATGTCAAGAAAATATTGTAGTCTTCAGGTACCATAATATCCTTTTATTATTACTTCTAAAAAGTATAAACGAGCAAAAATATAAAATTTGAAAAAATTATTCGATTAATTCAAAATTTTAACTCCGAGACCTACGGGGTTCTCAAGAAAGTCCTAAAGTGCCCCAATAAACTTGTATGGAAAGGGCCCATGAATGTACATGTTAGGCCTATCTACAGTAAAGCGACCATGTTCGATCGAATAAAACATTATTGCGGGGCTCCAAGCGAAGAATTTAAAAAGTTAGGATAACGAACTCGGCAACAAAGTGAGATCGACTAAAAAAAAAACAATTACAAAGTTTTAGAGTATTATCTAATGAGTAGGAATCGCCCCTAAAACTGCTACAGAAGGTACCTATTTCACATATCAATCTTTCACACAATCTGTCTCCGGCCACACATATTGCTACCGTAAACCCTAGGGTTGGTCGTGTGGTCTGGGTCTTCAACACAATCTGTCTGTCTGTGCAGTCTGTAGCGGTAATCTAAGTGTCACATGACCATGAAATTTAGTACATGAAATTTAGTGAATGTGCAATTACCAAGACGTAATGCAACGTCCTGAGACGTCCCAAAGTCCCAGTGTGACGTAAATGTTACGTCACTGTGAAAAAAAAAATGCTGTTAAGGATATAGGATATTTTGTTGTTCTGTCAACGATCAGTGATTGACAAATTAGATGTTTGAGAGCTTTCGGGCGTATTAAAGGAGCCATTTTAGGGCGTATCAATATTATTTAAGTACCGAGAGCTTATTTAGGATTCGGGCAACACGAGGCAATTCGTTGTAGTAGTTTATAAAACATACTTACTTCACTCCAACGTCAGATCCGATTGTTTTGTTTTTCGTCTGGTAGCGACATCTTACGTGGAACCCTCTTCCCAGGCTAGTCACTAGCTTGTGGTGGGGCTGCACGACTACAGTATTAAAATATTCAACACCGTCATTCTGAAAACATTCCGATAGAAAAGATTCAGTCTCAGATTTTCAAATGTACTACATAACACAGTACTACATAAATTTGACACTATATATTTTTAAACCCAAAGGAAATGGATTAAGAACTTTTCTTAAAAAGAAATTAGAAAAAAATGTGTGATGGACTAGGCTCTATTTTAAATGCTTATCGCCTTGAGCCAGCTCGATGGTTCTTTCTTATTAAATATACTTTCTTAGAATCATACGAACACATTTATTATACCTAAATATTTACATACGTACACATTCTTGATTATTGAACTCCAGCATCACACTCGGACTTTGACCCTCCCCCCCTCCAGTATCAAATAGAGCATGGACACGTGACCATTTTGCCCTTTCGTTTCCAAAGCAAAATACTCGTTTGCTTAGCAGTATGAAAAATTTCATTATTTCTGCATTAAAAATGGCTAATTTAGAAACTTGCAATCGTTTAACCTCTCATTTTAGTAGGATATATCTCAATTTATCTTCTTTGATGGATATTTTTAAGTAACCGGAAAATAAAATATTCATTTTCTGTAAAATATATACACGAGTTTTTTTTTTAAAGAAAATTTAGGATTTACCTTCCCCTTCTCGCTCTCATATACATTGCAGAATTGGCTAGTAGTCAATGTATACATCTTTAGAACGTTATTTAGTGTCTACGGTAAAAATGAGTAGTAGTGTACATTCACTTAAATGCACTTTAACAAATGAAATCTCAAAATATATGTTGTTAAAGTATTCTAAATAACTTATTTTCATCACAAAGATACATTTCGATGTTTAATGGGTTTAGTTTCAACTTTTATTGGCCATCATCGTCCGTTTACCATGACACTCTAGGGAAAAGATAATGCCCTTTTGCCCTCACGTTTCTGCGCATTCTACTACGCAGGTTGTTTATGGACGCTCGTGCCCATGCTTTATTGCGGGGCCAGCTGTACAAACCTCGAAGAAGCAAGCTGGCGGATCGAAAATAACCCTTTTCTCAGTTCTCTTGGCATGGTCAAAGAGAGGTTCATGACAAAAATTTTAATACATTTTGTTTGTTTAATAATATAGGGCTCTTAATGTTGTAAATGAGTCTTAATCGAAAATACAGCTCAATTAGGTTCTGTCCCGTGATCGATACTATAAGTGTGCAAAGATTCAACCTTCTAGGGCTTCCTGAGGTCCTAGAAAAACTTTACAACCTCCACGTGGTCTACCCCCCCCCCCCCCCCCCATCCGAGAAAATCGAATAATCGACCTAGTTAGGATCTGATCCGTGATATAGAAGGATATCTTTAAGAGACAAAAAATATATTGACTTATTGGCATATAGGATATGCAATAAACATTCTTAAAATAATATATCCTAGCAGGGTTGGATGTACGCTACATTATAAATGAGGTCCACCACTCAGAATAATAAAAAAATTATAAAACTTAAACTAATTTAACTTACCAATTACTTTCCCTATATACATAGTATAATATATAGGGAAAGTATTGTGACAAGGTCGAAAATTCGAATTCGAATTTTGACAAAAGACCACGAGTGACTTCGCCAAAGAACGGGAACTTTACGTGCGCAGAAGGCGATGCGCAGAGAGCAGTCTATGTTGGGAAAGAAGCGCGATGTGTGCGGATGGAAAGCACGTCCTCTAAAATGAATAAAAATTTGTATTTAAAAGTGTAAATACAAATATACCACTGGATTCACAGCACACACAATGTGTTGTGCTGTGAATCCAGTGGCTTTATTCTGAATCCGGTACTCACGTTTAAAGCATTCCCGAACTCGAATTCATCATTTTTGAGGTCATGTCTGTGTGTCTGTGTAAGTATGTGTGTGCCCGTAAATCTGTGGAGACGATATCTCACGAACGAATGGAGCGTTTCGAACGAAATTGGGCCAAAAGATTACAATCAGTGATTACTAAAAGCTATTGATTTTCAACGGAATTGAATGTTTGGAAGACCCCCCCCCCCCCCCCCGTCTCCCCCAATTTCGAATGGAATTTTGAAAAAATCATTAGAATCTTCAATAATGTTACGTAAATAATCATTTATGTGATTCTCCATTAGAAAACGATTGACAAATTTTAGAATGCTAGCATGAACCATTTTTGATATATTACACTTTATTTTCAAATAATTTATCAAAAAATCACATGTAATTGAAAAATTAAGATTCTTAGTATAATAGTTTTGTATTTTGATGCCTAACAGTTCTCAAGCAGCTATTTATATATATAAAAAATGCCGTGTTCTCCGTTTGTTTGTGAGGCCTGGCGATCAATTTGGCAAATTTAGTAATTCATTTAGTGAAATATCGCCAATTTGGCGATGTTTCGCCTCAGATTGACGAAAATATCGTTAAAACCCCTTCTCCTCTGGTCGGCGGCCCTGTGCAAGAGGTACAAAAAGATCTTCTTTACCAAAACGTTTCTAAAAAAGCGGCGCAAATCCTCTTGATATGCAATGCCCCTAAGCTGATGTGACTTTTTTAGCTTATACGTAAATCTGGCCTTGTGTTTCGACGGGTAAATTACACAGCGCATTGTCATTCCCATTTATGCTTCATAAATTCCACAATAATAATTTCGGAAACTGATATTTATTTTATTAATTGAAACTTACTCTTTCATTTCATTCGTTTAAGAAATTATATATACGTTGCCGAAAGCAATTTATATTTCCCAACGATTTCTTTCACGAAAATATCATTAGTAGTATAGATTAGCCGCATCGAATGATGCGTTGAAGAAAACACAAAATAGTGTAAAACATCTGTTATGATGCTGATTTATCCTCTGTGATTCAATGAAAATGTAATCCACCTTTCACCTTGGAGATGGTCATAAAAATTTGACACATGACTTTTCCTACATAATGTAACGACTTTATTTATTTTTTTTCACAGCGAAATAATGTGTATACAAGATCCACTGCATAATGTTTTTAGCATTGATTTAACACTATACGCAAATTGAAATGGAGCGTTATTGTAAAAGTTGAAGTCCAAACAGAATTACTTTAATCATACCCACGTGTATATTCCTCACTAAGATGCAATGGATTTTAAATAATTAAGGTTAGATAATTATTTGTGTTCACGTGCAAAACTCTTATCAAAAATGCAATGGGTATTTAGTTAATATACTGAGTGACATAAATAGCTATGTTCGAATTTTTGGGTGTCAAAATATAAAACTATTGCAAGAAGTGTCTTTTCTCGTGAGTGGAACAGACTATATCTACGAGAATAATGTTAAGGGTCGCATAATATTGTGTATGAAAATTGAGACTGTAAATAGGCTCACGATTATCAAATAAGTCAAACCTTTGTACTTTTAACACCTATTCACCATTGTTTAAAACTTTTACAAAGCCGTTCTCGAGATATTAGAAATATAATTTTTTCACTTTTAAATGTTGCTTTTTATAATTCTACTTTTACTTTTCCCGCATGGTATTCCTTGGACAAATTGATCAAATCTGAAAAGATTATTTCAATCAATGAACGCCAGAATTCTGATTATTTTCGAAAATCTTAGATTAGAGGAAAACATTTGATTTTTGGAACTTATGTATGTATGCACGTGTGTATGTGCGTATGTGTGTATATGCATGTGTGTATGTATGTGTATATGTATGTGTGTATGTGTGTACGTATGTGTGCATGTATATATATATGTATGTGTGTATGTATGTGTACATGTATGTATGTGTGTATGTGTGTACGTATGTGTGCATGTATATATATATGTATGTGTGTATTATATATGTATTGCACGTATTGTATTATATATGTATATATATATGTATTGCACGTGTGTATGTGCGTATGTGTGTATATGCATGTGTGTATGTATGTGTATATGTATGTGTGTATGTGTGTACGTATGTGTGCATGTATATATATATGTATGTGTGTATGTATGTGTACATGTATGTATGTGTGTATGTGTGTACGTATGTGTGCATGTATATATATATGTATGTGTGTATGTATGTGTACATGTATGTATGTGTGTACGTATGTGTGCATGTATATATATGTGTGTATGCGTGTATGTATGTGTGCATGTATGTATGTGTGCATGTATATATATGTGTGTATGCGTGTATGTATGTGTGCATGTATGTATGTGTGTATATATGTGTGTATGTGTATGTGCATATGCATGTGTGTATGTATGTGTGTACGCATGTGTATATTTATGTGTGTATGTGTGTATTTATATATATATATATGTATGTGTGTATGTATGTGTGCATGTATGTATGTGTGTATGTATGTGTGCATGTATGTATGTGTGTATGTATGTGTGCATGTATGTATGTGCGTATATATATATATATATGTATGTGTGCATGTATGTGTGTACGTATGTGTGCATGTATATATATATATGTATGTGTGCATGCATGTATGTGTGTATATATGTGTGTATGTATATGTGTATGTATATATATATATGTATGTGTGCACGTATGTGTGTAGGTATTTGTGTATGTATGTATGTGTATATGTTACCGCTAAAGTGCAGAAAGCAGTTATTATACAGATTATCTAGGTAATGTGCAGATTAACTAGGGGATTCGTTAAAGTGCCGAAAATTGTTTCATTTCTTAAATTACTTAGGCAATCTGCAAATTACCTACTAGGCACTCGTTAAAGTGAAAATCAAACAATCAACAAATTAGTTGATAGAATCAATCATCAATCAATTAAAAAACTATAATACAAAGAATCAAACGGTTTAAAATATTATTACAATTAAGGAAATGAATTTGCAAAACATATGATAAAATTATGCTTACTTATTAGTGCAATCTAAAGATTGGTGACACTTTGAATTACATAGCAATTGGTTTTTGCGACAAGCACACCTATTTGTGGTACATTTAGATTTGCAGTCACATTTTCTGAAACCCTACCCAGTACCAAGGGATTGTTTTATTGCTGTTTGACGTAAAGATATTTCTACAGCAGGGACATCGTCTTTCGTTAAAAATCTCTCTTTGCAAACACTGCATTCAGATTTTGCATACAATTGTTTTAAAATACCCGTTTTAGTACCAAGTTTATAAAAGCCATCCTCTGTTTTACTAAGAACCATAGCTAAAATCGAGCGGGTATCAGTTTTTGCTCTGTCTACTTCGGGTACTTTAATTCTCACAGTAACCGGCGACGTAACCGGCACACAGTAACCGGCGTAACAACCGGCGACGTAACCGGCACACAGTAACCGGCGTAACAACCGGCGACGACAAGACGCTGGCGAAACCAAATTGAAAGTGGAGAAAGGAGTAGGGAAAGGAAATGAGAGAAACAAACTTTTGAACTTTAACGATACGGAAGCCGTTAATGTGCACATTACCTAGGTAAAATGCGGGAAAACTCTTTATTCCGCACGTTAACGGAGCAAATCAGTTAATCTGCAGATTAGCTAGGTAACATTAGCTAGGTAACATAGCTAGGTAACATAGCTAGGTAACATATATGTTCTAAAAATAGAATGCTTTCCTCTAATCCAAGCTTAACAATATCGTATTTAAATCGTTCAAAAAAATTCTTATTTAATACGACAAACATTTTACTTAATACAGCACTACATAAGTTTGACACTATTTTTTAAACCTTAAGAAACTTGATAAAGAACTATAATATTTAGCCTGTCAAAAACAAGTAAACGAGCACTTTTAAAAAGAAATTTGCATAATATTTTGCAATGCGACGAAACATCTCTGATGTCAATACTGACGAATTGAAAACTCCCTTTATTGCATCGTTCTTGCACTTGAATTCAACAATAAAAAGAAAGCATGTAATGCACTCACTACACCAGTCATTAGAAAAACGATGAAAGGCCAACAAAACATTGATTCCTAATGAAATACATATGTAATATCTGAATCTAATACTATAAAAGTATTTGCTAAAGTAATAATAATTATTCACGTATATAATATCATATAAAGTAATAACTATAATTCACGTCACGACATTAACTGCGTTTACGTTTTGCATCGGCAATTTAATGAGCTTTCTCTACGTAGTTTTAATGGAGAATGCAAGATAATTATTTTTATACAAAATTCCTTTTTTTTTTATACATCGTTTGATTTACACTTAATAATATATTCAATGACAAAACAACAAACTTAATAGCTTTAAAGATCGCAAATTATCAAAACGACTACATTAAATTAGCTGTACCCAAACAGAATATATGCGCTCTGGGCATCTGGAATTTTTAATGACAGGACTTTGAAAATAGCAATTTAACGGGCTCTAAGTTTGCATTTCTAAGTAATTTAAGTTTTACATATCTTCTTTGGCTGATTTAAATATTTACTTCCGCCCGAAGTCTATTAGCTTATTTTCTCATTCAATTACTTCATCAACCATTTCATGCATTATAACTTCATAACAAATTACGTCAGGACAATCATTTTGGGTTGAATTATATAGTATATATCTACAAAAAATAAGCTGTTAGTTATAGGAAATAAGCCGTTCCCCATGTTCGCAATGTTTCTGGCTCATGAAATTTATAACAGCAAACAGGGAATGATCCGACAAATTGATTCCATTAAGGTTTCAATTGTCGGAGCGAACGGTATGGGGGGGGGGGGGGGGTGTCACACATCCCAAAACATTTCTTTTTGCGTTATCACGTATTAAAAATATATGTTGAAGCGATGCTGAATATTGGACTCATTTTTAACTATTTTGCAATGGTCAATAAATAGCGCCTTTTTGCGTTATGTGGTTTTTCTTTTATACTATGTACAGAAGGTTCTGATATTTTAATGAATTTTTCAAAAATTCATTTAAAAATGGTTTGTGTGTGTGTGTGTGTGGGGGGAATAAAAGTAATTGTAATGATCGTATCAAATTATTTTTGAAACGCTTCATTCGTTCGTGAGTTATCGCGTCCATAGACTCACGGACATACGCCATTAACATACACACTAACACATACACTAATATATACAGTAAATACATGCATACACAGTCATCTCCTCAAAAACGTTCGATTCGAGTTCAGGGATGTTTAAAACGTGCCCCCTTCAGTTGAAAACTCTAATTTGAATTTTCCTTAACGATACTTTCCTTAAACATTTTAGGCTATGCAGGGAAAACAAAAAATATTTTACTAGGTTTTCATTAAGAATTATATAAAAATAAAGTAAGAATTATAATCAAATTATCAGTCGATGCAGTTCCGCCGACCTAATTAACGGGCCCCTAGAACTGGATATGTCCTCTTACTGCCCTTTATTTAATAAGTTATTGACCTGTTTCCAGAAACTGTTTGTAGGACCCCAGCCTTCAAGTCTGTTGTGCTTCTGTGGGATGGGAATGCACCCCCTCCCCTTCTCAGTCGGCGAAACTGCAGAGATACACCCATAAACAGACTAAAACCTTTCTCTCAGTGCTCTAACTGTGTTCAGGGTTTTTTTTAAATGGGTTTTCACGAATTCAAAAAATATTTGAAAATTAATGCATTTTTTTCTATATGAGAAAGTAAAAATCAAATTCGCGAATGTTTTTGCACAATTTATATACAGGGTCTTTATAATTAAAGTTCCACTTTGAAATGGCCATAAATGGAAAACTACTGGACAGAATGCTATAAAACTTGGTAATAGTTTACATGAGGTCATGGGATTTTATTTTCCGCAAAAAAAAAGTTCAAAAACTCACCGCCAGCGGGGAATGGCGCTGTATGCAATATTGTTAAACGAAATAAAACATGGAGACATCGGTTTAAAATGTTTTGAATCGTTTTTAAAACGCAACTGTTTATGGGGTTATGAAAAATCGCAATGGCTTGTAAATGGTTTACAGCAGGAGGAATGAAAATTAGAATTATGCAAATGCGCTTTACACGTCATTTGATATTGCAGCTATAAAATTGAGGCTGCTCGTCAGAGCTCTCATTGTTACGAGTCGACGATGTCTGTAACCATGCAAGACCGTGCTTTTCTCGTTAAGTGTTATTATGAATGCGATAGCAATAAACGGCGTGCTTTGCAAAAGTATCGTACCGTTAGAGGAATACGCCCAGGGCCAATGACACCGCAGGGTTTGAGGAAAATGATGGCAAAGTTTGAAACCACAGGTCTGTTATCTGTTGCTCCTGGCTGGGGAAAGAAGCCTGTTTCTGTGGAAACCAAGGAAGCTGTTGCATTAGCAGTAGAGGAAGCAACAATGGAAAACACACACGGGACATGCAGCGTAAGTGCTGTTGCACGTCGAATAGACTTACCATCGAGTACGGTGTACAAAATCGTTCGCAAAGTGCTACTGTACTACCCATACAAAATCAAACTTGTTCAACAACTTGAACCTAACGACCCTGCTGTAAGAGAATCTTTCGCTTTGCAATTCCTTGCACGGATGGAGGTGGACGAACATTGGCAATGGAGCATTTTGTGGACGGATGAGGCCCATTTTTATCTAAATGGGGATGTCAATACCCATAACTGCAGGATTTGGGCCAAAGAAATCCCTCATGTTATCCACCCAGTTCCATTGCGCATTCTCCTAAAGTCACTGTTTGGTGTGGTATGACAGCTAGAGTCATAATTGGACCATTTTTCTTTGAAGAGCAATCGACAGCTGGGTCCTTGACTAGCACTGTGACTGCTGCTCGCTTAGAGTCGATGTTAAGACGTTTCGTGATACCTGAACTTCAGCAACGTGGCATTTTAGATACCACGATTTTTATGCAGGACGGGGCTCCACCTCACATTGGTACATGTGTCAAACAGTTACTTAAGCAACATTTCACGGATGACCGGATTGTAAGCCGACACTTCCCCATTTTTTGGCCACCCCGGTCACCAGACCTCAACCCCTGTGACTTCTGACTATGGGGTTACCTCAAAGCCACTGTTTATGGTGATAACATAAACAACTTGGCGGAATTGAAAAATGCGATACACCGACATGTCCGTAACATTCCTCCTGATATGCTAAGAGCTACTGTTGAGAACGCAGTAATACGATTTAAATTGATTTCAGAAAATGGTGGAAGTCACATTGAACATGATTTGTAACACGTTTCAGAAACGATTAAAAACTTTTTAAACCGATGTCTTCATGTCTTATTTCGTTTAACAATATTGCATACAGCGTCATTCCCCGCTGGCGGTGAGTTTCTGAACTTTTTTTTTTTTTGCGGAAAATAAAATCCCATGACCTCATGTAAACTATTACCAAGTTTGATAGCATTCTGTCCAGCAGTTTTCCTTTTATGGCCATTTCAAAGTGGAACTTTAATTATAAAGACCCTGTACAGGGTGGCCATCATTAAACTGACAGTGATCAGAGTGTTCTGTAGCGCAATCTAATTGCGAGAATGGCGCCAAATTTTGTAGGAAGATTAAACAAGACGGGGGACGAAGGAGTCCGCGAAAAAAAAAAAAAAAAAAAACTAGTTCGAAAAGTCACCGCTAGGGGAATATGTGGCGCTGTGTAATAGAAAAGAGAGTTTTAAAAGATGCAGAATAAATACTGAAATAAAATTAGTTTTATTTAGCACATTTAACAATTTAATTCAAGCTCAATATGGCAACAATTTTAAAAAAGCAAAAAAATTTTATAAACACTAATAAAGTCTCTTTATCTGCAATTTCACTTACTGAGTCCCAAAGAATTTACTATGTTGAAGGATAACATATCACGGACTGTTCGGGAGATTCCTGCAGACGTGTTACTTTCTACTGTTGTGAATGCTGTGCACAGAATGCAATATGTGGTCCACAAAAAAGGCCGCCACACTAAAACCTGATTTGAATGTGCTAAATTAAAGCTAATTTTATTTCAGTATTTATTCTGCATTTTTTAAAACTCTCTTTTCTATTGCACATCGCCACATATTCCCCTAGCGGTGACTTTTGGAACTAATTTTTTTTTTCGCGGACTCTTTCGTCCCCCGTCTTGTTTAATCGTCCTACAAAATTTCACGCCATTTTCGCAATTAGATCGCGCTACAGAACACCCTGAGCACTGTCAGTTTAATGATGGACACCCTGTATATATATATATATATATATATATGTATATATAAATAAAAATTGAAATATTTCAATCGAAAATTATGCATAAACTACTGTATGTACAATAAAACCCATCTCTAGCATATCTGTTACAAATGAGTAACTATAGACCAAGACTAAGGATAAAGATAGAAGGTAACATATCACTACAATAGAAAGGGGGATGAGAAGAATATTAGGATACAAAATTCACAATTAAAAGTATATAAATATAAATAAAAATAAAAAAGAAAACACGGCAAAAATGAGAAAAAGCAATAATAATTAGCTCAAGAAAAAAGATTAAGACATAGAGAACAATCAATTGAAACTACACAAAAAATGGCGGTTAGTTCGAAATTGCATTCTCATCAGGACAGCCATACAATTCGAATTAAAACCGATAGAATAGCCAGTTTCTGACAATGGCGATAGTATTTAACTATAGACACCATTGGAACTGTCTACTGGCTAGTGGAAGGAGAAAAATAAATCAATTGAATTACAAATCGGAAAAATAATACCTCCTCGAACAGAAATATGAACTCACAAGCATTGTTACCACGTGTAAGTTGAACAAACAACTGAGCATTTCACCTCACTTAGTCAATGTGAGTGGGCACCGATATGAATACATTTGAACGATACATAATATGTATGGAGACTTTCAAAAATAGTAATTAGCATAGGACTCAGGACAAGTGGAAAATAGTCATGCGAAAATAGTAAACAGTATTAGACTCAGGCCAAGTGGTAAGTTAGGTGATAAGAATGGGTGAATTCTCAAAATTGAGTTATTCAATCAAAGATAAATAATGCATGTGTAAAATTATTACGTGGTATATTTGAAATTATTAATAATATTATTTACAAATACTTCCGGATATTGGTAATTTTGACAAATGCGTTTAAGATTATTGATGTGGAGAAAGTGAAACCGAGGATCAGAAAGTCGATGTATTCGAAATAGCTGGTTTAAAATGATGTTTCTAAACAATTGAATAGAATTACAAGAATGATATAATAGCAGCTTTATGATAGTGAAGTTGTAAGAATCTTTTTTATCATATAGATTGGTGATTACATGATTATTGAGGGTATCTAAATTTAGGTCTAAAAAATTTACAGTTTGACTAACGCTAGGCTCATTAGGGATTAATTCTAGGTTAGATGGGTAAAAATCAATATTAATAGGATAGGAATCATCAATGATAATGCAAATTAAGTCGTCAACATATCTATATATAATATATGAATTAGAGTTAAAATGACATTCATAATAATAAAGATATAAGTTAGCGAGTATACTATTACTACAGGCCACCTTGTGGTACACCAGATGTTTGTAAATAAATGTTATCACCTTGGATAATATAATTGTTGTATAACACAAAGTGCAAGAGCATAGGAAAGTTTTTGACATTAAATGCAACATTATTGGAAGATAGATATTCATGATAAGGAGAGATGATAACTTTATATAAATCTTTAATGATAATATTATTAAATAGGTCTTTAAAATCAAAGGTATGGAAATCAAGAATTTGTGGAAGCTTGCTAAGGTGATTTACTAAATCATAACTATTGTTCAATATGAAATATCCTGAATTCGTAAATTTAAGAGATTCAATAATTTTATTTAAACAGTTAAGCAAGTACTTACTAGCTGTAGTGGTAAAGGTATTATGTCCACAAGTGACTGTTCTAAAACTGAGAGGTGATTTATGGAATTTGGGAACCAAAGTAACATAAGGAAATTTAAAAAACTTACAATTAATATTTAATTGTGTATATAATTTTAGCGTTTTAGTTTCGATTTTGATAGACTGATTATTAATGGGTTTAAAAATTTGATTATTTTTTAAGTAATTCTGTAACAGAGAAACATAATATTTTTTACAAATGATGGCATAATTATTAGAAACTTTATCTACATAAGTTATGACAAAATGTTGTTGTAGTTCTTTAATAGCAGAAAGGAATTGTTTATAAGGATACCTAGGCTTCATTAATTTTATGTTTTTATAATATAACATTTTTAAGTAGATGTAAGGTAGTATACTTCCATAGATGGAATGCTTAAATAGGAATGGAATGTGAACAGGCAAGTTGATATATGAATTTATCAAAATCAAATGATATAGACTGAAGAAGTTGTTTAGGGTGATGGCAGAATGGAATGCGAAATTTAGACCCTTTATTCATAATATCCCTAAGTATATCATCCTGAACTATACTGAGATCCCCAGTAATAATGTGTCCATGAGAGGAGTTCACATAAGGGGCAAGATTTTTATTGCTGCATACATATATATATATACACAACAATTTATATATATATATATATATATATATATATATATATATATATATATATATATAATAAAAAAACTAAATCTCACCGTATCGTGGCTCATGGTGTTGCAGGATCGCAGAGGAAGCTTGTACGTGATTTTCGATCCCGCCTGTTCATATTCCGCGAGACAAGTTGAATTCTTGGACAGCCCCTTCGGGTAAACCATACCGTTGAAGTTGTCCTGCGTAGAGATGGTCACCATAATGCTGTTGCTGTTGCACTCGATGTCCACGTCCGATACGTCTCGGCCCACTGCGAAAGAAAAATAACATAATATTCATTAGTACTTTCTCTGCAATACATGGTAATGTATAGGGAAAGTATTGGAATCGTGTCGAAAATCGCAACTCGAGTTTTCGAAGAAACTGCAGTTTTAGGAACTCTAAAATACGATTTTATTTTTTTTAGCGTAACGTCTCTTTCTCTCTCCCTCTCTCTTTATATATATATATATATATATATATATATATATATATATGATACATATTTTTCGATTTTAAACTTTTCTATATCAGAGAAGACTTTAGTTTATAAGACGTCGCCGACATTCTTGGCTCTTAACATTAATTGAAGTCCTTATCCAGTTTAGGAGCCATAAAAGTTAATGATAAACCATGTTGAAAGAATGGAGAGCCTAAGCTATAAGCACGGGTAAGAGGTTAATACTCGAGAAACTCTTCATATCATGAAATTAGACCATATAGGGGCAGTAATCACGTAAATATCAACGTGGGAACGGATATAAGTATCGGATAAGTATCTTGGTAATGAGAAGGACGACAGCTTCGCGAGTTCGGTATAGAGTCAAGTGCATATAATGATGTAAACCATTCCACTATCAAGTCTCGGGAAACTAGATAAGTGTCCTCAGAAGTATATGTGAAGGAGGTCACGGGTTTTGTAAGTGTTCTCATTAATGGGACTATAAAGAGCTGTGCAGAGCAGATTTTAGACAGAAGATCTCAGAGAGATGTGAGAGTTTGATTCTGATTTCTGTAGAGAGAACTCTATCTAGCAAAACGATGGTATGTTCCGATATTTGTGGAATTTATACCAGAAATCTCATGCCTGTAATCATGTAACGTTAAAATGCCTTTGGATCTCCATTAAGGAGAATCTTGGATGTACGAGGGTGAAGTGACGGCGACTGTAAATAAAGAGAACTTCTGAGGAAAGAGATGTCTTTTCATTTGGCTTTTACACGAAGCTCAATTCATTTGTGGTGATCCAATATTATCACATATATATATATATATATATATATATATATGAATGAAAATTATCAATATGTATAGTGATTTAGATATTAATAATAAATTTTTGACATTTCCATATATTGTGCTTATACCTAAATTTCATAAAAATCCTATTAAATTTAGAACTGTTACTAGTGGTCATAATTCATACTCTACTACTGCTAGTAAATTATTACTAAATTATTTAAATGTACTAAATAGCAATTTACGAGATTCTGGTGATAGCTACATTATTCTAAATAACAGTAAGGAATTAAAAAATAAATTAAAAACGCATGGTAAAATAATAGGATTTCAAACTTTTGATTTTAAAGATCTATTTAATAATATTAAGATCACTGATCTATATGATGTCATTTTAGCTTTATATAATGCTTATATTACTAAACATTCTAATCTTACAAAATTTACCAATTTTCCTAAGCTTCTCCATTTTGTTCTTTTCAATAATTATATCTTTCAAGGTAATAAATTATACTTACAAGTCTCAGGTGTTCCACAAGGTGGCTGTAGTAGCAGTATGTTAGCTAATTTATACCTATATCATTATGAAAAATTCTTTACTTCAACTGATTATAAAATTTATAGATATGTAGATGATCTGATTTGTCTTGTATTTACTGATAACTATGTCATAGATATAGATTTCTATCCGGATAATTTGGAATTAATACCTAATGAAACTTCTATTAGTAATAATGTTTATTATTTGGATTTAAATCTAATTATAGAACCTGCTCATGGGATAGTTACTAAATTATATGATAAAAAAGATTTTTTTAAATTTAATATTAATAAATTATTACCTTTTAATTCCTGCAACTCGATTCAATTGTTTAGAAATATTATACTTAATCAACTTTTTAGAATTTATAGATTATCAGATAAAAAATTTCATGCTTTGCACATTAATAACCTCAAAATTACCAGTAAAATGTATCAATATCCTGCATATTTAATCAATAGTATAGTTAATAAGTTTCGATTAGCCTAAAATTCTCATATTCTCCCCTTATTATCTTATTTTAGCCGTACTTCTTCATTCTCCTGCAATTATATTTTCATCTTTTTATCTCGAAGCTTTAACAGTTGAATAACTCATTTTATTGCTTTTGCGCAGTACTGTTTTTATTACTTTCTTTGGCAACAGCAAATCACATCTTTTCATTTTGGCATATGGCAACGTTGATCCAGTCATATTTTGCTCGTCATGGTTGCGCTGAAGAGGTGCGTTTTGAGGTATTTATGTTTCCTTTATTGTTCCAATCTTTATGCTTGTCGTCCATATAACACAAGTTTATAGATAAAATCTATCTTGTGTTTCAGAAACAAGCATTTTTGTGTTCATTTCGAAAAGATATATGGACCCGATGAGAATTTTTTCGAAATGAACTTTTCGTAAGCCTAATCTCGTAAGCCTAAATCTCCTCCATGTGCAAGCTTTTTTGCTTGATTTTTTTTTTTTTTTTTTTTTTTTTTTTATTTGCATTCCTCATTTTTGAAATTTGTTGATTGTCTTTGTCCTTATGACTTGCATTATGCTTTATTATTTCCTCTTTTTGTCTTAATTTCTTTGTATTTGTAGAAAATTTTAGAATAGTGTATTATGAGTTACTACATACATTCTAACTTTGGATTTAATAATTTATTTTTATATATATATATATATATATATATATATATACATGGTGTCCCAAAAACATTGACCTCTGCTTTTATTCCTTAAATATTGATCTTAAACATATATAATAAATTACAAAGTTGCGTAAAAAAAGGTACAGAATTTTATGAAATCGATTAAAATTTTCAAGGGAATTAAATTTTAAGAAATACAAAATTTAAATATTTATACGGTCCCCGTACAAAGACATTCCCAATGAGTAAAATATGCCCCATACACTAATAAGGCGATGTACAAAATTTCAGCATTTTATCATAAAAAGTTCCAGAGATATGTTTAAACAATGTGGGTGAGGGATTAATCACACATTAAAATGTAAATGTTTACAGCAAGAGTGCAAATGACGCAACGCAGAAATGCACCATAGGCAAATAATATCTGCCTCTTATCTTTAATGGATCTTTGGCATGGATAGAAAACATTTTGAACAAGCTTTATAATCTTTGTGTAAAGTTATTATTTCTGCACAGTGTAGATACTTTTGTACCAATAAATAGCAAAATTATTGTTTATTTATGTAATCATTGTGTTCTTTCGTAATTTATGTATGACCCCTGAGAACGCGATCTGCCCACATGATTTTTCCCCTCTGAGAACCCATGTCGATGCATCGAATAGTGGTTTAAGTCAGCATTGTCTTTTCATATCTCTGGGATTTTTTATGATCTAAAAATTTTTTTTTAAATGCTAAAATTTTGTGCATCACCTTATTAGTGTATGGGGCACATTTTACTCATTGGAAATGTTTTGTACGGGGGTCGTATAAAATTTCAATCTTTGTATTTTTTAAACTTTAATTCCCGTGACAATTTTAATCGATTTCATAAAATTTTGTACCTTTTTTACGCAACTTTGTAATTTATTATATATGTCTAAGATCAATATTTAAGGAATAAAAGCCGAGGTCAATGTTTTTGGGACACCCTGTATTTATATGTGTGTGTATATATATATATATATATATATATATATATATATATATATATATATATATATATATATAATATATATATATATATATATATATATATATATATATATATACATATATATATATATAGTTATAAATTGCCGGTTCTGCGGCGGATTGAGGAGGTGGTGCAGTGCTGTGCAGATGACTCATTGAGGAGGAGGGTTGTTATGGGAGGAAGTCTTGCGAAAGAAGGTGTTAAGGCCAACATGACCTTGATACTGAGGAGGTTTTGGGTGGATTTTGCAATGAGGGGAATTGATATCGGAGGAAGTATTGCCAAAGAGGTATTGCAATACTATCAGCATGGAATGTCATCTTGACCTTGGTGCTGAGGAGGTATCGCATGGGAGTGAAATATTTGGAGATGGATAAATTGGGGCGATGTCGCAATATTTGAATAGTTGATCTATCTGATAACCTGGAGGAGGGACGTGACCTTGAGCAGTTTGCGATATTTCATTAAATAACTCGCAAAAATTATCGCAAATGTTACATATTTAATGATATTTACAGGCTACTGATTGATATTGGCAAGTATATTACTGAAAGTTTCAAGGGAATCAGCTGTCCGTCATGGGGAGTAAGCTTCCTGATAGTTATGATAACATTTATATAAAAAGTCAAAAATAATGCTTCGGCAGACTATAATTAGCTGAATATTTCAGAAATGAAGCTGAGATTTTCATGAACGCGTGCCATTGTGGCTTTTCTGATAGTTTGTCGAAATGATCAATAAAGTAGCTGAAAAAATGTGCAAAGGTTGCAGAGTGTTTTGCAGTGTATTATTGTTCATTTTTATGTAAGTTTTTTAGATACATTTAGTTGAAAAACGTACAAGATTACCGGAACGGTGCAAATTAGTTTTCTAATGTTTATATTCTTCGTTTTAGAATAACAAACTACGTATAAAATTATTATTTATTGACCATTATTGAATATCCCGATATTTTCCCAATTTTTTAAAGGAAATCATTCGAAAATTGTGAGGTCTTTCGAACATTCGATCGCGTTTAAAATCAATAGGTTTCCAGTATTAACGAATTGAAAGAATCTCACCAAATTACGTTCGAAACGCTCCATTTGTTCGTGAGATATTACGCGCGCGCGCGCACACACACACACACACACACACACACACACACACACACACACACACACACACACACACACATCACCTCAAAAACATTCGATTCAAGTTCAGAGATGCTTGAAGCGTGCTCTTTCATCGAAAACTGGAATTCAAATTTTTGACCCCGTCACAATATTTACCTTATATAGTAATTCCTAAGTAATTATTCTTAGATATTCACCGACTGCACGTTCGTGGGAACAAAACTACTGTAAATCTGCAAAGAATCGCTCCAAATTTCAATTTAGATCGGATCAAACCACAATTGATCTTCCATTAACCCCGTCATCTACCACCTTGAGCTGCTTTTAAATTCGAGTTTAACGTCCTTGGACTGTCTGAAGGATTATGGATTCTAAAGTAGAAGAAGCGCAAAAACGCAACTCTTAAAAATATTTAGGCTATTACCGCCCGATATTCCAGTTTTAGAATGAGAAGTTGAGCTTGGTTTCAATATTCTCAAGCATTCTTAGATGCTTTCCAGTCACGCCTTGATCAGCGTTCCATTGCCGACAGGGCAAGCAAGACGGTTTCGAAGGGACCACACATTGGATAGAAAAGAAACACGATAGAAATTGGAAATATTCTTACTTTTCATACAACACAATGCTTAGCATAATGCATAGCGAAAGTAGTGCCTCCGAGGAGTACATTTTCAAGTATGGCATCAATGGAAATCATTTTTTTCAAGTCCTTTACAAAGAAGTGCAACACGTTATAATTAGGGCTGTTGCCAGAGACGAAATTGAAGAGGGGCTGGGGGGATACATACAACACAATGCTTAGCATAATGCATAGCGAAAGTAGTGCCTCCGAGGAGTACATTTTCATTTCAAGTATGGCATCAATGGAAATCATTTTTTTCAAGTCCTTTACAATGAAGTGCAACACGTTATAATTAGGGCCGTTGCCAGAGACGAAATTGAAGAGGGGCTGGGGGGAAATTCAAGGGGGGGGGGGGGCTCAACAGTTTTAAAGGAGGGGCTCACCATAAACACAATTAATCATTAGCATTTATAAACCATAATATTTACTATTATGTATTTCAATGGATATTAATTATTAGCAAATTATTACATATTTATATTTGCAAGTTAAGAGCTGATTATTAATACCCATATAGCTAGTATACATCAATATTAACATATAATAATTACAATTGGTTTCAATGTAAGCATTAACTAGTCATAAAGCTGTTAACAATGTGTAGAAACATTCTGAAAGTTAATACAAGTTAATGCTTAATATTAACTCTTACCTACGTATCAGTTGAATACAAAAGTATCCTCAATACTATTGTCTTAATTTTTAAATATTTTTAAATTAAATATGTCAGTAAATTGATAATTAGTATAATCACACATTCAGCTCAATTAAAAAAATCTTTTAAGCGAAGTAATGTATAAAAAAATCTGAAAGACATTTTTATGCAAAATTTGAATGACATTTTATATGAAATTTCATATCACTACTCAAAATTTCATATCACTACTCAAAATTAATTTTATCAGGGGGCTGATTATACCTCTTGGGGGGGGGGGCTTAACTCCTCTGACCTCTGTCTGGCTACGGCCCTGGCTATAATTGTAATCATTTCGATCCACGATACAGATTTTTCAAAATTTTGTTTGCAAAATTTGAAAAAAAAAAAGGTACTTAAAAATGGATTATGGTATGGAAAGTCGAGTTGAGCACTTCAATTAATTATTTTCTGTTGATATTGAATTTCGAAGAATTGATTTCGATCGAAGTCATCGAAGAAGGAAAGCGATGTGCTGCTCACATTGATTTTTTTTTTTTTTTTTAATTTGCACCGACTGCACGTTCGCGCGCAGAAAGCTTCTTTCAATCTATAAAAAATAATCATTCCAAACCTCAATTGAGATCGGATATTGGAATGCCACCCCGTCACCTACCACCTTGAGCTGATAAAAATTGGAGTTACCGTCCTTGAACTGTCTAAAAGGTTACGGATTTCGAAGAAGCGTAAAACCACAGTCCTTATAAAATGATATTTAGGCTGTTAAGGCCCGAAATTCCAGTTTTAGAACGAGAACGTGAGCTGGATTTTTAATTCTCAACCATTCTTTGATGCTGTATCCAGTCGCTCTTTGATCAGTGCTCCGTTGCCGACAGGGCATGGGAGACGTTTTGACGTATAAATGACGTATTATGTCGGGGTTTCTTGCAGAAATTGGAGTGTTACGTATAATGTAAACATGTTAGACGCTTGTATCTCGGAACCTAATTGATAAAAATAGAAATACTTTACACTTGTTTAGTCGCCCGGCCACTCATCTTGCTGCTCTAAGTCCCTGGACGAGCCGAGTGGTCTGGGCCTTCGACACTTGTTTAGTCGGAAAAAGTACAAATGTATGAATATATAAAAATATTTACAATATTTTAATATTTTGAGCTATTTTTTTATCGAAAGAAAAAGTTTTTGTTGCTGCGAGTTTTCGCTTAGCTTTGCTTATTTTCACTCCAAATATCTCCTTTAAAATATAGATGACAACAGTAAGCGATAGAAATATTTAGTAGGAAATTTTTCTAGATCCATAATTTGTTTTTGCAAAAATTGTCTCGTCAAGTTCAACAGAGTACTGAGAAGTTTCCCTTTTTTAAAGTGTGTAATGCTTATATCTCGAAAACTAAAAGGACTAGATATGAACGATAAGCGAGTATGTACATTTTATAAAACAAAATCCGCCTGCAAGGGGCGTTCTCTAAAACATATAAAACTTTGCCCCATCTGTGACTTTGTGAGCACTGTATCTTCCGAATAAATTGAAAAATTCGAGTGAAATCGTGTACAATTATTTCGATTGATAAACGTTATAGTCTTATTGATTTCAGGTGAGATCAGATCAACGAGAGAGATTCCTCTATTTATCGACAATCGATCCTCTTCTATCGCCCCCCCCCCCCCTCGTTTTATCGGCCATCGACGCATCGTTCGACGAAACGTTAAACTTAAAAATAATGTGATTTGCTATTTTATTCCTATTGAAGGTGTCTGCAGCTATAAAACTATTTTATAACTTTAGAAATTAATTGAAGTGTGGCGGCTCCATTCGACTTTCTCATACCAAAATTCATTTTTAAGTAGCTTGTGATTTTTTTTTAAATTTCACAAGAAGGAGTGTAAAAAAAAATGTATTGTTGGTTCAAATGACCACAATTATAGCATGTTACCCTTCATTTTAAAAAGCTTGAAAAAATCGTTTGATTGTTACCAAGTTTGACAATGTACCTACTAGGGGGTAACTTGTTTCTCCGAAGGGGACTCATGACGTCACAAACACAAAAATTGTATCGCGGATATTTTTCACTACAATCATTGAAACTCTTAAGTTTTGCAATCATTGTATAACCTTTTTTGTGCATAATTATGTCCAATTCTGTCCTATACTGCCTGTCCTATATTACCTGCTGCAACAGGTGCAATGTTTCTGCCAGCGATTTCCATGGACGCCAATGCCTGCAAAGGGGAATCGAACTGTTTGGAATAGGGTATGTCAAATACCTGTCTTTTTGGGAGGTTCTTCGTTTGGGATGGAAGCTGTCCCACCCGTAAGCAAATGTTAAATGTGTAAAATAATGTTATATATTAAAACTTTTTTTAGTCGATTTTTGCTCATTTCAACGTCCACCGTCCCCTTAAGTTGCATAATCTTGTTGTCATCACTAATTCAAAGCAAATATCGGGATTCGTGATTTCACGAACTAGAAGTAGAATGATCAGAAATAACTGAAGCATAAAATATGGAGTCTTCATGCAATGTTAAGTAGTGCTTTGCCTACATCAAATTGTTCTTTTCTTTTTTTTTTCTGCGCTGAATAATAAACCATACATACTTTAAAACCTATTTATTTTATATCAAAACTGCAACTGTCAACTTTGACAGAAATTAGGTCTTTTTCTACAAGGTAAGGAAAAAGGCACTCGAAATCTTTTTCTGCCCCTTTGAATGTAAAGCAAGGTCATGAACTTCTCCAAGCGAGGAAAATACTCTTTGAGGTTAATCGTACGTCCCACTGTATCTTTTTCATGCGAACTGTGGGTGTCATAGAGGGAAATGAACTGCGAGTTCGTTCCTCCTACGAGGACTCTTCACGATGGATTTCCAATTTTTAACACTTTACAACATAGTTGAAAAGCGTTCATGACTCAGGACATTCTGTCTGTCCGCTCGAACGACCATTGCCGTAAAAATGACTTTATCAAAATGAAATTTTAGTATGGTGTTGTGACGGTCTGCGAGACGTATGGGAATGCCAATGAATAATATCACCCAATTATATTTGGATTGAACCCGGGTTGAAAAAGTGAAATACATTGAATACTATGGGACTTCATTTTTCAAACATTTTTTAAGTTACAATTCACACATTGCTTCGAAAATTTTAGGAAATATTCAAATTATGCCATAAAATATATAAAAAGCAATTTCAGCAAAATAGGTTCGGTCGTTTTTTAAATAAAAATGAAAATAATAATGACACCCATATAATAGGAAGAGATCACGTGACCCACTTCAAAATAAAATAGGGCATCCATTTTTTTTTCCCCGAGTAAAAATTGTAATTTTTAAAGTTCTTTTGAATTTATATTGAGTGTTGCATACGTCCTAAAACCGCTTTATTTTTGCATATTTTCTGTGCATCTATATTCTGTACATGAGTACACCCGTAATTTCAGAGGATACGCCGCAACAGTACATTTGAAGAGCTGAAAAGTAAACAAAATTACGCGCGAAGCACGTCGCGAAATTTCCTGGACCTAAAAATTCCGCGCACCACCGCTCATGAACAGTCTCAAGGGGGAATCAACTTTGCTTTCCTGGTGAAAATGTGGGAGCCACCTACTGACCTTACATAAGTTACGTCATTAGATATAAAAGACGGAAAACAAACAAAAGATTGGTTATTATTAATAAAGAATCCGGATGTTTTGTGCTTGTTCATTCTAGTGAAGTTCCTCAAGAGACAAGGACCGCACCAAAGAGCCATTGTCCAGTAATAGCTGGTGTTACTCTTGGTGAGGAACAAAAGAATGCTGTAAGCGATTATCTTTAATCGTACACATAGGTACAGTCAGTGGAGAAGAGATAATAGTCACCTTAGTTTTCGTCGCTGCGTTTCCTCAAAATTTGTAGATAGAACTACGACTATGTTTTCAGTTTTATTCTTTAGTGAAGTGGCTTTGCCAAAGGGTTCATTTTAAAGGCCATAACACGCCCCCAGAGGCACATTCTGTTCTAGTATTACAATCGTACGTAGCAGTGGCGTAGCGTCCATTGAGGCTAAAAAGCGGAGCCTCCCCTGTTTAAAATCTAGTTTTAAGAATTATTTAAACATACTTTTATTTATTATAATTTTTAAAATAACTTTGCGAATATATATGCATAATTTAGAAAATTGTCACCATTTATTTGCATAAAGTGACACGTTTTAAAGTATTTTTTCACATTAAAACGCAAATTTTAATAATTTAGGAGCTGAACTCCTCCAGCCCTCGTGGTCTATAAGAAGAAGCATAATATAAATAGCAATATAAATTTCACTTTTAAAAATCCGAAAATCTTTTCCAAGTTAAAACGCCAATCCAATCAAAAATATCACGCTACACTACTGGTACGTAGTAGACACTAGCGGGCAATGTTAATTTTAAAACTTTTTCAGTAAATTTTCCTTAACGGATAAAGGGAATTTTCGAATAGTGGACACCCCTGAATAGTGGACACCTCCGAATAGTGAACACCTTACAATTAATGGATATTTTTTTTTGTTTTTCAGCCCCAAAATATATCATATTCTGTGTAGTTATCTACAAATAGCAAGTAGGTCTTCCAAATCAGGAATAACGGTCTGAGTCGTCAAAGATGTTGAGACGGGCTGTGGGACATATGAGAATGTCAATGAATAATATCACCCAATTAGTTTTGGATTGAACCCGGGGTTGGAAAAATGAAATACGTCGAACCCTATGGGACTTCATTTTTCAAATATTTTTTAAGGGGAGTCATAATTCGCAAATTGCTTCGTAAATTTTAGAAAATATTCAAATTATCCCATAAAATATATAAAAAAAATTTCAGCAAAATAGGTTTGGTAGTTTTTTAAATAAAAATTAAAATAATAATGACATCCACATTATATGAAGAGATCACGTGACCCCCTTCAAAATAAAGTAGGGCATCCATCTTTTTTCCCAGTGTCAAAATCGTGATTTTAAAAGTTCTTTTAAATTTATATTGAGTTTTGCATCCGTCCTAAAACCGCTTTGTTTTTACGTATTTTCGGTGCCAACATAATTACAATATTTTTGAGTTTAAATGATCATCAAACTTTGATTATTTCTACAACGAAGCCTAATTTTAACAGATGCAGAATGTAAACAAGTGGTTTTAAGATGAGTTGTATAAGAATTGCAGAATTTTTTTCACGCAAAATTATTTAGCTCTGGAGACTGGAATGAAATATAAGTAAATGAATGTATGAATAAGTGTATGGATATAATAAAAAATTATTTAGCTTTGGAGTCTGGAATGAAATATAAGTAAATGAATGTATGAATAAGTGTATGGATATAATAAAAAATTATTTAGCTCTGGAGTCTGGAATGAAATATAAGTAAATGAATGTATGAATAAGTGTATGAATGAAATATTCACTACTTTTACATAGAGAGCCAGATGATATATAGTTCGATGATGTCATTCGAATAAAGTTCATTTTTTTCGATGAAATTTCAAGTTTTCAAATATAATAAATTATATTAGTACTGTGATAATTTAAAATATATCGACGTTGAATGTATCGCATTTTAGCGATGTTTATATAAAATTGCATTTCAGTAGGGAGGTGTTTCATAATCAATGCTTTATGCATGATTGATCTTTCTTGTTTCTTCTTGCTATTATTAGCTTGCGTATTATGAAAGCATTATTTGGTTTTCGAGAACTCGCTGTGAGCTCCGGTGGGATTAGAATTCATTTTAAATCCCGGACAACGGCGGGTACATTTTCTAGAATGTTCGGTAAATTTAAAGTCTGTATCTCTCATTTTAAATTTCAAACATTTTGGTCAAATTTTCATAAAAAAAATCCGTGTTTTGCAGTTTTTTGAACTCTTGACCCGTGCACCAAATTTCAAATTTCTCTCTTACTTAAAAGAAGGCAATTCTCATTTTTTCGGCAAATCGAACATTTTAGTGTGCGACAACCATAAAAAGCATATATTGGAAAACTGAAATTGTGCACTTTCTTTCTTTTGAACTATCTACTTTTACACCAAATTGAAAACCATTATCTCACGTTTTTCTGTCATTAAAAAATTCGAATGTTTGGTGTTGAGCACTCCCCACTTCCTCCTTAAACTAATAAATATTTTTGAAAAGTTCGATTTTTTCCGGGGGGGGGGGGGAGTTATTGAATGATCCATCCGTATACCAAATTTCACGTCTCCATCTCACTTACAAAAAAAAAAAAAAAGACGTTTATCATTTATTCGTTAATTCGAACATTCTGGTGTGCGGTACCCCAAAAGCAGCAAATATTGGAAAACTGAAATTGTACACTTTCCACTTTCTGAATTATCTACCCTCACACAAAATTTAAAGCCTCTCTTCATGGAGTATGTTTTTCTATCATTTCACCTTTCGAACGTTTTGGTGTGGAGCACCACCTTCTGCTAAACGTTTTTGAAAAATTCGATTTTCCCGGGGATTTTATTGCACGATTGACCCGTATAATAAATTTCAAGCCTCTGTATCACTTAAAAGAAGGAGTTTCTTATTTATTCGACACATTGGACATTTTGGTATGCGGCACTCCTAAAGTAGTAAATATTGGGAAACTGAAATGGCACGCTTTCTTCCTTGTGAACTATAGCTTCCCATACATCCAATTTGAAGTCTCTATTTCATCGCAAAGTATGTTTTTCTATCATTTCATTTTTCGAACGTTTTTGTGTAAAGTACCCATCTCCTTAAATGAACATTTTTGGACAATGCAGCACAATTTAAACAACTCTCCCCCCCTCCTGCTACAGACTACTTTTGAAAAATTATACTATTCCAGGGAGTTTCATCAAGCGATTAACCTGTGTACGAGTGCCAAATTGCAAGTCTATATTTATACGGGGAGTATCTAAAAAGGCGTGACGGACAGACGGATACTTGGCAATTAGTATATATTGTTACGGACGTATCTTCTAGAATCGTGGGTATATACAGAGGATACAAAAACGAGTCCAAGTTTCTGGATAGCTTACGTTTATTCACAAGTACAAAGTAAACAGGAACAATTTGCAATCAAACAACACTTCAATGCTCCACTCATCTCATACAATAACTGATATCCTTCTCAGAATGTTGACGAAAGTCATTTCACAAAACAGCCGCTACTATTCTCATACGTTGACAAAAATTACAGTCCAATGTAGCTCGTGTCACGTCCATTCGTCTCCTCCTGTTTATAATCTCCCCGTAAGAACTCCTGGAAATTTCATTATCTCAAAGAATAATCGTTCTATCGAGAAGTTTCTGGAACATTCGGGAAATCCCCAAATGTCGCCAAATTGGCGATAAATCGTCAAATATCGAAACCCTTCTTCTGACTGGGAAATCATGGCAACCCTGGGCTGACGTCGTGCACTGTATTTTCATCGCCTGGCCTGCGAGACAGACGAAAGAGGACAAATAGAACAATGCGCGTTCACAACAATATAGATTTTCAGTTCTTAAGTATCGGATTAACATTAAGAATGTGAGATTTTTAAATTTTAGTCAGCGTTATTGATCTCCCTCTCTGAACGTCGACAAAAATAATATTAGCTAGGTTTTTTACATATTATCCGAAATTGATATTATGCAAAATTGTCAAAGGGAAATGAAGATGTAGGCAGATAAAAATTTCAACTGCCTACATCCTATCAGATCAAAATGATCATCCTTCAAATTCTTATTCCACCGTTATTTACAATTTTAAAATATTTCAAGTCATAAAATTTGCCATCTTATCTATATACAGGGTGTCCCAAAAACATTGACCTCGGTTTTTATTCCTTAAATATTGCTCGTAGACTTATGCAATAAATTACAAAGTTGAGTAAAAAACGGTATATAATTTTATGAAATCGATTAAAATTTTCAAGGGAATTAAATTTTAAGAAATACAAAATTTAAATTTTTATACGGCCCCCGCACAAAAACATTTCCAATGAGTAAAATGTGCCCCATACACTAATAAGGGGATGTACAAAATTTCAGCATTTTATCATAAAAAGTCAAAGAGATATGTTTAAATAAAATGGGTGAGGGATTAATCACACATTAAAATGTAAATGTTTACAGCAAGAGTGAAAATGACGAAACGCAGAAGTGCATCATAGCAAATAATATCTGCCTCTTATATTTAATGGATCTTTGGCATGGATGGAAAACATTATGAACAAACTTTGTAATCTTTGGATAAAGTTATTATTTTTACACAATGTAGATACTTCTGTACCAATAAATATCAATATTATTATTTATTTATGTAATCATGGCTTTCTTTCGTAATTTGTATATGACCCCTGAAACGCGATCTGCCAACATGATTTTTCCCCTCTGAGAACCCATATGCATCTAAAAGTAGTTTAGGTCAGCATTTTTGTCTTTTCTTATCGTTGGGACCCTTTATGAGAAAATGCTGAAATTTTGTACATCACCTTATTAGTGTATGGGGCATCTTTTACTCATTGGGAATGTTTTTGTACGGGGACCGTATAAATATTTAAATTTTGTATTTCTTAAAATTTAATTCCCTTGAAAATTTTAATCGACTTCATAAAATTCTGTACCTTTTTTTACGCAACTTTGTAATTTATTATATATGTCTAAGAACAATATTTAAGGAATAAAAGCCGAGGTCAATGTTCATGGGACACCCTGTGTATGCTCGGGATCAGTAAGGCTATTGGAAAGTTTCCGAAGATGATGCAAATATCCAAGAAGTTACATATAAAAAAAAACATTCTAATAAAAGAAGTTTCTTCTTAATGCTGTTGTTACTCTAATGTGAAAGTGGAGAAATAAAAAATAAAACCAACACAGAGAGCAATTTACTGACCAGAGCAATGATACGGTTGAGGAACATTTGCAAGAAAAACAGAGCGTAAAAATTGTTCCGAACTCAGATGACTTCAAAACAAATCTTTTTTGTAAAGAATCAAATAAAAATATTGCCATTCATTAAAAAACCTTTAACTTTATCAATGACTGGTAGATGTACCCGCCGTTGCTCGTGATTGAAAATATGTGCAAATTATGGTTGTTTCCTAAACGATAATGTTCTTCAAAAACAGTTCTAACAGACAATTCGATTCAATTCTTAAAAAAAAGGAAGCATAAGAATTTTCGCTTTTACTTTAAAAAATATCTTCACAGGCCATACGCGCTAAAGCAGTAGAATATATATACCTGTACCACTTTTATCCTGTTTCAACAATCGTTTGAAAGAGAAAATATATGAATTTGCAAAACCTTTGATTTTAAGATAATACAGATATCTTAAGAAGTTGAAAAAATCAATAATTTTTCATATTTTAGGCTTCAAGGCCGTAACGGATACAACTCAATCGAAAATATAATACTGTTCATTTATGAAATTTATATTTATATAAATGTCTTTATTATTTAAATCGTATAAATAAAATAAAAATCGTCTGCCGAATAAACACATTTTATTGCATGGCTATTTTTTTCAAATAAAATCTCGAAAAATAATCGTCTGCATAATGCTATTTTTACGGAAGGTTTAATTATACGTTTTCAATTAATATCTCCGCAAAGAAACTTGTGTCCATGAGGCTGCGGATGCTATATCTCACGAACGAATGAATCGTTTTGTACAAAATTTGGTACAAATTTTACTGTGAATACTGGAACTGTATTGATTTTAAATGCAATAAACTGCTTTGAAGACAAAAAGTTTTTGAATGAAATTTTGAAAAAATCATTAAAAATTAGAACCTTCTACACTATGCAAGTTATCATTTCATGTAATTTTTCATTAGAAAACGAATGACATAAGCTTTACAACGCTAGCATAAACCTTTCTTGAGATATTGTATATTTTTCAAAATAAATTTGTTAACAGCATTTTCGTGTATCTCGTTCATTTTATTCACAAGAGAAGATACTTTGAATAATGGTTTTATATTTTGATGCCTAACCATTCGCTAATAGTCATTTATATATAAGAAAAGCTCTTTCCTCCGTTTGTCTGTAATGCTTGGCGGTACATTTAGCAAACTTGGAGCAATATACCGCAATACATTTAACAACATATTGTCAATTTGGAGCTGCGTGAAATATAAATTAATTGGGTACTTTGAAACAGTTTTACACGTTGTCATTTGAAAAAGCGCTCACTATACAATTCAACGTTAAAGAAATTGTGCGCGTGGAATAAAAGTGATATGAATGAAATATTCATTGCTTTTACATAGCGAGCCAGACGATTTATATTTCGCTGACGTGATTTGAATAATTCTTTGCATTCTTTTTCTACTGTAAAAGCAACACACAGGGAAAGTCATGTGTTGCCCACATCAGATTTTAAAAATCTGTTATGAAAGATACTGACAGCTTTTAATGATTCCAACCATCTAGAAAAACCTAACAATTAAAAACAAACCAATTTTCCCTCATAAATAATAAGAATGCAAAAAGAACCTAAAACATAACACGTGCTTAAAAATAATGAACGAAACGAATTTCTCCGTCGCCATTTTTACACCCTTTCTCTTGACTGGGGATTACAAGGGTCAACACAGAAAACAATAACTAATATTCGTTATCACCTCGGTGTTTCGCGAGTGATATTATTTAAAAAATAATACCGGCATATAGGTTTGTTCCATTTGTCGAAATCACATTTGATGGAAGGGTTTTTCCCATGTTCCATCATTAGAACATAATCACGATTTACAGACGGGAATTAAGTCACGATATACGTGAAGCAGAGTTGATTTCGAGCTGATAGTCTGCAAGCGAGAAAGGTTGGGGGGGGGGGGTATAGATAGAAAAGAAAGGTCAGGGAATATAAGTACAAGAGTCATCTCATTTAAGTCAAAAGTATGGTGATTTGATGCTTATTTCATTTGCTAGATTTTGAAGTTAATGAGCATCGTTTTCATCGCTTCTTTATATCACGAAAAACATGTTTTATGTCAGTGGCATAGGGTTGAGGAAAGCTATTCAGCTAACAGCCTGCTAATCGGATCTCAGGGTTGTCAGGTGAGTTTAAGCAAAACTAGTCAAAACACAATCTAAAATTATCCGAATTTAGCCAACTCACACATGCGTTGGCTGTACACAAAAAACTTTTCAGCACGGAATTTAAGCTTATATAAATCAAAATTGTTCATATCCTCACAGAAACCTAATTAATTTTTAATGAAAAATTTATTTTAAATTATAGTTTTCAAATTGAAAGTAAATGAAAACGTTACAATTCAGATGCTTTCAACTTATATTCTATGTTAACACCAAATGCCAATTGCTACATTCTTAAGAAATGTTCAAAATATACTTGCATTATAACAAATTTAGACAAAAACAGTTTGTAGAGGAGGTATCACTTAACGAAATATACTAATAGTAGCATAAAAAAGTCAAGGAGAACCTACAATACTTTTAGACTAATAGAGAATTTAGACTAATTAAAATGGACTAAACTGAAAAATTCAACTAATTATAATAAAATAGCATTTAAACTGATTAATGGAAAGTTTTAATTTAATGAAAAAAGAGTTGAAATGACATTTTCTAAAACTTGATTATTCCTATCAATCCATATCACCATTCGACTTAGCCATTTTATTTCTTTTATTTAACACAACTTTTCAAATTATAAACTTTCATAAATTTGCGCCCTCCAAGACCTACCAGATCTGGCGGAAAATCTGTTAAATTGGCAACACCACTATCATTCATAATATATTGTCACTAGCTAATTTAACTTTTAAAAATTTTAGATTTTTAAACTAAATATACTATTGCCAGGTTTTTAAATCAAAAACATTTAAATAATTTAAATAAGAAATTATATAATAAAAATACGTATTTAGTCATTGTTTTCTAATAATGAACAAATTAACCAGCATTAACCAAAAAGTGGTTGGATAATTCTTCACAAAAGATTTTAGCCCATCGGGATCAAGAATAGCCAAATTGGCTAAAATTAGCCACATCTGGTAACCCTGTCGGGTCTGGCCCAATGGAACAGCTGTTGGAATTGTGTATGGCGACACGTCTGAGCATTGAATTTTAAAGAATAACACTTTGTATAAAAGTCTCTATTGGATCCCATTAATAAGACGTTAACACCAGGTTAAAAGCGTTTTCGGACATCAGGCCTTCATCGCCAGTGGCCTTACGAAAAAAGGGGTGGTGCATGGGTTTCAACACTGTAGAAAACTGCGAACAAATTTCCATACGAATGGTCAGATTGCACATGAAAAGTTTGAATGAGAAAAATTTAATAATAAAATTTGCACAACAGAAGTAAAATATAAATATCAGCATTAGAAGACAAAATAACTGAGATGTCTGAAAATTCAGATAAGCGTTAAACTTTCAGGACGTCCAGAATGAGACGCAACGCGAAATTGAGGTATGGAACAGGGTCGAAATGACGGAGTCTCGATAAATATAAATAAAGAAGGATTTGAAAAGCAGAATATTACGGGGATTATTACAATACATTAAGAAAAAAGTCAAATGTCTTATCATCCTGGTTTTTGATAAAATTTTTAGATTGTCTTCTAATGCTATTATTTGTATTTGACTTCGACTGTGTGAATTTTATAATTAAATGTTTCTCATTCAAAATTTTCTCCGTGTAATCTAACCATTCGTATGCAAATTTTGTGCTTTCTTTTAGCCTTTCGACTCAAACCGTTTGACTTAACCAAAGGTATCTGTTTGTTTGGCCACCCAATTTAGATCGGAACCTAGAGGGAGTATCCTCCTTCTCTTACCACCAACCTCGCGGAAGGACTTTCAGATCCACATGATTAACGTGCCCGAAACGTGCAGACCCGTTGAAAACTCGAATTGTCATTTTAAATACGAACCTAATATTTTCTCTACACATTACCATGCATTGTAGAAAAAGTAAAAACAGATATTAATAATGAATTGTTAAACTAACATGTTTACTTAATATTTAACATGTAAATTGTTTTCAACCTTTGATATATATATATATATATATATATATATATATGTGTGTGTGTGTGTGTGTGTGTGTGTGTGTATGTGTGTGTGTGTGTATGTATGTATGTATGTATGTATGTGTGTGTGTGTGCGTGTGTGTGTGTGTGTGTGTGTGTGCCCAAGTCATGGATTAACAGTCCGCCTGAGAAACCAAGCAAAATGTACCCCCAACCAATCTGAAACTCTGAAACAGAGAACGAACATAAAATATTTGACTGCCCCAAAACGCAACAGAAAATTTCCAACAAGGCGAGACAAGACAAAAACAAACATTAAGAGAGTGTCAATAAAATGACAAAACGTAAGCTAAGAAATAGCTAAATATGGAAGAAAAAGATAACATTACAAGGCACCCATCCAGAATGCGGAGAAGAAAAGGGGATACCAAATTACTAGAATTCTTCTGCTCGTGAAAGGTTTAAGAAAAAGTCAAGATCACAGATAGGCGTGCATTTCTGTATAATCCTTGCGGAAGAAAATGCAAAATAATGTTTGGCAATTGAAGATTTATTTCAAAAGTATTTGTTTAATTGAAGAGTTCACAAGGAGTTCGGCCAATACTCCTTCAGTGCGAGTTGGGTTATTGCTCTTTCCTAAGATTAATTCGCGAAGATGGTATGACATGGAAAGTTTATCTCTAATCTTTTTAACACGGAATAATAAGGAAGCATTTTATCTTCAAAACCTTTAGTTTATAATCTTGGATAAAATGAAATTCAAAGTTCGGAGCAACTTTCTAATAGGCTTTTACAGATCGCTAGAGAATACCATCGACGATCAAGTTCAGGCAAAGAATGTTCCCTTTGTCTTTCATTGCTCTCTTTCATTATAAGATTCAACAGAGATTATAAGAGAGTTTTTAGTTTCTCACTTCTTTACCAATAAAGAACATCAAAATAAATCATTTAATGTCTGAAGATTTAAGACAATCAGAATAAATTTAGAACAATCTAAGATGCTATTTTCAAACTCTTTATATATATATATATATATACCCTTGTTTGGAAATAAAAACAAAATATTTTGTATTTTATTTATTGAAATAGTTTATTTACTTATTACTTCGGGGTCATAAAATAAAATCATCTTTCTAAAAATTCCAGTTTGCTTAAGTGTTTCAAAATGAAATAAAATTTGATAATTTTGAGTACATATAATTTTTTTACATATTTTCTTTTGTTTAAGTTTTCACAAAAAAAAAAAAAAAATTCCATATACAATATTGATAGAAATAAAAATTCTCCTTATGCAATATTGATTTCTGAAGCATTTTTGCCCATAACTATTTTTAGAACTTTTTGTGCGAATTCCGATGAAAAATGTTGCAAAAATTGAGCGCCTTTCTTCGACCCGATTATCCCCCTAATCAATTAGTCTTTAATATATATTTAGCGACTGAAATAATCATATCAAATTTCATTCTACATCGTTACAAATATGTAAATTGCTTCATTGTGCTTTGCCTACCCGTAAGGAAAAACACGTTTACAGGTAACCATCCCATCGTGTGAAGGTGGGGTTGCCGTCCTTTGAAGACCTAGACCTTTTCGGGATATGAGTTACCAGATTTTGCACAGTGTAGTGCCAAATCTGGTTAGTCATATCCCGGTTCCCCATTCGGACACTCGCCAAAAGCCGTTAAGTTGGCAGAAACTCGGCTTTTGGCGAGTTTTCGAATTGAGTAGAACTTTCTAGAAATTTCTATGGTATATAAGGAAGTTATTGCTCATTTGAACAGAGCTAACGTGATATGAGTCCAAATGAAATACGTCACTATTTTGAGAACATAATTGTCTGTTTTGCGAATGAGTGGAACATGTAATTGCTGTTTTAATGTACCTGACCATTGTTTAGTGATTTTTTAAGATAGTTATAGAGCTATTTGTCATATATTGGTCCTGTTTACGCTTATGTTAGTTAGTAAAGTGTTAGTTATCTCTAACACTTTACTAACTAACATAAGCGGATCATTAAATTTGGACTCATTCTTTTATCCTGAGAGAACACTCAAGATTCAAAAGAAAACGACATAACAATATGCTAACTTTGCTCGAGAGATATCATGATTGTCGAAATGCATTGAAAGGATGGTTGATTCGTATCCAGGGATGCTCAAAACGGATAGTCATCCGAGAATACTATTTCTAATCCCCCTCACCATGCTTTCATTTTACTATGTATTGTAGGGAACGTAAACACACACAAACAAACGGAAAGCGAGCTGATTTTAAATCCCCTGCTATTATTTCCGCGAGGGAATTATCGGCGTAATGACTGCTACCGTTTCCGACCTTGTTGAAGAAGCGCTTTCTGGAATATTTTTTCTCGGTTGAAGATTTTACGACACGCGCAAAGGGTCAGGCAACACGAAAGCTCGCATTTTGCCCCCCGGCCGTCACTTTGCCGGAAGAGTTCGCGGCAAACCTTCCGGTTTTTGTGGAAATGTGGAGTGGAGAGATTTTTTACAAGTTCAGGTCACTAGACGATACTATTTTGGTGTCCCCAACAATAGGCAATTTCTTCAATGAAAGCTTCCGATCCAACATTTCGAATCCCTGATCGGAAGCGTTCGAATTTCCACTTTTATGTAATACAAGGACGTAAAATAAATAGGCTTTTTTATCCCGGCGTAACCATTGTCTATGGTTTTAATCTGCAAAGAATAGTAATCAATGTTTTAAGCAGTGGTGAAGCGTGGGTGAAACATGAAACCAGGGACGAAAATTAAAATATAAAATGCTTTTACTTTGGTTCCTACTTTTTAGTACATTTTAAAATAAATTTTTGTGGGGGATTTTTAAGGCCTGTTTTCCTCTTTCTCGCTTCAACTGCTCCAAAATCATGTGCTTTGCTATTGCTCGTTGCTGAGCGACATGATATTATTTTTTTCAAATAAATTGGCGGAAAAAAAAATCGTCTGCATAATGCTATCTCTAAGGAAGTTTCATGATTTTTTTTTTCTCGACAACCCCTGGTCCTAAAAACTCGAAACGTAGACGGAATGTTACTTGGTGCTATTTCACGGCTACCCATGAAATTTTATGAAATTCAGTGCAGCCGTTCTCCTGGGATGACGAGACTAACATACATACACACAGACAGTTTTTCAATTTGATTTAGATTATATCTGTGAACTATTAACCCTAATTCGAATTTTCAAAGATTTAAATTTTTGCCTTGGCCTTGAAGCTGAGTTGGAATGCATTACACAAAAAATAAAAGTTTCAGCTCCAGTGGAAGCAGTGTTTCATTCTGGACTTTTTATCCAGGGGGGAGGGGGGCGTTTTCTATTTTCCCAATATAAATATATCTAAACGCTGTGTCACATAAATAGAAACTAGGTTAACATACAATGTCTCCGGATAGTGGGGCGAATACTCGTCTCCGGGGAGCTTCGCACCCCCGGAGTTATGCCTGTAAGAAACACTGAGTGGAAGTGCTCGATTACTTTAATATGTCTTCCAATGAGTCAGTTCAGTTTATATTATATAGATGACACACATATGTGGATCTGAGTAACATATGGAACGGAAATATACGAAAAAAAAACTGAGTGGATCCTGTCACCTCAAATATTTAAAAAAATCTAATGTGGGCAGCACATGACTTTCTCTATATAATGCAATGAATTTGCTGAAAAAGTGATGTATAAGTTCCATGGCGCAATGACTTGAATATTTTTCCGGATGACTTGTAAAACTACTTCAAAGTATCCAATGAACCGAAATTTTATCCGATTTCGCGAAATTTTAAATTGACAAAGATCAATATGAATAGCATCCCTAATAAAATCCGTATATGAAAAAAAAAATAATTATAAATTAATCAATTTTGAGTCATTTTTGCAATTAACGATATTTTCTGGAGCGAAATATCGTCAAGTTGGCGATATGTCGCTAAATGAGTCGCCAAGTTCGTCAAATGGACCGCCAAGCGTTACAGACAAACGGAGAAAAGAATATTTCTTATATATAAATGACTGTTGGCGAATCGTTAGGTGTCAAAATACAAAATCATTACAAAATATCTTCTTTCGCGAATGGAATGAACTAGATCGACGATAAATTACACATGTATCGCATGTTATTATATATGAAAAGTAAACCCGTTTCACAATAGTTAATACTTTTAGTTTTGTACGACTTTTTTAATAAATTTATTTGAAAAGGTGAAATATCTCGAGAACGGTTCCTGCTAGCGTTTTAAAATTTACGTCAATCGTTTTTTAATGAACAATTACATAAGAACTGATTATGTACGTAACATTACTGAAGGTTCTGATCGTCTGATTATTTTTTTCAGAATTTCATTCGAAAATTCGATGGTCTTTCAAACATTGGATTACGCTTTAAATCAATAGGCTTCCAGTATTTATTGTAAATTGTAAATCCAATTTCGTTCGAAACGCATCAATATCGTCTCCACAGACGCACGGACACACGCACAGACATCACCTCAAAAATGATCGATTCGAGTTGAGAGATGCCTGAAACGTGCCGTCGAAAACTCGAATTCGAATGTTCGACCCCGTCTCAATACTGTCCCTATATATTATACTATGTATATAGAGAAAGCAAAATCGGCCACTCAAAATGATGAAAATAATACTTCACAAGCAGTTTTCTGCGTGCACTTTACACAACGTATACTTTAACTACACATTATACTATGCAAAATAAAAAAAATCTGATGTGGGCAGCACATCACTTTCCTCATATAATGCAATGAATTGACTCCTTTTACAGCCCAAAAATAATGTATAAGATCATTTGGCGATTTTACGGATGACAACATGTAAAACTATTTCAAAATACCCACTTAACTTATATTTCGCGCAACTCTAAATAAACAATTATCAATATGGATAGCATCCTCAATAAGCGATAGCGTCCATATATTGAAATATTTTAATAATTAATCAATTAGGCGTGATTTTCATTAATTTAGCGTCATTTTTGCAACTTTAGTGATATTTTCATCAATCTCGGGCGGAATATCCTCAAGTTGGTGATACTTTGCTAGATTATTCGCCAAGTTTGCATCATTAAGTGTTACAGACAAACGAGTAGAAGAGCATTTCTTATATACTAGAAGGTATGGCCATCTCATGACAGAAATCAGAATTTGCGAAACATTGTTTCGAATTTGGCGACATTTTTATCAATTTGGCGAAATTTTTGTCACTTTGGCAACATTTAAAACAGTCGCTAAGTTAGCGACGACCCGCTAAATTTCTCACCAAGCGTTACTGACGGAGGGATGGAGAAATGAGTTATTCTTATAGTCTACTTTTATGTTCTTTCCAAGATATTGAACTTTCATCAATGAGTCGTCATTTTCATTGATTGAGCGTCATTTTTATCAATTTGGCGATATTTTCGTCAATTTGGCAACATTATAAAAGTCTCCAAATTGGCGATATTTCGCCAAAATTTCGCGAAGCGTTACGGACGAGAAATAAGTTATTCTTATAGCAGATAAATGACTATTGGCATTCAAATACAAAAGTATTACCCAAAGTATTTTTCTCATGCATGGAACGAGCTAGATTCACGAGAATGATATCACCCAATTTATCGCATGATATTGCTTATGAAAAGTGAACCTATTTCACAATAGTTAATTTTTTTTTTTAATATGCAATATCTCGAGAACTGTTCAAGCTAGTATTCCAAAATTTGTGTCAATCGTTTTCTAATGAAAAATTACATAAAAAAATGATTATTTGCGTAAGGTTATGAAAGGTTTTGATTTTTTGATGGTTTTTTCAAAATTTCACTCGAAAATTTAGGGAGGTTCTGAACATTCGATTGCTTATAAAAACAATAGGCTTCCAGTGTTTAAGGATTGTAATTTCTTTTGTACCCAATTTCGTTCGAATCGCTCCATTCTTTCGTGAGATATCATCTCCATGGACACACACACAGGCACACACACACACACAGGCACACATACACATCATCTAAAAAACTTTCGATCCTCGAACGAAGAAACGTCCGAACGTTAAGGGATGCTTGAAACGTGCTCTCCCGTCGAAAACTCGAAGTCGAATGTTCGACCCCGTCACAATACTTTCCTTATACATTATACTATGTATACAAGGTAGGATCCAAAAGTTCGGAGACTGTTTTGATATCTCTAACCCTGATTGGAGGAGAGGGGAACTATTTTACCGTGGAGTAGAGGCACATGTGACGCGAGATGTGAAAAGGAAGATACCGACAGAAACATTGCACCTGTTGCAGCAGGTCCAATGTTTCTGTCGGCGATTTCTCCAAACGCTGGCAGAATTTGATATTCGCATGTTGTTCTTCAAACGCCATATCCGTTTTCGACGAACGCGAATGACTGCAGTTCACTGACACGCATTGTCTGGAAAAAACTTGCACTGCAGACCTGCTTCTTCCTTTTCACATCTCACGTCACATGTGCCTCTACGCCACGGTGAAGTATTTCCCCTCTCCTCCAATCAGGGTTGGAAATATCATCACAGTCTCCGAACTTTTTGATCCTACCTTGTATAAGGAAAGTAATATTAATCAGAAAGTTTTCCACGTGATATAGCCGAATCAACAACGGCTTCTGAAGAGGAACGACCTTCGCTTCCCACTGAACTCAACAAGGTACACATCAAAATGGCTTCGACCATTCAAGCGGATCGGTATAATGCGTTTGTACGCATCATTCATACGCCACCCAAAAAGAACGAAAACTTCTCTGCTGAAGTAGATTTTCTGTAACGTTTGCGAACAATGAAAAACCGGCCAACAATAGTGTCCAGCAAAGGAATGAGACACAACAGGATGTATTAGATGAAGAATCTTCTATCGCATAAAAATTATTTTTCAACACTGTACAACATAGTTGAAAGGTGTTTATGACTTTGTTCATTTTGACCGTCTGTCTGTCCGTTCGCGCGATCACTGCCGTATGAATGACTTCATCAAAATGATAATTTAGTATGTTGTTGAGACAGTCTGTGGGAGAGGTGGGGGTGTAAATGAATAATTTTACCCAATTAGTTTTGGATTGAACCCGGGCTGAAAAAATGAAATACATTGAACCCTATGGGACTTAATTTTTCAAAAACTTTTTAAGCGAATTTAAAATTCGTAAATTGCTTCGAAAATTCTAGGAAATATTCAAATTATCCCATAATATACATGTATATATATAAAAACAAATTCAGCAAAATAGGTTCGGCAGTTTTTTAAATCAAAATCAAAATAATAATGGCACCCATCTATAATATGAAGAGATCACGTGACCCACTTTAAAATAAAATAGGGCATCCATCCCAGTGTCAAAATCATGATTTTTAAAGTTCTTTTAAATTTATATTGAGTGTGGCGTCTGACCTAAAACCGTTTTATTTAACGTGTATCTATATTCTGCGCCAACGCAGTGACACTATTTTTGAGTTTAAATGATCATCCAACTTTGCTTATTTCTACAACGACGCCTGCTTTTAATGAATGCAGAATGTAAACGAGTGATTGTAACACGAGTTGTATAAGAATGTCTGAACTTTTTTCAAGCAAAATTATTTAACTCTGGAGTCTGGAATAAAAGTGTAATGAAATATTCACTGCTTTTACATAGAGAGGCAGACGATTTATATTTTGATGACGTCATCTGTATAAAGTTCATTCTTTTCGATGACGTTTTCAAGTAAAATAAATGATTGTAGTTCTGTGACAATAAAAAAAATCACCACTGAATACATCGAATTTAGAGATGTTTAAAAAAATTGCATTTCAGTTGGAAGGTGTTTCATAATCAATGCTTTATGCATGATGGATCTTTCTTGTTCATACTAACAACGGGTAGTTTAAACTTTCAGATAATTTAACCTTTATTTATGTCTCTAAAATACAGGGTGATGTCTTTTGGTAAAAATATCAGAATCGTGTCGAAAATCGTAACTCAAGTTTTTAACGAATTTACACGTTTCGAGCACTGTAGAAACCGAAAAAACTATTTTTAACGTGATGTCTGCGTGTATATGCGATGCGTTTATTAACTCTAGCCGAAAAACGGATGGGTCCAACCGCACACAATTTGATAGATGAGTCACTTGTGAGTGATTGCGGTGTTGATTAGATTTTGGTACAATTCGGGAAAAACCCGCCTTGTTTTGCGAAATGGCCCGCAAAAGTCGTCGACATCTAAGATAAAAGACTATAAGGATGTGTATCTATTAAATGCTTGTACTTAATTTTTAATGACGGAAAGAATAAAACTATCACCATTACTCTAGGACTACTCTTTCTCGAGATTTTCCCCCCCCGCATTTTTTGCCACGTCGCCTTTAAAAATGCGCCCAGTTGCCAAAAGAAAACGAAAATTGAATTCAAACTTGCGAATTTTGTGTCATTCCAAATAATGATCGGTAAATAAAAATTTTAAAAAAGGGGGAACAATTTATTTCTCCCTAAACCCCTCTTACAAAACTATAAAATCGTTGCCACCCGAAAAAAGTTTCTAAAAAATTTTCACCCCACCTTTTTCTATTCCCCCCCTTTTACACCCCCGTCCAGGATTACGGAATTCAAGATGGCGGCCATACCGCCTTCGGCGCAGAACCGGCCTTTCCTTACTACTATCGGTGTTATTTCGGGAAATTAAACTCAATTTAATGAATTTTGAAAGAGAGGAAGAGAAAACGAATTCGTGTCTGTAAAGAAAATCGTGTGCTGCTCACATCAGATATTTGTTTCAATACTGCAAAGAAAAAGAATTGTTTTATTCAGCAGTAGCGAAATTTGAATCATTATTTTGGCAACACTTCGATAAGTTTGGAATCCACTTTCCTTCTTATTTTACGGTAGCCTTCAAAATGCTGAGTGACTGCAAGGACGGCTGTTTTCATCTTCCATTTCATGTGTCGGCGATTTTTATTTTTCCCTGCATAGTATATATAATATAGTAAAAGGAAAGTATCGTAGCGGGGTCAAAAATCCTTTGATCTATACGTATTGAGAATATTTGAATGCGAATCAATCGTTTTTACAAGGATGCCTGTGGAAATGATCGTTCTCGAACGAATTGCGATAATTTCTTTCAATTTAGTATGATTATTCCGTAATTGTAAGCGTCCTATAGCGAAGACGTTGAACCAGAGGAAGAAAGGACAAACAAATGATCTCGAAACTGGATTTGCTGCTGAACATTCTTACTTCATATATAGTTTATAGTTTAGAAGATATTTCGATTGAAAGTAGGCAATGTTAGGTAAAAACTCGCTTGGGTCATTTTTTTCATTATTTTTGAAAAAAAAAAAGTTCAAAATATTAAAATTACTTTGGTATATTCATAAATGATATCGTATTTTCGACAAAACAAGTATAAATTGTGTGCATTTTAAATACTTTCCAACACAGTTGAAAAATGTTTATGACTTTGTTCATTCTGTCTGTCTGTTCGTACGATAACTGCCGTAAAAATGGCTTTATCAAAATGAAATTTTTGTATGTTTTTTAGACGGTCTGTGGGACATATGGGAATGTGAATAATTAATATCATCCAATTAGTTTTGGACTAAACCTGGATTGAAAAAATGAAATACTACATTGAACACTATAGGACCTCAGTTTTCCAACATTTTTTAAGCAAAGTTAAAATTCACAAATTGCGTCGAAAGTTTTAAAAAATATTCAAATTATCTCATAAAATATGTAAAAACGATTTCAGCAAGATAGGTTCGGTAGTTTTTTTAAAATAAAAATTAAAATAATAATGACACCCATTCAAATAAAATATGGCATCCATCTTTATTACTTCAGAATAAAAATCGAGATTTTTAAAGTTCTTTTAAATTTATATTTTGTGTTGCATCCGTCCTAAAACCGCTTTATTTCTGCGTATTTTCTGTGCATCTTTATTCTGCCTCATAGCAATGACACTATTTTTGAGTTTAAATGATCATCAAACTTTGATTATTTCTACAACGAAGTCTAATTTTAATGGATGCAGAATTAATTGTAAGATGCGTTGTATAAGAATTACGGATTTTTTTTGACGCAAAATTATTTAACTCTGGAGTCTGGAATAAACAGCCTGCGTAAATAAACAGTCTGCTTAGAAGAATGCGCAGAAACGTTCTGAAGATGATATTTACTAGAAAATTCTGCAGTGCATATGCGAGTGAGGAGAGAAATGTACATAACGAATTTAAAAAAAATATTCATGTATATATTTTATTGAAAGTGAATATTTTATTTCCCAGTAAATTGAAAATATCCACCAAAGAAGAAAAATTCAGATATATCCTACTAAAATTAGAATTTAAATGGCCGAAAATTTCTAGAGTAGCCGTTTTTGATGCAGAAATAATGAAAATGTCCATATTGCTAATCATACGAGTATTACTTTCCTTATATACATAATGTATAAGGAAAGTATTGAGACGGAGTCGAACATTCGAATTCGAGTTTTCGACGGGAGAGCACGTTTCAAGCATTCCTGATCACGAATCAAACATTTTTGAAGTGATGTCTGTGTGTATGTGTGTGAAAGTATGTGTGTGTGTGTGTCAGTGAGTCTGTGGAGACGATAACTGACGAACGAATGGACCGATTCGAACGAAATTTGGTACAAAAATCGCAATCTGTAAACACTGGAAGTCTATTGTTTCGAATGTTAGTCTATTGGAACTGGAAGTCTATTCAATCGAATGTTCAGAACCCCCCCCCCCCCCCTAAATTTTCGAGTGAAATTTTGAAAAAATCGTCAAAAAATCAAAACCACTAATAAAGTTACGCAAATAGACATTTCTTATGTAATTTTTCATTAGAAAACGATTGACATAAATTTTAGAACGCTAACATGAACCGTTCTCGAGATATTGCACATTTTTAAAAAAAAATATCAAAAAGTTATATAAAATAAAAAAAAAATATTTCCTATTGAGAATTATGTTCACTTTTCATATATAATACCATGCGATAAATTGGGTGACATCATTCTCGTGGATCTAGCTCGTTCCATTCATGAAAAAAGATACTTTGAGTAATACTTTTGTATTTGAACGCCAATAGTCATTTATCTAATAGTAAGAATAACTTATTTCTCCGTCCATAACGCTTGGCGATATTTTGGCGAGGAATTTGGCGGAATGTCTCTAACTTGGCGACATTTTTAATTGCTGCCAAATTAACAAAAATCTCGCCAAATTGATAAAAATGACGCTAAATCAATGAAAATGACGATTCATTGAAGAAAATTCAATATCTTGGAAAGAATATAAGTATCTACTATAAGAATAACATTTTTTTTAACTGTAAAAGTAGTCAATTCATTGCATTATATAAGGAAAGTCATGTGTTGCCCACATCAGATATTTTTGTTTTGGAAACGTAAGAGCAAAATTCTCCGTGTGACGACTGTGATGTCACGTGCTCATGCTCTATAACAGATTTGAACTCATCCATCTGTACTCTATGTCAAATTCAGCCGAATCTTTTTCAGGTGTGTCGCATACGAACACGATTATCTTCTGAGAAGAACAACAGTCTTTGTCTTCCGCACACAATGATGGATCAAGAGCTTTATTTCATTCCGAAATCACCAACGATCTAGGCGGATTTTTAAAGACGGAACTCGAAGATGTAAACATATCAAGATGCATTTGTGAGGAGGTATGAGCAGGAAACGTTCCTTCGCTAAACCCTCGAGGATTGGACAGGAGGAATTGTCTGCCTTTGTGCAGTCTAATCAGATAAAGAAGCCGCTTGAATTGAGTCCTTACATCCAAGTCTTGATGGCTAATTATTCACCAAGGTTCTGGAGGCCCTTTTATCCAACGTGAAATCCTTTTGTTGATAGGCTTTTTAATTTTGAAATGCATTTCTGTTGAGTTTTTTTCTTCTTCTTGAGTTGAAGCGTCACGAATAGCAAATTGAAGTTATTAAGGGGTTATTTTGAAGGTGAAAGGGTTTTTTTTTTAACACCAGTTGAAGTACAGTTATGACACTCGCAATTTGCACCAACCGTTTTTAGATTTCATAATTTTGTTTGAAAGGAGTTTTTGTACTTGGCGGGGAGTTTTTCACCATGAAGTGGTGTGTTTTTGTGAGATTATAATAATCGTACCAAATTATATTCGAAACACTTTATTCGTTATTGAGATATCGCTTCCACACACACGCATACACATAAACATATACGATCGAACATCCAACAGACTCCACATTTTCGAATGCTGCAGTTTTAAAAAATTAGGAGCTTCAATAATGTTAAATAAATAATCAATTTATACGTAATTCTTTTATTCTTAAACGAATGACACGCATACGTTGCAGAACGCTAGCGCAAACTGTTCTCGAGATATTGCACGTTTCTCATATAAATGTATCTAAAAATGACATAAAAATGAACAGTAGTAAGTACCATAAAATATCTATATACTTGGCAACACATTTGGTGAAATATTGCCACCTAGTGACTTTTTTAATGGAGTACCAAATGGACGAAAATGTCGTCTAATTGGCAAAATGGATTCCCACGTTAAAAAATCTGATGTGGGCAACACATGACTTTCCTTATATAATGCAATGAATTTACTACATTTACAATAAAAAAATAGGTGTTTCTTATAGTAGATATTTATATTCTTTCCAAGACAGTGAATTTCCTTCAATGAGTCGTCATTTTCATTGATTTGGTGTCAATTCTATCTATTTGGCGAGATTTTCGTTAATTTGGCAACATGCAAGAAAGTCGCCAAGTTGGCGACATTCCGCCAAAATCTCGCCAAGCATTATGTACGGAGAAATAAGTTATTCTTATAGCAGATAAATAACTATTGGCGTTCAAATACAAAAGTATGACTCAAAGTATCTTTTCTCATGAATGGAACGAGCTAGATCCACAAAAATGATGTCACCCAATATATCGCATGATATTACATATAAAAAGTGAACATGTTTCTCAACAGTTAATATATTTTTTTAATTTATGGGATTTTTTGATAAATTTATTTAAAAAATGTGCAATATCTCGAGAACAGTTCATGCTACCGTTCTAAAGTTTATGTCAATCGTTTTCTAAGGAAAAATTACATAAGAAATGTCTATTTGTGTAACTTGATTAAAGGTTTTGATTTTTTGACGATTTTTTCAAAATTTCAGTCAAAAATTTAGGGGGGTTCTGGACATTCGATAATGTTTAAAAGCAATATGCTTCCAGTATTCACGGATTGTGATTTTTGTACCAAATTTCATTTGAATCGCTTTATTTGTTCGTGAGATATCGTCTCCACAGACTCACTGACACACACACACACACACACACACACACACACACACACACACACACACACATACTTTCACACACACACACATTTTCACACACGCACACACATTTTCACACACACACACACACACAGACATCATCTCAAAAATGTTTGATTCGTGATCAGGGATGCTTGAAACGTGCTCTTCCGTCGAAAACTCGAATTCGAATTTTCGACCCCGTCACAATACTTTCCTTATACATTATGTATATTAGGAAAGTAAAAATGACGCGAAATGGATGAATTAATATAATGAATGTATTTTAATATACCATAATATTGTATATTACTTATCAGATGTTAGCAATATTTCTAATCGTTTTACGTATAATGTAAATTAATTAGGTACTTTATTTACATATTGCCATCCAGAAAAGCGGCCAATGTCGGTGCAGCGCTAAAAATATTGTACCGTCCATGATTTTGTCCATCATTATTACTTTCCCTGTAATACATGGTAATGTATAGGAAAAGTATTGGAACTATGCCGAAAATCGGAACTCGAGTTTTCGACGGATCTACACATTTCGGCACCTCTAGAATACGAAAAAACAATTTTTAGCTTAACTTCTGTGTGTGTCTGTCTGTCTGTCAGTCTGTCTGTGCAATATATGTATCCACTCTAACTCAAAAACTAATGGACCCAATTTCATAAAATTTATAAGGTAAGTAATTTGTGTGTGACTCTGGTGCTGATTTGTTTTTGGTATGATTCGGGATAAAAGAACCCGCCTTTTTTTGCGAAATGGCCGGAAAAAATCGTCAAAAGTTTAAATAAAAACTACGCATGCTCAAATATATCCATTAAATGCTTGTTTCATACGTAATGTTTAACGATGAAAATAATAAAACCAACCCTATTGCACTAGGACAAGCCGTTCTCGAGATAATTTAGATCTTTCGCATTTTCGCTACGCCACTTTGGAAAATAAGTCAAGTTACCCAATGAGAACGAAAATTGAATTAAATGTGCACATTCAGTCTCATTTTAAATTATTATGGGTGTTATTTTGTGCCATTAAACTCAATATAATGAAACATTGAAGAAATAAAGAGAACGTGAATCTGCAGGGGAAGTCATATGCTGCTCACATCAGATTTTTTTAATTTAAAAGCGAAAAACATAACTTGGTGACCTATAGCATGCAACGTTCAAAGATAAATTAAACATTTGAATTGTGCAGCATATGACTTTCCTTACATATTGCAATGATTGACACAGCGAAATTATGATGTAAAAAGTCCACAACACAATGTTTTAGGCATTAAATTAACACCACGCCTATTGAAATTGGGCCCTTTTAGCAAGCTATGAGTCCACACAGAATGATTTATATAGGATCCTCATCAAAATGCACTTAAAGGGAAGGGACAGCTCAGTGATTAAGATATGGGGATTGCACTCGGAGGACAAGAGTTCGATTTCTGGCTCTGCCTAAACTGTCCCCGTGTTCATGCGAAATACGGACACATTAAATATGTGGGTCTGAAAGTCCTTCTGAGAGCTTGTGCTAGAGGAGGGAGGGTTCGGTTCACTAGGTTCCGGTCTTATTTGGGTGACACTGTCCGTGCCATTAAAGCAGATACTTCACACCTTCGGGTAGGTCTGGGTCGAAAGAAAGAAAGAAAATGCATTTGACTTTTAATTAATACCCAGTGAAATTAATGACTATGTTCAAATTTTTGGGCGTCAAACTAGAAAACTATCATAAAAAGTATTTTCTCTCATGAATGGAACGAACTGGATCCACGAGAATGATGTTGACAGATTTGTCGCATAATATTGCATATGGAAAGTGAATATATTTAATGATACTTACTATTACTTTCTTATTTTAGGTAATTCTATAACAATACGAGCAGTATATCTTGAGAACGGTTGATGGTACCGTTCTAACTTTTGTGCCATTCTTCTTCACATGAAACATTACGAAGGAAATGATAATTAACGTAACATTACTGAAGGTCTTGAATGATTAATGATTCATTTATAAATCGCGCAGCATCTTGAGAAACGCTACATGCTATCGTTATAAAGTTTGTATAGTTCGTTTTCAAATACAATATTACGTCTGAAATATTTATTTATTTATTTCATTTTTAAGTTCACTCGGAATTGGAGGGCCTTCCCTACATTCGACTGAGTTTAAAATCAATGGGGTTACGGTATTCACTGATAGCAGCAAACTTACCCAATTTTGTTTGAAATGCTTTATTCTTGCGTGAGATATCGCTTTTACAGACTCACGCATCACACTAACAATGGACACACTCACATTAAACATATATGCATAATTACTAACATACACGCACGCACACTAACATATATACACAAGAAATATCAATCCTGCATAAAGCATTGATTATGAAACACTTTACAACTTCAATGCAATTTTATTTAAACATCTCTAAAATGCGATGCATTCAACGGTGATATTCTTAAAATCATCACAGTATAATAATTTTTTTTACTTGGAAACTTCATCAAAAAAGGCAATGCTATAAAATCGTCTGCTTCTCTGTGTAAAATCAATGAATATTTCATTCATGTCACTTTTATTCCAAACTCCAGAGCTAATTAATTTTGCCTTAAAAATATTCAGCAATTCGCAAAAATAAAGCGGTTTTAGGATGGAAGCAACACTCATTATAATTTAAAAGAATTTTTTAAATCACGATTTTGACACTGGGTAAAAAGATGGATGCCCTGTTTTATTTTGAAGGGGGTCACGTGGTCTCTCCATATAATATGGGTGCCAATATTATTTTAATTTTTATTTAAAAAAACTACTGAACATATTTTGCTGAAATTTTTTTATATATTTTATAGGATAATTTGAATATTTTCCAAAATTTTTGAAGCAATTTGTGAATTTTAACTTTGCTTAAAAAATATTTGTAAAATGAAGTCCCATAAGATTCAATGTATTTCATCTTTTGAACCCGGGTTCAGTCCAAAACTAATTGGGTAATGATATTATTCATTGACATTCCCATATGTCCCACAGACCGTCTCAACAACATATTAATATTTCATCTTGATAAAGTCATTTTTACGGCAGTTATCGTACGAACGGACAAACAGACAGGCAGACACACAGAATGAACAAAGTGATAAACACTTTTGAACTATGTTGGAAAGTGTTAATAACCATTAACATGCACACATACACACTAACATACTTACGCACACACACACAGACATTATCGCAAAAGCGTTCGATTCCAGTTCATGTATGCTTAAATCGTGCTCTTCTAGCGAAAATTCGAATTCGAATTTTCGGGTCCTTTATAATATATTTCCTATACATTTATCATGCTGGGTATGTACGGAAAGTAAAATGATGTTTTCAGAACATTTTTGTAGACGTGTAAATAAATATACAAGTAGGCGGAAAAACAAGCTGAATGAAAAGGAAATTTTAAGTGGAAGAAAGCTTGAAAGAAATAGGTACAGGTAAAACTAGCGTGTGCCCCACTTTGCTAAAATGACGTCGCTCGTAGCATGCAGGTACGCCTTCAATGAGGTTGACCTCGCGCCACTTACGCCTTAACGCCTCTTTAAATCTGTTGGCAGAGCGACATCTAACCTGTAACAACGTGAAATATCACTATGTAGTCAAAGGGAATATATCAATTAACTAAGAAAGGTTTTGCAAATTAATTCTTTCCCCAAATTATATGGGACGATTGTAATCTTGTGTGTTTTTAAAGGCAATATGAACTAGAGTATTTTTCTAAAATTTATATAAAAAAAATTGAAAAATTGTCTGTCAGTATGTGTGTGTGTGTGTGTGTGTGTGCTTGTTTCATATCATCACGAGAGAACGACTGCACCGTATTTCATGAAATTTTGTGGATTATCGCGAAATAGTTCTACTTAAAATTGAGTCCATATTTTGAGTTTCTAAGACCAGGGATTGTCGATGTATTGATAAAACAAGAAAGATCAATCATGCATAATGCTTTGATTATGAAACACTTCCCAACTTCAATGCAATTTAATTTAAACATTTCTAAAATGCGATATAGTACTCGGTAATATTTTTTAAATTATCATTATACTACAATAATTTATTATATTTGAAAACTCCATCGAAAACAAATGAACTTTATTCAAATGACGTCATCGAAATAAAAGTCGCCTGGATGCCTCTATAAAAGCAGCATTTCATTCATTATTTGTTTTCCATTCCTTTCATTCATCACAATACTATAATAATTTATTTTATTTAAAAACTTAAAACCATGGAGGTACAAGTAATTTAACTCTATGCTTAAAACTTCATCGAAAAAATCGTTTGCCTGTCTGTGTAAAATCAATGAATGTTTCATTCATATCAGTTATACTGCAGACTCCATGAGCTAAATAATTTTGCGTTAAAGAAATGCAGCAATTCTTATACAACTCATTCTACATCTTTTGATGCTTACATTCTCCATAAGTGAAAATTAGGCTTCATTGCAGAAATACAGTTTGATGATTATTTAAACTCAAATATACTGTAATTGCGTTTTTCAGTATGTAGATGCACAGAATTTAAGCAAAAATAAAGCGGTTTTAGGACGGATACTTTAATTAAATATGAATTAAAAAGAACTTTAAAAATCACGATTTTGACACAAGATAGATATCATATTTTATATATGAATATATTTTGCTCAAATTTTTTTTTATATATTTTATGGGATAATTTGAATATTTCCTAAAACTTTCGAAGCAATTTGTGAATTTTAAATTCGCTTAAAAAATGTTTGAAAAATGAGGTCCCATAGGGTTCAATGCATTTCATTTTTTCAACCCGGGTTCAATTCAAAACTAATTGGGAGATATTATTCATTTATATTCCCAAAGGTTCCACAGACCGTCTCAACAACATACTAAAATTTCATTTTGATAAAGTCATTTTTACGGCAGTTATCGTGCTAGCGGACAGACAGACAGACAGATAGACAGAACGAACAAAGCCATAAACACTTTTCACTTTTAAACACTTTGTAAAGTGTTAAAAACCACAATTAAACTTTCCATAGCGATAGCATTATGCTGACGATATTTTTTTATATTTGTTTATGTGGAATACATTTATCAACAGACAAAAATAGACTTGTACTTATAGAAAATCTTTAACAGAAAAGAAATATTTTAAGTAATTAACATATAGCGCAGTTTGTGAGGAAGTTTACTAATTTATCTTTAATTTTTGATATTTTTTATTATCCATTGGATGTTTTAAAAAATTTCATGGTGTAAGGTTTATGATTTTAGAAATTTTGATGATTGCATTGTAATATGAAATATATTTTTGAATTGTTTATTTGACTTTCTTGGTTTGGGTACACATTTTATTGTTTTTACATTTTTTTTTGTATTTTCCCTTCTCTAATTATAGAGAAGGAAAGCAAACAAATGACAGACAATATAAAAACACACACAAGAAGCATGTAAACACAATAAGATGAGTACCTGAAAATTAAAATAAGGAATTCAAAAACATGCTTTTTACATTATAAGGCAATCATCAGAATTTCTAAAATCATAAAATTTCATATGCTGAAAATTAAATTTAACAAACATTCGGTGGATAATAAACAAGAAAGATCAATCATGCTTAAAGCATTGATTATGAAACACTTTCCAACTTCAATGCAATTTTATTTAAACAAGTCTAAAATGAATTCATACATTCCTCGGTAATATTTTAAAACTTATCACAATACTACATTAATTTATTATATTTGAAAACTTAAATCTTTATCGAAAAAAATGAACTTCATTCAAATGACGGCATTGAAATAAAAATTGCCTGGTTTAAACATCTCTAAAATGTGATACATTCCTCGGTAATATTTTTAAAACTATCATAATACTACGATAATTCATTATATTTGAAAACTTCATCGAAAACAACTGAAATTCATTCAAATGACGTCATAGAAAAAATGACACGCCTGGATCTCTCTATAAAAACAGCATTTCATTCATAACTTTCTCCCATTCAATTCATTCATCACAATACTATAATAATTTATTTTATTTAAAAATTAAGACCATGGAGATACAAGTAATTAAACTCTATGCTTAAAACTTCATCGAAAAAATCGTCCTTCTCTTTGTAAAATCAATTAATATTTCATTCATATCAGCTATGCAGACTCCATGGGCTAAATAATTTTGTGTTAAAGAAATACAGCAATTCTAATACAACTCATTCTACAAATTTTGCTGTTTGCATTTTACATAAGTGAAAAATAAGCTTCGTTGTAGAAATAATCAAATTTGGATGATCACTTAAACTCCAATATATTATAATTGCGTTGTTTCAGTATGTAGATGCACAGAATTTAAGCAAAAATAAAGTGGTTTTAGGACGGATACAACACTCAATATGAATTAAAAATAACTTAAAAAATCACGATTTTGAGACAAGATGGATGCAATATATCATTTTGAAGTGGGTCATGTGATCTTTTCATATCATGGTCACGTGATCGCTTCATATAAGAGGTGTCACTATTATTTTAATTTTTATTTAAAAAACTACTGAATATATTTCGCTGATTTTTTTTTTATATATTTTATGGAACAATTTGAATATTACCTAAAATTTTCGAAGCAATTTGTGAAATTTAAATCTGCTTAAAAAAATGTTTGAAAAATTAGGTCCCATAGGGCTCAATATATTTCATTTTTTCAATCCGGGTTCAATCCAAAACTAATTGGGTGATATTATTCATTTATATTCCCATAGGTCCTACAGACCGTCTGAACAACATACTAAAATTTCATTTTGATTAAGTCATTTTTACGGCAGTTATCGTGCTAACGGACAGACAGACAGAATGAACAAAGTCATAAACACATTTCAACTTTGTTGTAAAGTGTTAAAAATATAAAACTGTTACAAAAAACATACATGTTTTACACGACTTGTAAAAGATGTATCTCAGAAATTTAATTTGAACCTTTTAACACTTTCCAACATAGTTGAAAAGTGTTTATGACTTTGTTCATTCTGTCTGTCTGTCCGTTCGCACGACAACTGCAGTAAAATGACTTTATCAAAATGAAATTTTAGTATGTTGTTGAGACGGTCTGTCATAATATCATTCAATTAGTTTTGGGTGGGATCCGGATTAAAAAATGAAATACATTGGACCCTATGAGACCTTATTTTTCAAACATTTTTTAAACGAAGTTAAAATTCGGAAATTGTTTTGAAAATTTTAGGAAATATTTAAATTATCCCGTAAAGTATATAAAAAAAATTGAGAAAAATAGGTTCGGTAGTTTTTTAAATAAAAATTTAAATAATAATGACACCCACATTATATAAAGAGATTACGTAATCCACTTTAAAATAAAATATGGCATCCATCATTTTTTCCCAGAGTAAAAATTGGGATTTTTAAAGTTCTTTTAAATTTATATTGAGTGCTGCATCCGTCCTAAAACCGCTTTATTTTTGTGTATGATTTGTGCATCTCTATTCTGCGCCAACGCAATGACACTATTTTTGAGTTTAAATGATCATCCAACTTATTATTCCTACAACGAAGTCTCATTTTAATGGATGCAGAACCTAAACAAGTGATTGTAAGATGATTGCATAAGAATTGCTACATGGCCCAGACCGAAGGGCTGGCCAAAAATATGTCTTAGGACCAAATTCTCCGGCCTATAAAAATCCTGTATAAGAATTGCTGAAATTTTTTCACGTAAAATTATTTAACTCTGGAGCCTGGAATAGAAGTGTATGAATAAAATATTCATTGCTTTTACATAGAGAGCCAGACGATTTTTATTTCGATGACGTCCTTTGAATAAAGTTCATTTTTTTTTCCGATGAAGTTTTAAGTTTTCAAGTAAAATAAATTATTGTAGTTCTATAATAATTAAAAAAAATATCCCATCTGAATGTATCGCATTTTAGAGATGTTTAAATAAAATTGCATTTCAGTTGGGAAGTGTTTCATAATAAATGCTTTATGCATGATTGATCTTTCTTGTTAGAATATTTATTCCACCAACACATCCAAATTCCAAAATAAATCTTACAAAAGAATTAAAAAGACAAGTAATCACAGTAGTATCTTTAAAATACCTGCACATTCTCTTAAAGTTTCTTACAATCCTATTTAACAATTTGCTATATATGTATATTAAAAGTATATTTGTAATCATATATAATTCATTGTGTCATTCTGCATCCATTTTATAATCATACACGATAGAATTAAATCATTCTGCAATTGTTACGATAAAACACTTATCAATATTTAATAACAGTCGATTTTTTGTCCACCAGTCGTATCATTTAAAAAGTTCCGACTGCAATATAACATCATAATATGTCGAAATACACTTATACATTTTAAGATCATCAGCAAGATGCAAACGAAAATCAAAGGCATCAGTTAGATCATGTAGAAATAAAGCAAAAAGCAAAGGTCCCAACACAGATCCAGAAGTACCATAATACCTTTTTAAATTAAAAAAAAATTAAAATTTACAAATAATTACCTTCCAATTAAATAAGTATACAACCAACCTATTAGTTTCTGATTAAAACCGATATTAATTAGTTTACAGATCAACAGATCAAAGGCAACTAACATTAAAAGCCTTAGCAAAATCTGTTTAAGTATTATCTAGTTGTTTATGGAAGATAAATTTGATTTATTTTAAAAATTAAAAAATATATATATACATGAATATTGGCGATAAAAAGTATTCAATTTGCGATACCTGCTATATCATTGTTACATAATCATGTTGATAAATATTTATAAAAAAATTAATTGAAATGTTACCCAAAATGGCACCCAATAAGCACCATGGCAAATAAACTCCCAAGTACAAGAAATAAGAAAGTCCTTCCAAAAGAAAAGTTTAGAAATCTCAAAATGGTTTGCACCAGCAGTACAGAAGCCACGATTGTTTTAAAATTTTCTTTTACCCTTTGTCCTTATATACAGAGATAAACATATTCATTTATTCTTATGGCAAAATCATAATAGATATATCTTTCTTAATTGCTACAAACAACGTTTTAAAAGATCTGAATGAAATCGCTCATACAGGGAAGACCTTCGAAGGAAAGAAAACTGATGGGATCTGCAGTGATCCTCTACATAATTTATTTCTAAAGATGCATCCGAGATAATATTCAAGTAAAACACATTTCAGTAATAATAGTATACTACAGTATAACAAATCATTTATTTTGACTTAACCTTGAACGTCAGCTGACATAATCGAACGCACGCTCTAAAGTTGATCTGAAGTCGATAACGCTACTCTTTCAGACATATATATTTATTTAAGTAAAAAAAAAAATTATATATTTCTCTATTTTTAGCGCTTACGAAATGCCCTTGGCATTAGCTCGCAATTAAAACTGAAGAGAACAACAGTTCGAAATTGAATGATAGAAACATAGACTAATTGGAAGTATTGCGAAGTTGGTATTCGTCACCGGCCAAAGAAGTAAAATAACAGTTGCAATCAAATCACGAATTTAATTCTGTTTTTAATTGCTGTTTGACACGAAAACGTTGAAGGACTGGCTTACAGTATAGATGGGGCCCAGTGTCTAATTGCATTTGGGAGCTCTTACTAAATCTTTTAATATTTTATACTTATACCGTCAATAAATATTTAGAGCAAATGGCATAATGGGAATCTATATCACGCAACGTTGATTTTGCTGAAATATTGAATAATTTTGATGACGTTTTCTTACACGTCACTGATATTATCTTATTTTAAAAAGTTGTAGGTCATTTTAACGAAATTGGGGACCCCGGTGGCCCGTGTATAAATCAGGCTCTGAATATCAATAATCTTGGGTGTCTTTCGCGACCCGAACGTGAAGTGAAGCACAGTTTCAAGCTTACCTTACACATTTTGGTAGGTCGGACGGTCTGGATCGAAGGAGAAGAAAAAAAGTATCTAGCTACATGTTTAACTAGCTATTTCATCCGTGCTTTGCGCATTCTAAATGGCTAGTTGTCACTCAATGAGACACACCTACACACTGGATAAAATTTTTGAATATTAAAAATATTTTCAAATTTAAGCATACAAATGGAATGACGCGCAGTTTTAAGAGACAAGGGGAGAGAGTGGAAGTTTTTTGAAAATCCTTTTGTATCATCAACCCAAAATTCGAATTTCCGAAATTTTTTTTATTTTTTTTTCCCCGTCGATCTGAAAAATAATACGGATCGAATGAAATCAAAACCAGAATTCCAGCTAGAATGACAAAAAATACTCGAAAATTAATCCAAGCTGTTTTGAGTTTTTCGATTATCCCTTTGCACCGTCACCCTTCATTCGATTTCTTGAAATATTCGAATTTGCTTTCGACTTGAATGCTGAGACGTATCGAATGAGACTAAAACTGAGACTCTATAGTTAGAGTGGGAGGTACTCGAAAATTAAAAAAAAAAGTGTTTTGATTATCTTTTTGCACCGTCACCCCTCATTCGATTTATCAAAAATTTAGATTCTTTTGTACCAATGTAGATACTTCTGTACCAATAGTAAAATTATTATTTATTTATGTAATCATTGTTTTCTTTCGTAATTTGTGTATGACCCCTGAAACGCGATCTACCGACATGATTTTTCCCCTCTGAGAATCCATGCGGATGCATCGAAAAGTGGTTTAAGTCAGCATTTTTGTCTTTTCATATCTCTGGGACTTTTTATGATAAAATGCTGACATTTTGTACATCACCTTATTAGTGTATGGGGCACATTTTACTCGTTGGAAATGTTTTTGTACGGGATCGTATAAAAATTTAAATTTAGTATTTCTTAAAATTTAATTCCCTTGAAATTTTGATCGATTTCATAAAATTCTGTACCTTTTTTTAAGCAACTTCGTTATTTATTATATGTGTCTAAGATCAATATTTAAGGAATAAAAGCCGATATCAATGTTTTTGGGACACCCTGACTTTTATGCAATATACAATATACAATATATGACTTTTATACAATGTATAATAATAAAGGAAAATGTTTCTGCGTGTGTGTGTGTACGTGCAGTCTGTAGCAAACAATTTAAACGTTGTACGGTCAAGAAATTTGGTACACAGACGCGTCTCGGTGAACCTCAGTGTTTTTTAAAATTTGAATGAGCGTTTTAGTTATTCGATGTTTTAGCACGAAGCACAAATGCCTTCACAAATGCCAAAGGAGCACAAATGCCCTTTTTAGCGATCGGAAATATTATTTTCATCTCGTTTCCATCTTGATACCATCGTAAAAATCGAAAAATTATCTTTTAAACTTTGAATAACGGAATCCATAGTGGGATTTTCGTGAATTTTAAAAAATATATATACTTTTCGCGTGTTGAAGACGAACTCTAGCTATAATCTATTATTTTGTTATTATAAGCGGCCGTATTATTAAAGCGTTTTTCTTTAGCAACGTCGGGAACATTTTCCAGAACGTTCTGCATCACATGAGATTTCAGATGCAAATTTATGATAAAAACTACACGGGAACTCATGACGAATTCCTGAAAACCAAAAAACGTTTTACCACCACATTCGCTTATAACAAAAACACAATTAAAAAAAAAAGTGTTGTGGGATCATACACGGCTACCCCACGACGGTTTATCCTTATAAATCCCGGGCAACGCCGAGTGTATTTTCAAGTTATGTATAAAATGACTGAAACCTATTTTATTCCGGGCAACGCGAAAGTAATTTACTTATCAATTCAAAAACTTTACCTAGTTTCAAACTAGACAAATAAAACATCTTGCTGACTACTAAACCTATTCAATATACAGAATACAATACAGAAATGACTTAAAAACAAACAGAACAGAAAAAAACTCTTGTTCTACACCTACCCCTTTCCCTCTAGACGTGTATCTATCCTGATACTCTTTGAGATCCAAACTGTATCATTATCGCAAGATTGATAATTTCCAAATCCACTGGAACAGATGCGGTTTTTAGTATTTATTTACCAGACATGGCTTCGAGGCAGTGCCACGATTTGAAAGGATGCGACTCAATTATTTCTTGTTCATTCATCCAAAAATAAGCAGTCGAGAATCTCAAACGCTCATACAATTTTCACGCAATTTAGGGCTGTCCCAAGAAGGAGGGGGGTGGGGTAGGGGCTCGACATGGCACGGTTCTTAGAATTGAACTTTTAATGCAGAATGCGAGGCGTCTCAACCAGCTATTAATATAAGATAATCATAGGTCCCGTCTTATTGAGGGGTTGTACGTCAAATTTATTTTCCTTTTCTTATCATTGTTGACTAAGGCTCCAAAATATACAGGCTGGCGCAGCAGCGGCCATCTTGACTCTCAGTGGAAGCGATGGCTGTACATGGCAATCCTTTTTCTTTCTTGTCCTTTTCTCGGGATCGCTTTCTTATCATTTTCTCAGGATCGCGAGAAAGTCAAAACATTCTAGAATACTTTCTTAGAATGATGGGAATTTTCAATACAATGTTTTTGAAAGCGGAAGCGCCTACTTTACAACTAAATTGCCTATCCAATATCAGCCATGCAACGCGGTCGCCTTTGAAATAGCACAGACAAATAAGTAACTGGACCGGTGGGAGTCAAAATGGCGGTTGCGTCAGCCTGTATATTTAGGCGCGCTTTATTGTTGACCGTTAGGGTCACGTGGTTTTGCCAACATTGGAATCTTCAAAAATATTACTTTCTCTAGAGACGTAATGTATAGGGAGAGTTCGAGTTTTTAACGGAGCACATTTCAAGCATCCCTGAACTCGAGTTCAACGTTTTTGAAGTGATGCTTGTGTGGTGTGGACACGATATCTCTCACACGAATGGAACGTTTCAAACTAATTTGCCACGAATCGGTGGAATAGATTTTAAACGCAATAGAATGTTCGGAAACACATTTCCTCCCAATCTTTGAATTTTTGGAAAAAAACAATATTAAAAAACCAAGACCTTCAATATTAAAAAATAAATAAACATTCATTTCATTCTTAATTTATCATTAGAAAATTAATTACATGCATTTGAGAAAGCTAGCAGGAGCAAACAGTTCTTGAGATATTACACGATTTTCGAATGGATTTTTTTTTTTTTTTGGGGGGGGGGGGGGAGGAGAGGGGTGAATAAAATTAATATTGAAAAATTAGAACTTTTAATAATGGTAAATGACCATTTTCTATTCTGGCCATTTTCTATAAAGTTTTGATTTAAAAACGAATGACACAAAAGCTAGAATGAACCGTTCTCGAGATATTGTACAATTTTCAACTTAAATTTGTTAATATCATTCTGGTGGATCTTATTCACGAGAGAAGATATTTTGGGCAATAGTTTTGTATTATGATGCCAAATAGTGATCGTCGCCAAATAGTGATTTACATAGTACATAAAGAAGATATTCTCTCCATTTGTCTGTAATGCTTGACGACACATTTTAAAAACTTGGCGATTCATTTAACAACTTTCTGACCACTTGGCGATATTTTGCCTCAGATTGACGAACATATCGTCAAAATTGTAAAAATAACGATAAATTAACTAAAATGACGCCGAATTGATGAATTAATGAATAAAATTTTTATTTTAATGCATGGACTATATTGCTTATTAGGAATATTTGTAGTGTGAGCTTCAAAATAAATTTTTCACAAAAATTACATAAAATTTAAAAAAGTATAGTAAGTATTATCCAATATGTTCTCATATGCAATATTATGCGCCCTTCTCTTAACATCCATTTCGTGGATTTAGTTCGTTTCATGGGCACAAAAAGTTACTTTTACTTTACCTGCAATAGATGGTAATGTACAGGGAAATTATTGGGATCGTGTCGAAAATCTCAACTCGAGTTTCCGAGGGATTTACACGTTTTGAGACTTCTAGAACATAAAAAAAGTATTTTTAGTTTGACGTTTGTGTGTGTGTGTGTCAGTCTGTGCAATGTTTGTATCCACTCTAACTCAAAATTCAATGGATCCAATTTCACAAAATTGGAAGGTACTTGTGAGTGACCCTGGTGCTGACTAGATGTTGGTACGATTCAGGAAAAAAGAACCTGCTTTTTTTACAAAATGGCCCGTAAAAATCGTCAAAATCTAAAGTAAAAGATTACTTTATGCTAAAATGTCTCAATTAAATGCTTGTTTTATATGTAATGTTGCACGATGAAAAGAATAAGATCAAACTCATTACTCTAGGACAAATCGTCCTTGAGATGTTTTAGTTTTGTCGCATTTTTGCTATATGTCTTATTACGGAGAAATTGATAATCCACCATCACCATACATGGGTTGCTTCAGCAATCGCAATCGCAGCGGGGTTTTTCAGGTCCGCAGACAAGGCCACTCACACGAAGCCTCAAATAAGTATTTGCAAAGGTTTTTGTTCTTACACGTGTTGAGTTATAGAGCCATTGTGTTGCCAGTTAGTCAGCTTCAGCCTTGTTAATCTCGCTTAATCTGTGTGGAGTTGTTTTTCTAGACTGTTGCAGTTTTTCTTTCTTCTAGTCATGAAATTTGGAGAAAGTACATAAAAAATACAATTCTTACAAAAAATTCTGCAAACAATAGTATATTCCTAAGATTTTTCTATTTTATTTTCCCTGCAATAAATGGCAATGTATAGGGAAAGTATTGGAATCATGCCGAAAATCGCAACTCGAGTTTTCGACGGATCTACGCGTTTTGACACCTCTAGAAAACGAAAAAACCGACTAATCGTCGAAAACGAACTAATCGTCGAAAATTCAATACCTTTTAAAGAATATAAGTATTTACTATTAGAAAAACCTATTTTTTTACTGTAGAAGTAGTAAACTCATTGCATCATATAAGGAAAGTCATGTGTTGCCCACATCAGATTTTTTTTAATGTTACTAAATTAATGAAAATTTTACCGAATGGATAAAAATGACCCTAAATCAATGAAAATGACGACTCATTGACGAAAATTCAATATCTTGTAAAGAAAATAAGTATTTACTATAAGAATAACCTTTTTTTTTACTATAAATGTAGTAAATTCATTGCATTATATAAGGAAAGTCATGAGCTGCTCGCATAAAATTTTTACTTTCTTTATATACATATGTATAAGGAAAGTATTGTGACGGGGTCGAAAATTCGAATTCGAGTTTTCGACGGGAGAGCACGTTTCAAGAATCCCTGATCACGAATCAAACATTCTTGAAGTGATGTCTGCGTGTGTGTGTGTGAAAGTATGTGTGTGTGTGTGTATGTGTGTGTGTGTGTGTGTCAGTGAGTCTTTGGAGACGATAACTGACGAACGAATGGACCGATTCGAACGAAATTTGGTACAAAAATCACAATCCGTAAACACTGAAAGCCTATTGTTTTTAAACGTAATCGAATGTTCAGAACCCCCCTAAATTTTCGAGTGAAATTTTGAAAAAATCGTCAAAAAATCAAAACCGCTAATAAAGTTAAACAAATAGACATTTAAATAATTTTTTTATTAGAAAACGATTAACATAAATTTTAGAACGCTAACATGAACCGTTCTCGAGATATTGCACATTTTTCAAAAAAAATTATCAAAAAGTCATATAAAATAAAAAACATATATTTCCTATTGAGAAACATGTTCACTTTTCATATGTTATACCATGCGATAAATTGGGTGACATCATTCTCGTGGATCTAGCTCGTTTCATTCATGAGAAAAGATACTTCGACTAATACTTTTGTATTTGAACGCCAATAGTCATTTATCTGCTATAAGAATAACGTATATCTCCGTCAGTAAAGCTTGGCGAGATTTTGGCGACGAATTTGGCGGAATGTCGCCAACTTGGCGACTTTTTGAAATGTTGTCAAATTAACAAAAAACTCGCCAAATGGATTAAAATGACGCTAAATCAATGAAAATGACGACTCATTGTCGAAAATTCCATATCTTGAAAAGAATATAAGTATCTACTACAAGAAAAACCTATTGTTTTTACTGTAAAAGTAGTCAATTCATTGCATTTTATAAGGAAAGTCATGTGTTGCCCACATCAGATTTTTTAAAATTATATTTATAATTAATATTAATTATAAATTAATTAGGAAATAATTTCATACTTAAAATACCGACATCGTAAAGCGTTTAAAACCTTCGTTTTCTCATCCAGCTTTCAATACATGAGAGTCGAGTCACTTTCTGGTAAAAAAGAGCGTCCATAAAATGAGAATAAAATAAATCAGGGAGAAGCACCCACCCTGAGAAACACGACCTTTAACCTGCAAGCAGGTGAAATGAGAGTGAAAATAAAAAAAGAAAAACATCTTACAATGGGGAGCTTCTTGGCCGGGTATGTTTGACACGGGCCTTTGAAGTGATGTTTTTATATTTCCCCTCGAGTGGGGAATATGTTGGTCTCACCTCAAGAATTCTGGAATTTCAAACATGGAGAAGGAGATGGCAAATAGGAACGATGGCAGTTGGATAGTCTGTCTGGTTTCTCGGCATTTATAGCTGAGTTTCTAAATCACCCACTGGTTGACTGTAGTTCTAGCTCGCAATAGTTTGAATAACGGAGGTAAAAGTAAGGAGTTAAATCTTCATATTAAGAAAACCCCCAATATCTCTTTAGACGATCCTATAGGTGGCGCTGCTTTTCTATAGTGAGAAGCCTAAAATATTTATTTAAACTGCCCATTTTGTAAAAATAAATTATGAGCATAATGCGAAGTAGAACTGAAGCAATCAAGAATATTCCTACATATTCAAAATTATTTTACCTTTCCATTTATTTTTATCTCTCTATATTCTGTACTTTATCCTACAACTATGAAAAAATCTGGTGTGGGCAGCACATATCTTTCCTTATATAATGCAATGAATTTACTACTTTTACAGCAAAAAAAAAAAAAAGGTTATTTTTATAGTAGATACTTATATTCTTTCCAAGATATTGAATTTTCGTTAATGAGTCGTCATTTTCATCGATTTAGCGTCATTTCCATCCATTTGGCGAGATTTCCGTTAATTTGGCAACATTTAAAGAAAAAATCGCCAAGTTGGCGACATTCCGCCAAATTCGTCGCCAAAATCTCGCCAAGCGTTATGGACGGAGAAATAAGTTATTCTTATAGCAGACTATTGGCGTTCAAATACAAATGTATTACTCAAAATACCTTTTCTTATGAATAGAACGAGCTAGATTCACAAGAATGATGTCACCCAATTGATCGCATGATATTACATATGAAAAGTGAACACGTTTCTCAACAGTTACTATTTTTTTTTAATTTATGGGATTTTTTTTTATAAATTTATTTGAAATAATGGGCAATATCTCAAGAACGGTTCATGCTAGCGTTCTAGAGGTTATGCCAATCGTTTTCTAAGAAAACATTACATAAGAAATGTCTATTTGAATAACTTTATTAAAGGTTTTGAATTTTTGATGATTTTTTCAAAATTTCACTCGAAAATTTAGGGGGGTTCTGAACATTCGATTGCATTTAAAAACAATAAGCTTCCAGTATTCACGGATTGTGATATTTGTACCATATTTCATTGGAATCGCTTCATTCGTTCATGAGATATCGTCTCCACAGGCTCATTGACACACACACACACACATACACACACACAGACATTACCTAAAACATGTTTAATTCGTGATCAGAGATGCTCGAAACGTGCTCTCCCGTCGAAAACTCGAATTCGATTTTTCGACTCCCGTCACAATACTTTCCTTATATATTATGTATATAAGGAAAGTAACAATACTCGTTCATTATACTAACAATGAGAGAATCCTTCATTCAAAAATAATCAAAAATACATATACTCAATACTACGGCATTCTGTTATGCCAGCTAAAACAATAACGATTACTTTACTAACAAGAGCGACACCTAGATATAAATCTCAAAGGATTATGGCATTTTCAAGCGTTTTATCCATGGAGTTAGAAAGAAGGAGCTAAAACTCCTATGGATGAAATGCTTGAAAATGCCAGAATGCTTTGAGAATTATATCTTGGTGTCGCTCGTGTTAATAAAGTAACTGCTATTGCTAGTTGACATAACTGAAAGACGTAGCATTTAGAATATGTATTTTTAACACTTTACAACAAAGTTGAAAAGTGTTTATGACTTTGTTCATTCTGTCTGTCTGTCTGTCTGTCTGTCTGTCCGTTAGCACGATAACTGCCGTAAAAATGACTTAATCAAAATGAAATTTTAGTATGTTGTTCAGACGGTCTATAGGACCTATGGGAATATAAATGAATAATATCACCCAATTAGCTTTGGATTGAACCCGGGTTGAAAAAATGGAATACATTGAGCCCTATGGGACCTAATTTTTCAAGCATTTTTTAAGCGGATTTAAAATTCACAAATTGCTTCGAAAATTTTAAGCAATATTCAAATTGTTCCATAAAATATATAAAAAAAAATTCAGCGAAATATATTCAGTTGTTTTTTAAATAAAAATTAAAATAATAATAACACCTCTTATATTAAGCGATCACGTGTCCATGATATGAAACGATCACATGACCCACTTCAAAATGATATATGGCATCCATCTTGTGTCAAAATCGTGATTTTTAAAGTTCTTTTTAATTCATATTGAGTGTTGTATCCGTCCTAAAATTACTTTATTTTTGCCTAAATTCTGTGCATCTACATACTGAAACAACGCAATGACAATATATTTCAGTTTAAATGCTCTTCCAAATTTGATTATTTCTACTATTAAGCCTATTTTTCACCTATGTAAAATGTAAACAGCAAAATATGTAGAATGAGTTGTATTAGAATCGCTGTAATTCTTTAACACAAAATCATTTAGTCCATGGAGTCTGCTTAGCTGATATGAATTCATTGATTTTAGAAAGAGAAGGACGATATTTTTCGATGAAGTTTTACGCATTGAGTTTACTTACTTGCAGCTCAATGGTCTTAATTTTTAAATAAAATAAATTGTTATAGTATTGTGATGAATGGCATGAATGGGGGAATTATTTATGAATGAAATGTTGCTTTTATAGAGAGAGCCAGGCGTGTTATTTTTTTATGACGTCATTTGAATGGATTTCAGTTGTTTTCGATGAAGTTTTCAAATATAATAAATTATCGTAGTATTATGATAATTCTAAAATTATTACCGAGGAATGTATCACATTTAAGAGATGTTTAAACCAGGCAATTTATACTTTAATGCCGTCATTTGAATGAAGTTAATTTTTTTCGATGAAGGTTTAAGGTTTCAAATATAATAAATTAATGTAGTATTGTGATAAGTTTTAAAATATTACCGAGGAATGTATTGCATTTTAGACATGTTTAAATAAAATTGCATTGAAGTTGGAAAGTGTTTCATAATCAATGCTTTAAGCATGATTGATCTTTCTTGTTAATTATTTTCAAAGGAAGGGTTGACTCATTATGAGTATAATTAATTAGTATTTTTACTTTCCTTATATACATAATGTACAAGGAAAGTATTGTTGAGACCCAGACCGTCCGACTTACCAGAAAGGTGTAAGGTAAGGAAAGTATTGTGACGGAGTCGAAAATTCGAATTCGAGTTTTCGACGGGAGAACACGTTTCAAGCATCCCTGATCACGAATCAAACATTTTTGAAGTGATGTCTGTGTGTGTGTGTGCGTGTGTGTGTGTGTCAGTGAGTCTATGGAGACGATAACTGACGAACGAATGGACCGATTCGAACGAAATTGGGTACAAAAATCACAATCCGTAAACACTAGAAGTCTATTGTTTTTATACGCAATCGAATGTTCAGAACCCCCCTAAATTTTCGAGTGAAATTTAAAAAAAATCGTCAAAAAATCAAAATCGCTAATAGAGTTACACAAATAGACATTTCTTATGTAATTTTTCATTAGAAAACGATTGACATAAATTTTAGAACGCTTACATGAACCGTTCTCGAGATATTGCACATTTTTCAAAAAAATTATCAAAAAGTCATATAAATAAAAAAAAATGTTTCCTATTGATAAATATGTTCACTTTCCATATGTAATACTAGGCGATAAATTGGGTGACATACTTCTCGTGGATCTAGCTCGTTCCATTCATCAGAAAAGATACTTTGAGTAATACTTTTGTATTTGAACGCCAATAGTCATTTATTTGCTGTAAGAATAACTTATTTCTTCGTCCATAACACTTGGCGAGACTTTGGCGACGAATTGGGTGGAATGTCGCCAACTTGGCGGCTTTTTAAATGTTGCTAAATTAACGAAAAACTCTCCAAATCGATAAAAATGACGCTAAATCAATGATGACCCATTGATGATGACGACATGGAAAATGACAACTCATTGACCAACATTCAATATCTTGGAAAGAATATAAATTGCAACTATAAAAATAATCTATTTTGTTTACTGTAAAAGTAGTAAATTCATTGCATTATATAAGGAAAGTCATGTGCTGCTCATATCAGATTTTTTTCATAGTTGTAGTATAGAGTTCAGAATATGGGGAGATAAAAATAAATCAAAAAGATAAAATAATTTTGAATACGTAGGAATATTCTTTATGTTTTCAGTTCTACTTTGCATTGCGCTCCTAATTTATTTCTACAAAATTGAGAGTTTCAATAAATATTTTAAGCCTTTCGCTATAGAAATGCATACGAAGCAGGACTACGCAACTTATCCCAGCGCCACCTAAATGAGTGTCTCAAACGATATTGGCGTTTGCTTAATATGAAGTTTTAACTCCTTACTTTTACCTCCATGACTGCGCCTTCCTGTTATGTCAGCTAACAATAGCAGTTACTTTACTAACACGAGCGACACTTAGATATGAATCTCAAAGCATTATGGCATTTTGAAGCGTTTCATCTGCAGGGTCTTTATCTCTTTCTTTCTAACTCCATGGTATGAATATCCCTGCACTCGAATCTAAAGCGTTCGTTAAATAAACATTTAAATGGCAGTTAAATGAAACAAAGCCCCCCTTTTAAATGTACGAGATATTGAGTTCGCGCCAAAACTTTGTTCCATGGGTCTCGCGTGATTAATAGGATGTCGAAGTCATGCGGATGAACACGTTCATACTTTTGTTCTTTTTATTTTCCCAATCTTGGACACCTCATATACCAGTGTTAATAAATACATTAGTGTAAAGAATTGCCTAGAGTACAAAAGGATTGCTTTGATATCTTAATCGGGAGACAAAAGTCTTAATTCACGCCGACTACGATCGAACTTATGACGTTTACAATATGGAAATAACTAATTTAAATGAATACAATTGCAACTTACCGGCTTTCAGAACCTGGGTGTCATGAGTTGCCACAGAAAGTCCCACAAGGAGCTGAAATAAATAAATATATATATTTATTATAAAATATAAAAGAAACTAGACGATATGCTCTTCATATGACGGAATTCAAAATTTGCAAGGCATTGCCTCCCATTTAGCGTTATTTTTATCACTTGGGCGACATTTTTATCAATTTGGTGACATTTTCTTCAATTTGGCAATATTTAAAAGAGTCGTCAAATTTGCGACATTCCGCGAAAATTTTCGCCAAGCATTATAGATTGGCGGAGAAATGAATTATTTATACAGTCGTTTGTTATGTTATTTCAAAAGATATTTAATTTTCATTAATGAGTCTTCATTTTATTGACTTAGCGTCAATTTTATCAATTTGACGTCATTTTCGTCAATTTAGCAGCATTTAAAAAGACTCGCGAAGTTGGCGATATGCCGCCAAAATTCGTCACCAGAATTTCGCCAAGCGCTACAGACGGAGAAATAGGTTATTCTTATAGTAGATTCTTATATTTTTTTCTAAGATATTGAATTTTCATTAATTAGTTATCACTTTTTACCAATTTGGCTATATTTTTATCAATTTGGCGCCATTTTCGTCAATTTGGCAGCATTTAAAAAATCTCGCCAAGTTGACGATATTCCGCCCATTTCGACACCAAAATTTCGCCAAGCTTTCTCAGAGATATATAGATAAACAGACAGATAAATCAACGTGTTTATATTATAAATCAATTCATTGGTTGAATTAACAGGAGTGTGACTCCACTCAACTTTCTCATACCAGAATCCATTTTTAAATAACTTATGATTTTTTTTTTTCAAACTTTACAAGAAATTTTTTGAAAAACCTGTATCGTGGGCTCAAATGACATGGGTTACTCTACATTTTAAAAAGTTTGAAAATGTATTTCGATGGATACCAAGTTTGACAATGTAGCCCCCCCCCCCGGGGGGGGGGGAGAGCAACAACGTCACGAACACAAAAATTGTATCTCGGCTATTTCTCACTACAATGATTGAAACTATACCGTTTCAAGATCATTGAGCCATAAATAACTCCTTTTATGTATAATGATGTTAAATGTTGTCTTATGTTGTCTGGCTGTAGTCCACTTCTTGTGTACACACATACATGAAAGGATTTTCATGAAACTTTATATTTAGTTTTGTTAATAGAAAATTTAGAAATAGATAATTCTTTTTTTTTTTTAATTTGAGTGTAAACTTCGAAATTTATTCGAAATTTTATATTTTCTTATTATGGCAGCATGTGACAAAAGTTGACATAATCATAGAGAAAAGAGGTTACTTGTTGCTCATTGATCCGAAAATTGAATAGTTTCAATTATTATAGTGAAATTTCTTATAAATTACTTCGTTTTAAAGATGTTTTAATTTAGCAGAATGTGTAATTATACTGATGATACTGATCAATGGATGATACTGATCCATTTATTTACATATTTAATTTTTAAAATGTTTAAAATATAGAATATTCGGATACTTTTGTATTATTGTGGTTCGCCCTTTTTGCAGACATTGGTGACAGGTATTTGAATACCTGTCTTTTTGAGAGGTTCTTCGTTCGGGGTAGACGCTGTCCCACCCGTAAGCAAAAGTTTTATCGGGCCCAGCTCCAGTCGGAAGTTGATGCAATGACTAGACTTTGAGTCACCAGTGGCAGTTAAAATGCGATGTTGATGAGCTCCTATGAGAGCTAAACCAGTCCACAGATGCTGGTTGCTGTAATGGAAACATAATTTCAAGCTTTGGAAAGCATCCTATAGAGCATGGACACGAACGTCCATAAACAGCCTGCGTAGTAGAATGCGCAGAAACGTAAGGGCAAAAGGGCATTATTTTTACCATAGCGCGTCATGGTAAACGGACGATGATGGACAATAAAAATTGAAACTAAACCCGTTAAATAACGAAATTTATCTTTGCGATGAAAATAAGTTATTTAAATTACTTGAATAACAATATATATTTAGAGATTTCATTTGTTAAAGTGCATGTTAAGTGAATGTACACTACTACTCATTTTTACCGTAGACACTAAATAGCGTTCTAAAGATGTGTACATAGCCAATTCTGCAATGTATATGCGAGCGACTTTAAAAAAAACTCGTGTATATATTTTATTGAAAGTGAATATTTTATTTTTCGATTCATTAAAAATATCCACCCAACACGATCAATTGAGATATGTCCTACTTAAATGAGAAGTTAAACGATTGTAAATTTCTAAAGTAGGCGTGTGAATGCAGAAATAAAGAACATTCCCCTACTGGTAAGCATACGAGAATTTTGCTTTGGAAACGGAAGGTCAAAATTCACCGCGTGACGTCACGTGGCCATGCTCTATCGGCAAACTTTGTGACTGTGTAAATGTTTCAAAGAAAATATGTAATGATCATCCGCGTCTCTCTCTTTTCTCATTACGAAACGGGTGACATCACGAAACAAAGTTCCCCGCTGAGCCGTGAATCCAAACACCCCCAGCACCTCGTTACGAAACTGGGAAGGCGGGTAATGGGTTTCTCAAGTACGCTCCAAAGTAAAGCTCGTCCAAGTGAAGACCGAAACAACGGCGAGTTAATGAGAAAACAATCGACGAACTGAGGAATCGCAGCACCCAAATGGCCTTCCCCAGGGCCGTTTGCGAGCCGGGCTATTGTTTTGAACCCCTAATAACTGCCATTTTCGGAATTTCAAGGCTCCCCGGGACATCCGGCTGGACTGACTGGACATTCATCTCCTCGTGTAAGAGAGGTGTGAAAAATCGAAGCTCGGGTGCCAAGACTGTTATTAGGGCACATTTTAGGGTGCCAGTTTTGTAATGTAGCTGAAAGTGGGGATACCCCATTCTTAGCAAGAAAATGTCCATGTTTATGTTTTTTCTTCTACAATACGTGTTATATGTAAAAGGATAATAGTGTGATGGGGGTTTAAAATCCGTCTTTCCTGATCTTCTGAATAGAGGACCCGGAACTTTCCTGGATCTGGTGAGGCTGGCGTTTCAGTCCAAGTTTCTTGGGATATTATTGATAGATTGAGTGTGATTAATTTTTATTACTTTCTCTACATGCATATTTGCAGAGTTCACTTCAACGATAAGAGCTTACTAGTTCGTCCCAGTAGCTCAACGATAGAGCGCTGATTGGCCAGTTCGGAGATCCAGGGTTCGATTCCCGGTTAGAGCAACAAAGCACTTTACAATGGCGCCCAAACCAATTCACCCTGGAGGTTAGTGTAAAGATGTCGGAAGTCTGAAAGTGACCCTGGTGCGACTAGCGCGGATTCAGTGGACTCTGGAAGATGTAGCGCCGATTTCAAATTGAAAAGGATGACGACCACGCAGGATACTAATCTAGTAGCAGGAGGCTAACCTGGGATAAAAATAGCACGAGGTGGTCGGTCAGATGGTCAGTGGCCCGCCAATCTGACATTAGAGGGTGGAGAATGCAGAGTCCACTTCGAAGATAAGAGCTTGCAATTTATTCCCAGTACCTCAACGGTAGAGCGTCGGCTGGCCCGTTCGGAGATCTAGGGTTCGATTTCCGGTTGGGACAACAAGGCTCTTTACATGTTATATATAAAAGGATAATATTGTGATGGGAGTTTAAAATTCATCTTTCCTGACTTCCTGAATAGAGAACTATAATGCCGGAACTTTCCTGAATCCGGCGAGGCTGGCGTTTCAGTCCAAATTCCTTGGGATATTATTGATAGATTCAGTGTGATTAACTTTTATTAATGATTAATTTTTATTACTTTCACTACATACATATTATAATATATAGGGGACGTGTTGTGATGGGATAAAAAATTCGAGTTGAGTTTTCTATGAAGAGCACAATTAAAGTATTCTGAAACTCGAATCAAATGCTTTTGAGGTGATATCTATGTGTGCGTGCGTACCCGTGGGTCTATGGGCGCAATACCTCATGACCGAATGAAGCGTTTTAAAAACACTTTGACACGATTATAATAATTAGTGAATACTGGAACCATTTTAATTTAAAACACGATCGAATGTTTGAAAAAAGCCCCCCTTCCTCAATTTTCAAATGAATTTTTGAAACAAATCATCAAAAATCAGATCGTTCAAAAACGATAAATAAATAATTATTTCATATGTTATTTTTTATTATAAAACGAAAGACATAAAATTTAGAATTTTAGCGTAAATTATTATTGAGATATTGTACGTTTTTTAAGTAAATTTATAAAAAAAAAATTACATGAAATTAAAAAAAGGTAGCAAGTATCATCCAACAGTTTCCATATCCAACATTATGCGACATATCTCTTAACATAATTTTCGTGGATCCATTTCGTTCCGTTCATGAGAGAAGATAATTTTTGTAAAAGTTTTTGATTTAGACGCCCAAAATGCCCAATAATCATTTATTTCACGGAATATTAATTAAATGCCAATTGTTTTTTTATGAAAATTTGTGAATAAGTCATTCTGTTTGATCTAATAAGTTGCCAAAAGCGCCTTCTTTCAATGGACGTGAAACCATTACCACGTTTTAAGTAAAGTCATGTGTGTTATATAGGGCAAGTCATGTGCTGCATTTTATCATGTGTTTAGTGTAAAACTCTACAGCAAGACATAGAACAATGCTGAAACTATCATGATATGATTTTGACAACATTAAACAATCTATACAGGGTGAGTCAGAACTCTTGGGTCAAACTTTAAGGATAAATTACATCTAAACAAGCAATTTTTGTCATACAAAGCAGGATCGTAAAGCAAGAGGTGAACCGCTAGAGGACGGCAGAATATACCTCCTATTTTTACAAGAGGTATTGCCACATATACTGCAACATATTCCTGCCAACATTAAAGCATGTATGTGGTTCCAACACGACGGAGCACCATCCCATTTCAGCGTGGATGTGCGGCACACTTTAGATGCTACATTCCCAAGGCAATGGATTGGTCGGGGTGGTCCCATAGCTCGGCCGGCACGATCGCCTCATCTCTCCTGTCTCGACTTTTGCTTATGGGGCCACATGAAAAGTCACATCTACGATAGTCCCATTGACTCCGATGAGGACCCTGTTGCTAGGATTGCTGTTGCTGCCGGCGTTGTCCGAGATATGTCGGGTGTTTTTGCTAACGTGCGCCGCTCGCTACGTCGCAGGTGTGAAGCCTGCATTACTGTTGGTGGTCGCACTTTTGAGCAGTTTCTGTAACTTTATCCATGCATTCTGCAATTTCTGTCAGTAAAACGTACTTCGTGCTTACTCTGTCATTTTTGTGTTTCCTCTTTTCATGAGAGAGTTATCATTTCCTCATTTCATGAGAGAGTTATCATTTCCTTATTTCATGAGCTACCACCTAGCGGTTCACCCCTTGCATTACGACCCTGCTTTGTATAACAAAAATTTTTTGTTTAGATGTGATTTATCACCCCTTAAAGTTTGGCCCAAGAGTTCTGACTCACCCTGTATAAATAAAATTGAAAATCTGTCTGTCTGTATGTTTGTCTCATCATCGTGGGAGAACGGCTGAACCGAATTGGATGAAATTTTGTCGGTAGCCTTGAAATAGCCCCACTTAAAATTCAATCCATGCTTCGAGTTTCTATACCCAGGGGTTTTCTAGATATTAATTAAAAACTCACAGTTAAACCTTCCATAGACATAGCATTATGCAGACGATATTTTTTCCTTAAATTTATTTAAGGGAAATGATATCATGTCGCTTAGCAATGGATTTATATCCATTGTGTTCATGCGGCAGCCGATTTTTATTAGATCTTTTCCGATTTAAATAATAAAGAAATGTATATGAAATAAATTTGATCGAAATTGCAGTTTTCACTGGATTATATCCATTACGGCCTTTAGGTTTAACGGTTACTTTGGCATTATTGATATTTTCAATTTATTATGTCATCTGTTTTATTTTTACAAAACGGTTGAAACTCATATATTGTAGGGTAATTACTGGTATATTGTAGTACGGGCTTCTATTAGTACACGGGTATATCTCCTAAAATATAAGTAGCACGGTTATACCTTCCCATACAATTTTAACTCTTTCATTTTGACATGTATTGAAATCCATTACGGTCCTCGAGTTTAAAGATAATTGATATTTTCACTTTATCACGTTATCTGTTGTATTTTGGCAAGGATTTTTTAAATTCATATATTGTAGTAAGAGTCATTTTCTACTAATATACGGGTATATCTTTTAATATTCAGGAATATAAGAACTACGGGTATATCTTCCGATACAATTTTAGCGCTTTTATTTTGGCATATATTGTTTCGATTTCATATTTTTTGCAAATTTGTTTACCAACGGGATCAGGTTGTTTTATTCTTCAGATCTGCCTGTGAAGATAATTTTTTCATAGCGAGAACAGAGATTCTTAACTTTCTTTTTAGGAGCATTAGTATAAATGTTTTAATAGAATGTTTTGAAAAACAATGTTGTTTAGAATAGTATAGGAATTTGCATATGATTGTGAATTTTAAGTTTTTTTATATTATAAGGTATGCTGCTAGTGATTAACTATGAGAGTAACAACTGACCTGACAACAAAGCTATTTATCCTTAAGTAAACAATATTATTATAATTTACTCTTTCAGATTGTTTGCACACTTAAATATTTTTAATTTTACGTTTCATTGTGCAAATGAATGTTTTCAAGTTCTTTTACGTCATGCTTGGAAAAATAGATTATTCGAACCAGTTTCACGTTTTAACTAACAAGTGTTTAAGGAATATATATATCTCTCTTTCTATTTATGTATTTATTTTATTTTCAAGAACTATCATTTGTGAGATCTATTTTGATTTAATACATAACAATCACTACCAATTATTCTCGATTCGTTATTTGGTTGGAAAGGGTCAGCTATTTTCTTTTGAAGACATTGATCTTTAATTGGATAACAAAAGAGTCAAAAGAAGTTATATACAACAGCTCGTTCTAATTGACATTATCCGGTTTATTGGAGTGCCTATTGGAGTGTTTTCTAATCAATTGAAATACGAAAGATATTTAAACTTTTAGCGAAAAATATTTAAACTAATAGCGAGAAAATATTTTGATGTGAATAAATTCTATGGTTGGTGTTTCTCTGGCGGAAAAAAACAGAGATATACGAAAAATGTAAACATTTTTGACGTTTATATCCTCTAACCTAATAGATAAAAATGGAAATATTTTCTTTTGTTTTGTTGGAAACAAGGTCCAGATTATGAATGCATAAAAATAATTTTAATATTTTAATATTTTGAACTTTTTCTTTTTTCGAAAATCTTGAGGTTGTTCTCCAAGTGAGTATTTTTTTCATTTTTTTAGCTTTCACTCGAAATATATAGTAAATCATAAAATATAGATATAAATAGTAAACGACACAAATATGTACTAAAAATTGAGTATTAAAATCTGTATATATGTTAGTCAGAAAAACTGTAATAGTTTTCGAGTCATCATCTTGTCAAGTTGAAGAAGATTAACAATTTTCTGTTCTTTAAATTTGTAATGTTTATATCTCAAAAATTAGAAGAGCTAGTTTTAAAAAATATGAAAAAATTGGTAGCTCTTTAAAATCCTTACAAGTGTATATAATTAAATTTTTAATCGAACTCTAATTTTTTTATTAAACTTAAATGATCTGTTCGAACAAGTTTTTTTTTTTTCACTCGAAATATCTAATTATTTCGGCTCAATCGGACTGGCGTCATTGCCGATGTTTTTCATAAGATAAATTAATTAATAAATAACAATGTCCTAACATGTGGAGTTTTAACAAAAGTTGAGTTTTATTTTCCAAAATGTTATTCATGCAAAACCATTTCGGCTCCAGTGGGCTGGAGACACCGCCGACTTTTTTTGGTATGAGTAACATTCCTGGTTTTGAATAAATAACACCTATGATTCGCGTGTTTCTGGCGAATATCGTTAACATTACGAAAAATAGAAACACTTTGGACATTTAGATTCCTGAACTTTAAAGATAAAAATATCAACAATTTCTACTTGTTTTGTTGAATATAGAGTATCCGTTAGTTTACCAAATAATATTATTTGAATGTTTTGAACTTTTTTTTTTCTGAAAAATATAAAAAAAATTCTGTCTCAGCTAACTTTCGTTTCACATTGCTTACTTTTACTAAATTGTCTTCTAAATTTTAAAATTCAGATACATTTAAAATTTAGAAACAGTAAGCGACAGAAATAAAATAGTGTGAAAACACGTCCACTAATTAATACTTTAAAATTAAAGATAACTAAAAAATAGGTTTAAAAGTCTTTTATTAAAATCTCCTTTGGCCGTGTGATTTTGTACGTCGTAAAAAGGAGATTTTAATAAGACTTTTAAACCTATTGCTTTCCTTGCAATACATGGTAATGTATTGGGAAAGAATTGGAACCATGCCGAAAATCGCAACTCCCGTTTTCGATAGATTTACACGTTTTGAGACCTCTAGAATACGAAAAAACTATTTTTAGCGTGACGTCTGTGTGTGTGTGTGTCTGTCTGTGTGTCTGTCTGTGCAATGTATCTATCCACTCTAACTCAAAAATTAATGGACCCAATTTCATAAAATTTGGTAGGTAAATCACTTGTGGGTGACCCTTGTGCCCGTAAAAATTTCATGTCCCCATTTTAGCTAAAATACTAATTGACCCAATTTCACAAAATTTGGTAGATAAGTTTCTTGTGAGATACTCTGGTATTGATTAGATTTTGGCACGATTTGGAAAAGAACAACCAGCCCTTTCTAACGAGATGGACCGCAACAATCGCCAAAATCCAAAGAAAAAGACTACAAATGATCAAATGGATGAATTAAATGCTTGTTTTATACGTAATTCTGACGAGGAAACGAATAAGACCAACTCCATTACTTTAGGACTGATTAACAGTTTTCAAGATATTTGAGATTTCTTCCATTTTTGTCACGCCGCTTTCGAGAAAATGTCCAATTACCAAATAAAAATAAAAATTGAATTAAAAATGCAAATTTGGTGTTATTTTGTGCCATTAAACTTAATTTAATGAAAAAAATTCTATCTTGTTCTACATTTTGTGTTGATAAAGGTGGGGTAAAAAATTTTGTGAAAATATGTGTAGCAGCTATTGTGTATACAAGAAATCGACTACAAGCAGATGGACATCACCGCAAAAATAGTGAAAATGCGTTTAGGAGGTCCTAAAATATATTTTAGCATTAAAATCTCGAATTCAAAATTTTTCGCAAAAACGTTACTTTCTCTATACTATACATAGTATGAGAAATCACAAGAAAGATCAATTATGCATAAAGCATTGATTATGAAACAATTTCTAACTGAAATGCGCAATCTGCTGAATGGATCGCATCTCTAAAATGCGATCCATTCAGCGGTGATGTTTTTTTAATTATCAAAGAACTACAATAATTTACTTTACCTAAAATCTTCATCAAAGAAAATGAACTTTATTCAAATAACGTCATTGAACTGTAAATCGCCTGGCTCTCTATGTAAAAGCTGCGAGTATTTCATTTACACACTTTTATTCCAGACTCCAGAGTTCAATAATTTTGCTTGAAAAAAAAATTCAGTAATTCTTATACAACTCATCTTACAATCACTTGTTTACATTCTGCATCCATTAAAATGAGGCTTCGTTGTAGAAATTATCAAAGTTGGATAATCCTTTAAATTGAAATATATTGTAGTCGCGTTGGCGCAGAATATACATGCACAAAAAATACGGTAAAATAAAGCGATTTTAGAACGGATGCAACACTCATGATAATTTAAAAGAATTTTTAAAATCACGATTTTGACACTGGGAAAAAGTATGGACGCCCTATTTTATTTTGAAGGGGGTCATGTGATTTCTTCATACTATATAGGTGTCTTTATTATTTTATTTTTTATTTAAAAAACTACCGAACGTATTTTGCTGAAATTTTTTTATATATTTTATGGGATAATTTGAATATTTCCTAAAATTTTCGAAACAATTTTCGAATTTTAATTTCGTTTAAAAAATGTTTGAAAGATTATTTTCCTTAGGGTTCAATGTATTTCATTTTTTCAACTAGTGTTTAATCCAAAACTAATTGGGTGATATTATTGATTTACATTCCCATATGTCCCACAGACCGTCTCAACAACATACTAAAATTTTATTTTGACAAAGTCATTTTTACGACAGTTATCGTGTGAACGGACAGACAGACAGAATGATCCAATTCATAAACACGTTTCAACTATGTAAAGCATTGAAAATGTAAATGCGTTGTCTCTCTATGTGTGTCTATATGTCTGTGCAGGTGTGCAGACGATAACTGTGGAAAAAACAGATTAATCTCGCATACATTTATTTCGGTTGTAATTAAATACCCACACGCCTTTAATGGAAGTATAAAAAGGCCATTTCTGTTCCGGTGTTTGTTGGTCGTGCTCTTGTGTGCTCGTGAGTCCTTTGGCCGTGAGTACCTCCTCACGTTTTTTTCTCCTTCTTCTGACCGTAGGAGTTAACTGACCTTCGAGGACGCCTGGAGGACGCCAAGGCGTCACTGGCGGTCTTCCATCATTTTTTATAAATGGCTTTTCATCTTCTTATTTTTCTAAACGAACATTATTTTGGACCTTATAACAACAGTGATGTATTGCACATTGCAGGATGTGCACAAACCAGGGCCGTAGCCAGGCAGGAGCCAGAGGGGGGCTAAACCTTCCCCAAGAGGTATACTCAGCCCCCCCCTGGTAAAAATATTAAATTTTTAGTAGTGATATGAAATTTCATATAAAATGTCATTCAAATTTTGCATAAAAAATTTCTTCGATATTTAAAAAATAAATTACTTCCTTTTAAAGATTTTTTAATTTAGCTGAATCTGTGATTATACTAATGATTCATTTATTGACATATTTAATTAAAAATTATGACAATAGTATTCAGGATATTTTTGTATGATTGTGGGATTCACTGTTATACATTACATAGAGTCAAAATCAACTGATAAGTAGGTAAGCATTAACTTGCATTAACTTTCAGAATGTTACTATACATTATTAACAGCTTTATGAGTAGTTAATGCTTACATTAAAATCAATTGTAATTATTATATATTAATATGGATGTATAGTAGCGATATGGATATTGATAATCAGCTCTTAGCTTGCAAATATAAATATTCAATTATTTGTTAATAATTGATATGAATCTTGAATGTCTCTTGAATTTCGTCTCTGGCTACGGTCCTGGGCACAAACTAGAACCGTGTTCTGCTGTGTTCCAGAACTGTATTTCGCGGAACTCGCAAGAAAGAAAAAGTGGATGGGGGTAGCACATGACTTTCCCTACAAAATTTTATTTTCTATTTCATAATTTATTAAATTGAGTTTTATGGCAGAAAATAACGTAGGTAATTATTTAAAATGACACTGGATTCAAATATTTATTTCACTTTCCCTTTCAATTGGCAATTGGACGGACAAAAGTGCGACAAAACTAAAATATCTAGAGTCTAACTAAAATACCAGTTACAGTTCTAGTGTTGTGATGTTGAGATCTTATTCTATTCGTCGTAATTCGAGATAAAATGAATCAAAGTGAGTATTAAAAACTTAATAGTCTTTTCATTTGCAATTCCCCTTTTAAAAATTCTATAACTCGTCATGACCAATGTGTGGTTGTCTGCCTGTTTCAACTTCTTTAATGGCATATACGGAATCAATGATGTCCCGGAATTTTTTACAAAACTACAGATGTGTGTAGTTTTTTGAATGAGGAAATTGCCCTATGAATTGGGTTCAAAGATCGTTGGAAATAACGGTTTTCGATCTTTCCGATGGTATGCAGAGTCTACTTTGACTGTAAGTGCTTGCAATGTCGTCCCAGAAGCTCAACAGTAGAGCATTGGCTGGCCAGTTCGAAGATCCAGGGTTCGGTTCCCGGTTGGGGCAGCAAGGTTCTTTACAGTGGCGCCCAAACAAATCAACCCTGTAGGTTAGTGCAAAGATCTCGGTGGTCTGAAGCCCCCAGATCGTGCAACTCACAGAGTGCAGCTAGCTGCACGGCCGGGAAAGGATACCTCCTGCATTCAGGAGGCACCCGAGGTCTACCATCCCGCCAAACGAACATTTATTTAGGTCTAAAAAGAAAACAATGGATGAAAAATAGTGTGGTTAAACAGACAGTTTTACATTATATTTGAACTTGACAAGTACGTCCATTAAACATTGTATCTGCTGTTTCTGTCGGCGATTTCATGGACGCCAATGCCTGCAAAGGTGGATCGAACTGTTTGGGATAGGGTATGTCAAATATATTGTCAATTTGAGAGGTTCTTCGTTTGGGATGGACGCTGTTTCACCCGTAAGCAAAATATTAATATGTAAGATTAGGGTGCCTGAAGATTTTTCTACTATCCCTGATTCTTGTATAACGAAACTTATAAAGAATAAAAAATTCCATACCCTTTTCTTCATGACAGCCTTTTGCTTTTTTGACCGTTCATAGTTGGAAAAAGGAAAGGATAAAAAAAAAGAAAATCTAAAATTACGAGCGCTTTTTTAAAAATAATATTTTTACTCCAACCCTTTGAAGAAAGAAAATGTGAATAAGAAAGTTGGAATAATAATACCTCCTTCCGCTAAGGTATTATCCCAACCTGTCTCTGATAGGAGACTATAAAACGTTACATCACCGTGATTATCTCCTGACACAAGAACGGGAAAAAGTTATTTTTGATTCGCCCACTCCCATTTTTTTTGCTTTTGTTGGCGTGATCTCTAGTCTTTCGGGGTTTCTCAATGGACCCTAAAGGTCGTGGTACTGAATACTAAAGCACCTTAAGCAAAAGCTGTTGAAGTTTCGAAATGTTACGTCGCGGAGAGGGATACCATTTATGGGCAGGTCCGGTTCTTAAACGAAACGACTTGGAGCTGCAGGAATTCGAGATGAGCAATGCTTTCGGAGTTAAAGGCTTTGTAGGTGCGGGTGATCGTTTTTGCATAGTTAATTAGCATAGAAATATCTTCATTGGGGAGTAGGTTTCGGTATAATCTGTATTGCAATTTGTAAGTTGAAATAACGAGGACAGTTTGTGATATATTTTGAAAATTAAGAAAGAAAATATGACCATGAATTTTCTTCTTTATTTTTACTTACCCCGCAATACATGATAATGTATAGGGAAAGTATTGGAATCATGCCGAAAATCGCAACTCGAGTTTTCGACGGATCTACACATTTCGGGACCTCTATCTAGAATACGAAAAATCTATTTTTAGCGTGACGTCTGTGTGTGTGTCTGTCTGTCTGTGCAGATTTTGTATCCACTCTAACTAAAAAACTAATGGACCGAATTTCATAAAATTTGATAGGTAAGTCACTTGTGGGCGAATCTGGTGTTGACTAGTTTTGGGTACGATTCGAAAATTTAATTAAAAGTGAATTAAATTTAATTTAAATACGGAGAACGTGGATATACGTCTGCAGGGAAAGTCATGTGCTGCCCACATCAGATTTTTTAAATTTAGATACTAGCTGAATGCACGTTCGAAATTATGCTGTCATTTTGTTTGTAATGCAAATGTAATCATTTCTCTACTACTTTCTCATATTAAGAATATAGTATGGAGAAAGTATTATTTTCACGAAAATTTTTGAATTCGAGAGTTTCATGCCAATATATGTTTTAAGACCTCCTGAAAACGTTTTGATTGTTATTGAAGTGATATTCGTCTGTCTGTCTGGGATCGATTTCTTGTGTACACAATAGCGGCCACCCATATTAATGGATTTTCATGAAACTTTATATCCATATTTGCTATTTAAAAAAATCTAGAACTAGATAAAAAAAAATTAAATTCAAACGAAAACTTCAGGGGTGGGATAGCCCAGTGGTTAGCGTGATGAGATTGCACTCGAACAACCAGGGTTTAATTCCCTACCTACCCAAACTGTCCCGTGTTCAAGCGGAGTACGAGCACGTTAAATGTGGGCCCGTAAGTCCTTCCGAGAGGTTGGTGGCAGGGGAAGGAGGATACGGTTTCTATGGATGCCGTCCCTCCTCCACAGGGTCCCGGTGTAAATGGGTTGCATTTCCCGGCCGTCCAAACAGGCACCTTATACCTACGGGTAGGTCGGAGGGTACGGTTTGGATGACGCTCCTCCCCCCTTCCTCCCCACAGGGTTCCGGTGTAAATTGGGTTGCATTTCCCGGCCGTTCAATTAAGTACCTTATACCTACGGGTAGGTCGGACGGTCTGGGTTGAAGAAGAAAAACGAAAACTTTGAAATCGATTTGAAATTTTATATTTTTTTAACATGGCAGCATAGGACAAAATTTGACATAATTATGCATAAAAGGGTGGACATAATTATGCATAAATGGATGGCTCAATGATAACGAGACTTAATTGTTTCAATCATGGTTGTGAAAAATAGTCGCGATACGATTTTATTTTGTTCGTGACGTCATTAGCCCCCTTGGGGGCCAGGGTACCCTCGGAAGGAGGGATACAATACCAAATGTGGTATCCTATCAGATTTTTTCAAGCCCTTTAAAATGAAGGCTGCATCCTATAGTTGTAATCGTTTGAAAGCACGATACCGATTTTTCAAATTTTTTCTTGTAAAATTTGAAAAAAAAAAGAAAAAAATGGATTCTGATATGAGAAAGTCGAGTTGAGCCACACTGCATTTAATTATTATATATACTCACTGTGTGTGTGAAGAAATAAAACAATTTTTTTCGGGGTGCGTTTTTCTTTTTCACAACAGTTTATATAACTCGCATACGGGCCTTCGTATAAATATATATAAAAGGCATAGCTGACTGACTTAATCATTCATCACTCTATTCACAACGAATTCCTCTAGGAACCTAAATTTTTACAAGGGTTAATTTTCATTTTAGGGGACGTAATAAAAGGATATGTCTGCTGTCCGTCTGTCTGTCTATGGGTGCCTTCTGTAGCGGAAAATCTAAGCTTCGGACAGCCGCGAAATTCTGTACTGGGTTATCTGAACTTCCGGTACGACAGACTTCATGGAGGTTTTTTTTTTTTTTTTTAGAAAAAGTTTTTAACTATTTTTGTTGAAACGCGATTTTAACACAAACGGGTCCCTTAGTAATAGAAAATAGTATCATCTTGACATCATCGGAAAGATCGAACAACGTTCTTTCTAATAATTTTTGAATCGAATAAGTTAGATCATTTTTTCCTATTTATGTATTTATTTTTAAATACATCGAAATAGGCATGTTTTAGGTTATCTGATTCTTATTTCTCCGCATCCGAAAAGGAAGATTAGCTCAATTCTATATTTTGGTAAAAATATGGGTGCATTTTTAAAAATTCGTTGGCCGATGGTCATCTGTCCGCATGATTGCAGTTTTATTATACTTCCCTACGTCCTAGAGAGCTGAAATTAGGTACACAGCTTAGTCTAGTCCATATAATCTCATTATAATCTGTTAAAATTATTAAAATTATTAAATCTATATAATCTCATAATCTATTAAAATTATTAAAATTATTAAATGTATATAATCTCATTATAATCTATTAAAATTATTAAATCCATATAATTTAATTATAATCTATTATAAATTATATAAATGCATATAATCTATTTGCTGTTATATGTATTTATATAATCCCATTATTGTACAATTCTAAGAATTCTAAGATTCTATTTTAAAAAAATCTCCAATGTTCAGCTTAGCTTCTATATCCCATTGTAAGATAGTTAAAAATCTTATGTGGGCAGCACATGACTTTCCCTGCAGACTTATATTCAAGTTCTCCTTATTTTAATGAAATTTAATTCAATTTTCGTTCTCATTTGATAACAGAACTTATTTTCAAATGTGGCGTAGAGAAAATACGAAAAAAACAAAAATATCTCGAGAACGACTAGTCCTAGTGTAATGGGGTGGGTCTTATTATTTTCTTCGTTAAAAATTATGTATTAAACAAGCATTTAATGGGTATATTTGAGCATACGTAGTTTTTTATTTTAGATTTTGGCGATTTTTGAGGGGCCATTTTGCAAAAAAAGGCAGGTTACTTTTTCCGAATTGTACCAAAATCTAATCAGAACCAGGGTGTCTGACAAGTGACTTATCTACCGAATTTTGTAAAATTCGGGCCATTAGTTTTTCAGCTAAAGTGGATACAAGCTTTTGCGGCCCATTCGCAAAAAAATGGCGAGTTCTTTTATCCCAAATCGTACCTAAAACTAATCAACACCAGATTCGCCCACAAGTGACTTACCTACCAATTTTATGAAATTCGGTCCATTAGTTTATTAGTTAGAGTGGATACAAAATCTGCACAGACAGACAGACACACAGACACATACACAGACGTCACGCTAAAAATATTTTTCTTCGTATTCTAGAGGTCTCGAAACGTGTAGATCTGTCGAAAACTCGAGTTGCGATTTTCGGCATGATTCCAATATTTCCCTATACATTACCATGTATTGCAGGGAAAGTAAAAAAAGAGTAGAGAGAAAATGTTTAAGACGTGATACTGGTCATAGCGAAATAATCATGAATAAAAGATTTTATCCAAAAAGCGGAAGTTTTAGGGATAGACTTGAGGTATTGACTTTTTTTTTACTTTTAAAATGTGCCGAACCCTCAATTATAATGGGTGGTTGTTGATCCAATCGGAACGCGTGGTCTTTCTAACTTTTCATTACAGTCTTCTCGGAGTTAACTGCACCCGTTTAATCCCAGATCACGTGCTCTTCTCGAAGGCATATTCAAAGACTACTGGAACTGATTAGCGTGATTTCCATTTTAAAGAGTTTGCGCCGCGGCGTCAAATTTTTCTCATGCCGCAGAATCACACTGACTCACTTTGCACAACCCGCGGCTTACAAATGGGAAGATATTACACTCTGGTAGTTTGAGGCTAAAAGACCCGTGGGAGCAACGCGGCCGGCCTTTTAAGTCAGTTAATAAATCACAAAGTCATATCCATTGGAGAAAATGTCACGAAAACTTCAGCGAATTGAAACGGGCAGTCACACCGTAAAAAAATTCGCAGTTTCCGTAGACATCAGAAAACTTCATTCAAACATTTTGCAGTCATTTGCTTTGCTCATTCTTCAAACATTTTGTCGAAAACTTTCTGTTTACATCAAGAATACAACGAGAGAACTTTTTTCTATAAATGCTTGCAGCTAGCTCTCAGATTGAATCGAGGTGTACTCGTGACATTTTGTCTGTCTTTTGTCCTTTTGATGTCCACCAGGACGACTTTGACGAACAAGACCTAAAATTTAAATGAAATCCGAGCCATTACGGGCATTTAGCCATGAGCGCCCATGGGGGAGGACAAGGGGGACACTTGCCCGCTCGTCTGGGCGTTCAAAATCACAAAGGCGAAAATGATAAAAGAATGATATCGGCATTTTTAATGCATCTCTATCACGAAATAACAAGAAAGATCAATCATGCAAAAAGCATTGATTATGAAACACTTTCCAACTGAAATGCAATCCGCTGAGTGTAACGTATCTCTAAAATGCGATACATTCAGAGGTGATATTTTTTTAATGATCACAGAGCTACAATAATTTATTTTACTTGAAAACTTAAAACTTCATCGAAAAAAAAAATGAACTTGATTCAAATGACGTCATCGAAATAAAAATCGTCTGGCTCTCTATGTAAAAGAAGTGAATATTTCAATCATATACTTTTATTCCAGACTCCAGAGTTAAATAATTGTGCTTGAAAAAATTTCAGCAATTCTTATACCATTCCCGGCCTTGGGCATAAGGAGCCCTGTGCCATTCGGGGCGCCAAGGCCTAGGTTTGCAGCAATTCTTATACAACTCATCTTACAATCAATTCTTTACTTTCTGCATCCATTAAAATTAGGCTTCGTTGTAGAAATAATCAAAGTTTGATGATCATTTAGACTAAAAAATAGTGTCATTGCGTTGGCACAGAATATAGATCCACAGAAAATACGCAACAATAAAACGGTTTTAGGAAGGATGCAACATTCTATATAAATTAAAAATACTTTTAAAATCACGGTCTTTACTTTGGGAAATAAAGATGGATACCCTATTTTATTTTGAAGTGGGTCACTCGATCTCTTCATATAATATGAGTGTCATTAGTATTTCAATTTTTATTTAAAAAACTACCAAACATACTTGGCTGAAATTTCTTTTGTATATTTTATGGAATAATTTGAACATTTTCTAAAATTTTCGAAGTAATTTGTGAATTTTAACTTCGCTTAAAAATGTTAGAAAAATTAGATTCCATTATGTTCAATGTATTTCACTTTTTCAACCCGGGTTCAATCCAAAACTAATTGATTATTCATTAATTATTCATTTACATTCCCATAGGTCCCACAGACCGCCGCAACAACAGACTAAAATTTCATTTTGATGAAGTCATTTTTACGGCAGTGATCGCGCGAACGAACAGACAGGCAGACAGAATGAACAAAGTCATAAACACTTTTCATCTATGTTGTAAAGTGTTAAAAAAAATGAATTTAAGTCGGTAGGGAAAGTCATGCGCTGTCCACATTAGATTTTTTTTTTTTATTTTAGAGCACTGTGTAATATTCAATTTAGTTCCTGTGAAAGTATGAAGATCGTATTATCACTGAATTTTACTGCATTCTAATTTTAAAATCGATTATATTTTCAAAACACATATTTTTGAAAATCACAAAAATTTGACTATTCTTGATAAAATTAACACACGACTTTCTCATACCAGAATCCATTTTTAGTAGCTCTTTTTATTTCTTTTCAAATTTTACAAGAAAAGTTTTGGAAAATCGCTATTGTGGGTCCAAATGATTACAATTATAAAATGTTACACTTCACTTTAAGGGATTTGAAGAAATCTTTCGATGGATACTATACTTGACAATGTACTCCCGGAGAGGTAACTTACCCCAAGTGGCTAATGGGGGGAGGGAATCAAAGTCTGGAGACGTTCATTAATAGAGCTTAGAACAGATATTTAGCTACGAGACAAACAAATGCAAATATAAATTCTTGAAGAAAATGGATTCGATAGTTTAATAGAAAGAGAGAAAACATTATAAATAAGTCATTTTTACTTTCCCTGCAATACATGGTAATGTATAGGGAAAGTATTGGAATCATGCCGAAAATCACAACTCGAGTTTTCGACGGATCTACACGTTTCAAGACCTCTAGAATACGAAAAAACCATTTTTAGCGTGACGTCTGTGTGTGTGTCTGTGTGTCTGTCTGTGTGTCTGTGTGTCTGTGTGTCTGTGTGTCTGTCTGTCTGTGCAGATATTGTATCCACTCTAACTAAAAAACTAAGGACCGAATTTCACAAAATTTTGTAGGTAAGTCACTTGTGGCCGGGGCTGGTGCTGATTAGTTTTGGGTACGATTCGGATTAAAAGAACCCGCATTTTTTGTGAAATGGCCCGCAAAAGTTTGTATCCACTGTAGCTGAAAAACTAATGGACCGAATTTCACAAAATTCGGTAGATGAGTCACTTATCGGTTACTCTGGTGCTGATTAGATTTTGGTACGATTCGGAAAAAAATGACCTGCCTTTTTTTGCAAAATGGCCCGCAAAAATCGTCCAAATCTAAACTAAAGAACTGGGTATACTCAAATATATCCATTAAATGCTGATTTAATACGTAATTTTTAAAGACGAAAAGAATAAGACCAACCCCATTACACTAGGACTAGCCGTTCTCGAGATATTTTAGTTTTTCGTACTTTCCCTACGCCACCTTTGAAAATAAGCCCGGTTACCGAATGAGAACGAAAATTGTATTAAAAGTGAAATAAATGTAATTAAAATAAAGAGAACGTGGATATAAGTCTGCAGGGAAAGTCATGTTTTGCCCACATCAGATTTTTACTTTCCCTGCAATACATGGTAATGTATAGGGAAAGTATTGGAATCATGCCGAAAATCACAACTCGAGTTTTCGACGGATCTACACGTTTCGAGACCTCTAGAATACGAAACAACTATTTTTAGTGTGACGTCTGTGTGTGTGTCTGTCTGTCTGTGCAGATTTTATATCCACTGTAACTAAAAAACTAATGGACCGAATTTCACAAAATTTGGTAGGTAAGTCACTTGTGGACGAGTCTGGTGCTGATTAGTTTTGGGTACGATTCGGAATAAAAGAACCCGCCTATTTTTGCGTAATGGCCCGCTAAAGCTTGTATCCACTCTAACTAAAAAACTAATGGACCGAATCTCACAAAATTCGGTAGATGAGTCACTTCTGGGTTACTCTGGTGCTGATTAGATTTTGGTACGATTCGGAAAAAAATAACCTGCCTTTTTTTGCAAAATGGCCCGCAAAAATCGTCAAAATCTAAACTAAAGAACTAGATATACTCAAATATATCCAATAAATGCTCGTTTAATACGTATTTTTTAGCGACGAAAAGAAGACCAACCCCATTTCACAAGGACTAGCCGTTCTCGAGATATTTTAGTTTTTCGTATTTTCTCTACGCCACCTTTGAAAATAAGTCCGGTTACCGAATGAGAACGAAAATTAAATTAAAAGTGAAATAAATTTAATTAAAATAAAGAAAACGTGAATATAAGTGTGCAGGGAAAGTCATGTGCTGCCCACATCAGATTTTTACTTTCCCTGCAATACATGGTAATGTATAGGGAAAGTATTGGAATCATGCCGAAAATCGCAACTCGAGTTTTCGACGGATCTACACGTTTCAAGACCTCTAGAATACGAAAAAACCATTTTTAGCGTGACGTCTGTGTGTGTGTCTGTGTGTCTGTGTGTCTGTCTGTGCAGATATTGTATCCACTCTAACTAAAAAACTAATGGACCGAATTTCACAAAATTTTGTAGGTAAGTCACTTGTGGGCGGGCTGGTGCTGATTAGTTTTGGGTACGATTCAGAAGAAAAGAACCCGCCTTTTTTGTGAAATGACCCGCAAAAGCTTGTATCCACTGTAGCTAAAAAACTAATGGACCGAATTTCACAAAATTCGGTAGATGAGTCACTTGTGGATTACCTTGGTGCTGATTAGATTTTGGTACGATTCGGAAAAAAATGACCTGCCTTTTTTTGCAAAATGGCCCGCAAAAATCGTCCAAATCTAAACTAAAGAACTGGGTATACTCAAATATATCCATTAAATGCTGATTTAATACGTAATTTTTAACGACGAAGAGAATAAGACCAACCCCATTACACTAGGACTAGCCGTTCACGAGATATTTTAGTTTTTCGTACTTTCCCTACGCCACCTTTGAAAATAAGTCCGATTATCGAATGAGAACGAAAATTGTATTATTAAAAGTGAAATAAATTTAATTAAAATAAAGAGAACGTTAATATAAGTCTGCAGGGAAAGTCATGTGCTGCTCACATCAGATTTTTACTTTCCCTGCAATACATGGTAATTACGTATAGGGAAAGTATTGGAATCATACCGAAAATCGCAACTCGAGTTTTCGACGGATCTACACGTTTCGAGACCTCTAGAATACGAAAAAACTATTTTTAGCGTGACGTATGTGTGTGTGTCTGTGTGTCGGTCTGTCTGTCTGTGCAGATTTTGTATCCACTCTAACTAAAAAACTAATTGACCAAATTTCATAAAATTTGGTAAGTAAGTCACTTGTGGGCGAATCTGGGTGCTGATTAGTTTTGGGTACGATTCGGGATAAAAGAACCCGCCTTTTTTTGCGAAATGGCCCGCAAAAGCTTGTATCCACTCTAGCTGAAAATCTAATGGACCGAATTTCACAAAATTTGGTAGATAAGTCGCTTGTGGGTCACCCTGGTGTTGATTAGATTTTAGTACGATTCGAAAAAACATAACCTGCCTTTTCTTGCAAAATGGCCCGCAAAAATCGCCAAAATCTAAAATAAAAACTACGTATGCTCAAATATATCCATTAATGCTTGATTTATACGTAATTTTTAACGATGAAAAGAATAAGACCAACCCCATTACACTAGGACTAGCCGATCTTGAGATATTTTAGCTTTTTCGTATTTTCTATACACCACCTTTGAAAATGAGTCCAGTTACCAAATGAGAACGAAAATTGAATTAATAGTGAATTAAATTTAATTAAAATATTAAAATAAAGATAATGTGTATATAAGTCTGCAGGGAAAGTCATATGCTGCCCACATCAGATTTTTACTTTCCCTGCAATACAGGGTTAAGTATAAGGAAAGTTTTGGAAACGTGTCGAATATCGGGACTTCAAATTTTCGACGGATCGACACGTTTCAGGAACCCTAGAACATGGAAACCTATTTTTAGCGTGAGGTCTAAGTGTGTGGCTGTCTGTCCGTATGTCTGCTTGTCTGTGAAAAATATAAATCCACTCTAGCTCAAAAACTATTCGACGAAACTCTAAAAAAACGAGTGGATAAGTCACTTGTTATACTAAAGCTGATTAGATTTTGGTAGGATTCGGAAAAATGGAACCTACCTCTTTCATTTTCCTATTTTCCTTTTTAACACTTTAAATAGTTGAAAAGTGTTTATGACTTTGTTCATTCTGTCTGTTTGTCTGTCCGCACGATAACTGCCGTAAAAATGACTTTATCAAAATGAAATTTTAGTATGTGGTTGAGATGGTTTGTGGGACATATGGGAATGTAAATGAATAAATAATATCACCCAATTAGTTTTGGATTAAACCTGGGTTGAAAAAATGAAATACATTGAACCCTATGGGTCCTTATTTTTCAAACATTTTTTTAAGCGAAGTTAAAATTCACAAATTGCTTCGAAAATTTTAGGAAAATATTGTATAAATTATTCCATAAAATATACAAAAAAAAAATGTCAGAAAAATAGGCTCGGTAGTTTTTAAAAAAAATTTAAATAATAATTGCACCCATATTATATGAAAAGATCACGTGACCCACTTCAAAATAAAATAGGACATCCATCTTGTGTTAAAATCGTGATTTTTAAAGTTCTTTCTAATTTATATTTAGTGTTGCATCCGTCCTAAAACCGGTTTAGGTTGTATTTTTTTTTCTGTTCATCTATATACTGCGCCAACGCAATTACAATATTTTGGAGTTTAAATGATCATCAAACTTTGATCATTTCTACAACGAAGCCTAATTTTCACGTATGGAGAATGTAAACACATCAAGCTGTAAGATGAATTATATAAGAATTGTTGCATTTCTTTAACGCAAAATTATTTCATGGAGTTTGCAATATAGATAATATGAATGAAACATTCATTGATTGTACATAGACAAGCAGACGATTGCATATTACTTTTTTGATGAAATTTTAAACATGGAGTTCAAAAATAATTTTATCTCCATGGTTTTACGTTTTTAAGTAAAATAAATTATTGTAGTATTGTGATAATTTTAAAAATATCGCCGCTGAATGAAAGGAATGGAAAAAAGTTTATGAATGAAATATTCCCTGCTTTTATATAGAGAACCAGGCGATTTATATTTCGATGACGTTATTTGAATAAAGTTCATTTGTTTTCAATGAAGTTTTGAAATATAATAAATTATTGTAGTATTGTAATAATTTTAAAAAATATTACCGCTGAATGTATCGCATTTTAGAGATATTTAAATAAAATTGCATTTCAGTTGGAAAGTGTTTCATAATCAATGCTTTATGCATGATTGATCTTTTTTTTTTTTTTAATGGCTCCAAAAAAATCACGAAAATCTTAAACATAAGACAAAATAGTCTAAATTGTATTTATTAAATGCTTTTTATAAGTATTTTTCAGAGACAAAACGAATAAGACCAACCAAATGACCGCAAGATGGTCCATTTTCGAGATATTAAGGTTTTTGGAAATTTGAGGAGCTGACGATGCTTTACACTGTAGCGAAAAAATGATTCGATGAAATTTCTTAAGATTCGACAGGTAAATGATTTGTGGATGACTTTGGTGCCGATTGGATTTTGGTATGATTCGAAAGAATAGAACTAGTCTCATTTTAGCGCGTAAAACCCTCAAAATAATCTAAATGACAAGTATGCCTAAATGTATTCGTTAAATACTTGTTTTTAAGGACGAAACGAATAAGAACCGCAATCCCTCTGCAGGACGAACCGTTTACGAGATATTTAAATTTTGTGAATTTTGAGGAGAAGGCGACGTTTAAAAATGCATTAAGTTGCTCACGAAAAAAATCTACTCAAACTGTATATCATATCAAGCAAGTATCCGTGCCAAGTTAAGTTATTAAACTCCATGTAATGGATTATGCATTTGAGCCTGTAAGGAAAGACATATGCTGCACACATCAGATTTTTTCTTTGAGTCTAGCGTACATTAAGAAGGAAGTTAATGAATTGCATCATTATTTTGTAAGTGGCCACCCGTTCTTGAAACTTTCTTTTGCAATGAAAGAGCAGCATATAATAAAAGTTAAGCCCCATCGCTCTTTCTCAGGGTAAGCAACGCCATTATGAAGACTCAAGGCTTGTGAGAAACTCTGAAGACCTCCACCGAGAGAGATGCCCCGATAACGAGTGGCTCAACAGGAGTTATATGTCCATCAGTTCTTGAGGTACTTTCGTTCGAAGATTAATTGGCCAGTTCCTTCAGGGTCGTCACAATCGAAGGGCAATGCCCTCTTCCAGAACAACGAAGCGTGGAACAAAGCTTCGCCCTGACGCAATCTATAACGGTGGCAGTTTGACGGTTATGGATTGGGAAGTAAAAGGTGCCTTTAGAAAATTCCATTTGTGATAAATTGTCTTTACTCATTAGTGTTGTTAGAATAAACCGTGGCGAGCAATATGGGCTACATATGTTTGCTGCTCAACAGAAAATCTTGATCATAACATTCTTATGTTCCTTTTTCTCCTGAGGAAAATCAACAAGGTGATTTATTGAAAAAATGAGTGTTTAAGCCTGTCATAGACAATGAAATTAACATTCTTAAATTAAGTTGCAACATTTTAATACGTTTTATTTTGTTTAACATGGTGCTTGCACTCGAAAATATGTCGAAAGTCCAGACCACACGACCAGCCCAAAGACTTACGGCAATTTAATGTGTCGCCGGACTCGAAAATATGTGTCTCAATTGAAAATGGGTCCAGTTAGGTTCTGCCCCGTGGTCGAATTTCAGCTTTCTATGTCTTGAATTTGGGGCTTTGGGAGGATTTTTAGAGACTTTACCTCCCTTCTCCCATTTTGTCCACTCCGTAAAATGAAATTGGCAATCTGCCTTCGTTAGGTTCGGTCTAGTGTTCAGTATTATGAATGCGCATATATTTTTCTTTCAAAACCACCGGAAGTTGACTAACCTGATTTACTAACTTATCAGGAACTCTTCTCAAAACAGAACAAATTGAACAGAAGAGTCTCTCTGCTCATAGCTGGTTCCTTCATCCCGGGACTGAATTCGAGCAAATGGGCGATCGAAAAACCCAAACAGCCATCTCAAGACTTGTCAGTGGGCATATAAGAGCACTGTCATTTTTCCCAGGGACTTAAAGTTTCCTAAATACAACCTTGAACAGTCCTCTCCAGACCCTATCTTGTCTTGCATTGCTATCGCTAGACCATGAGAAATTAGTAACAACAACAACAACAAACCACCGAAGGGATGCTTGAAGATCTGGAAAACCCCCAAAACCCAGAATGTAAGCCTCCAGGGGAGATCGAAAATCTGACTACGTTAAGTTCTGTCCAATGGTCAATACTATGTGTGAAAAGATTCATCCTTCTAAGTCACCAGGGGGTCTCTGGAGGGTCTGAATGCACTTATCCAATACACCTATTTTCTCCCATCGTAAATCCAGCTACGGTAAGTTCTATCTGATGGCCGACACTATAAGTGTGCAAAAATTCACCCGTCTAAGTGAACTGAGAAATTTATGGAGGGCCTTTTCTAACGCCCTCCCCTACTTTCCCACCCTCGAGGGGAGGGGGAGGTAAATCGAAATTCCGTCTTCGTTAAGTTCAGTTCCATAGTTGATACTATAAATGTGCTAAAATTCTGGAATGTGTGGAAAGACAAAAGCACTTTAGATACATTAGACATTTATATAGTATAGTGATATCTGTAATGGCAGGCTCTGCTAAACCTTTTAATATTCACGTGTGCACAGAGGGAAAGATCTTGGGGGTGTTCGATTTTTCTATTTAGTCCCCTTTAGTTTGTCTTGATCTGTCTTTTAACTTTATCTGTCTCAATTAAAGTATGGACATTATGAAGAAAAGTCCAGGTCTTGGAAGGACTCAAGCTTCTTAAATGCCCCCCCCCCCCCTGCGTACGATCCTATTTATATTTTGTATTGTTCATGTCCAGGTTCATTTGAGTTATAATTTAGAGTTACTACAAATATGTCCTGGTTTGCTTGAGGGTACAGTCATTAACTTCATTTGAATTAGAATTAATTATAGTCATTCTTCAATTTGAATTAGAATAAGTATCGGTAAAATAATGACATGTGCAAACATATTATTATTAGCTATAACGCATAACTGCCAAATGTGAGTCTTCTAAGAGATTGACATGTGGTTGCCTGTAAGTTACCTCTGTAAGCTTACAAATCAGATATGAGTTTGCATATGCATGTTATACGCCAATGCTGAATATACATTTAGGAAATCCATGATCGGACGTAAAGGATGAAGAAAATAGTCTATTAGCATCCTCAGAGATTTTCCAAATTTGCCTGCTGTATTTTATATTGAAACTGGAGTAGTTGGTTTGGAATTCTATCACCTCCAAACTGAAAATATTATATTTGTTTATGATAGGAGGAGATGATTTTCAATTTCGTCTCTACTACATTCAATACGATATATTGTAAGCCCTCCAATAGATATGACAAAAAGCATGAACACAAGGAATATTCACACGTGTCCTTTTTTGTGAATATTCGCATTTTGCATATCTGCAATAACCGACAGGTATGGCACAAAATTGACTGAACATGCTTTGTTTGAAATATTACTATCAAAATATTGACCTATTCAAATTTTATTTCGGAGAAATAATTGCCCAAATATTTTAAACAGCACAAACGCGTGGTAATGTTTACAATAGAAGACTCGCAGTGATGCCATGTGACAAGATCTCCCATTGACTTTCGTGACGTCATGTGACTAGATCTGGTTGGCTTTTATAGGCATATTATAGCGCTTACGTCAGTCGTGACGTCAAATTAAATAGCAAAGCAAACACATCTCGGAAAACATTCTCTGATTCACCGTCTAAGACGAAATCCAATATTTGATTTTCACGTTTTCGGATCAGAGCCGACAATTCGACAGGAATTTTAGCTTTCACCTGCCTCCCACTCGATTCTAGTTCAAAAGGCGTTGCTGCAAGCCGAAGGACTGACTCCACCCCGGGAGTGGACCGCGACAAGGTCATGCCAAAAATAAGAAGGAAGTGGCATTGTCTAACTGCGGCCGTGCTTAGGTTAGTTAGTTCAAACACCCCAAAAAAGGCTTAATCTCACTTCAACGTTAATTCAATGAACATACTACGTGCATTCCAGATTACCATTAACCTGCTCTCACATTTGAATACTCGTTTCAATCTTCCAAATGAATCTATAAAAATTGCACACACGCAAAAGAAAATGCTGGTTAGTTCAGAGATCCAGGGTTCGATTACCGGTTGGGCCAGCAAAGCTCTTTACAAATATAATCCAGATGAAACACCTATACTTACAGGATTTAATTACAAAGAGTGCACGCCGTGCATTTGACCTGAGCTCAGCACTTTTAGTGGCCCTTAAATTTACTACATATGGAAACCATTTTTACTTTCCTTATATACATAATGTATAAGGAAAGTATTGTGACGGGGTCGAAAATTCGAATTCGAGTTTTCGACGGGAGAGCACGTGTCAAGCATCCCTGATCACGAATCAAACATTTTTGAAGTGATGTCTGTGTGTGTGTGTGTGTGTGAAAGTATGTGTGTGTGTGTGTGTGTGTGTGTCAGTGAGTCAGTGGAGACGATAACTGACGAACGAATGGAACGATTCGAACCAAATTTGGTACAAAATTCACAATCCGTAAATACAGGAAGCCTATTGTTTTTATACGCAATCGAATGCTCAGAACCCCCCTAAATTTTCGAATAAAATTTTGAAAAAATCGTCAAAAAATCAAAACCACTAATAAAGTTACGCAAATAGAAATTTCTTATGTAATTTTTCATTAGAAAACGATTGGCATAAATTTTAGAACGATAACACAAACCGTTCTCGAGATATTGCCCATTTTTCAAAAAAATTATCAAAAAGTCATATAAAATAAAATAAAAATATTTCCTATTGAGAAACATGTTCACTTTTCATATGTAATACCATACGATAAATTGGGTGACATCATTCTCGTGGATCTAGCTCGTTCCATTCATGGAAAAAGATACTTTGAGTAATACTTTTTTATTTGAACGCCAATAGTCATTTGTCTGCTGTAAGAATAACTTATTTCTTCGTCCATAATGCTTGGCGAAATTTTGGCGACGAATTTAGCGGAATGTCGCCAACTTGGCGACTTTTAGAAATGTTGCCAAATTATCGAAAATCTCGCTAAATGGATAAAAATGACGCTAAATCGATGAAAATGACGACTAATTGTCGAAAATTCAATATCTTGGAAAGAATATTAGTATCTACTATAAGAAAAACCTATTTTTTTACTGTAAACGTAGTAAATTCATTACATTATATAAGGAAAGTCATGTGTTGCCCACATCAGATTTTTTACAATAAATCGCACTTTTCATTTAATAAGAGATTTTAATTAGAAATATTAAAAATATTTGAATGTCATATAGAAAAGAAAAGTTAGAAGTTATTTAGGACGGTAGTTTGAGTGAATTTTTTTGAATGGCTCAAATATTTTCAAAAGAGTAAAAAAGAAAAAAAAAGAAATCATTTTAAAATCAAAATATCTTCAGAAAGTTTGAAAGCAGCATGAAATAATTTTCTTTCAAATGTTTAATATAAAAGAATATTTTACGGAATCTAATTGAGTACATAGCTAGTTGAAATGCACACAGAATACAGTTTATTTTAACTTGTATGTAGTTAATATACATAAAGTTCCACTGAAAGTAAGTCTTAATGATGCATACAAATTAAAAATTCTATATAAAATTCTTCAATGCATTTGTATTTTATTTACTACCCCAATAAATGCATTGACCATATTTTAGTTTTATACCTTACCTTACCAAGTCAAGAGTTCATCCCAGAATACACGTGAAGGACAAAGATTCTCCCATTCCAGATTCACAGTTTTTTTTTTTCATTATGGCACTAAGATTACATGCTATGGGGGGCCCCCACGGACTTGTTTGCACGGAAACCTCCAGAATTATAACCGGGTCCTGTGTACTTACTTTTGCCCAATTGGTGTGTTGTGTTTTTGATTTGCTGAATTCCTTAAGCAAGCTCATTTGCCGTTTTAAAAAGCAAAGGAGGACCACTCTTCTACAGCTTCTTACATCATTATTTATAAGTAGAATCATGAATAATGACGGACGCGGGCAGGTGTTGCTTAAAAAAAAAAAAGGAAAATTCATTTTGTCTTTGTTTCAATTAGCTAAATGTTCATTGAAAACAGCATCATAAAAGCAAGCCTGTGCTTAAGCGTGTCAGTAGAATCCTCGTCATTCGTCCCACGCAGGCAGATGGCAGCTAATTTCAATCTTCTTCAAGAATTTAAGAACTCACGGTTTTCCAGCAGGGCGGCGCCGAGATGAAGTTCCCTGCTGGTACTTCCGTTGCTAAAGGGACAGCAGCTGAAATTTGACGAGTTAAGTGCAGAGGTAAATTTTTTACAAGAACTACAGTGAAGCAGCAACGGTTTAATGAGTCCTCCTCTTATAGGAAATGGGTACTTTTACCACCATCGTAGCTGAAGTTCTATTGACGAAGAATGCTTCCAAGAACACTGACAAGAAGATTCTGCCGCGAATCTTTATGGATGACACGTGGTTTATGATTCTTCAAAGAAAATTAGCAGTTGGGGCTGTTATATTTGATTTCTTGGAAGACATCTACGTAAGAGGTCACGTGACCGTTACAAGCCAAGTGAAAATTATAGTCATTTTAAGCATAGCATCTTAGGTTCATAATCTGATTTTCCATCATAAAACTTTGCTCTCGCATTCTGCCGTCAATAATAATAGAACAAGTGTGATAACGGATGATAAGCATATCCCATCCAATTATTTTCAAATATATTTTATGATCCGTTTTATCTCCATGAGTTCATGAATCATACTAAAGTGATGGATTCCAGATGATGTTTTGATTCTGTTAAATTCTGATTCTTACATGGACATCTATAACAATTAAAGAAATAATCTGTCTGTTTGTCCCCGATGCCGAGTGATACATACCACACTTACGGTGAGAAGAAAGAAGAGCTTTTCTTATATAAAAATGATTACTGTCGGTTTGCTGGACGTCAAAATACAAAACTATAACTTAAAGTAACTCTCTCGTGAATGGAACGCCAACGGCCGTACAGTGCTGAAAACACCGGTTCTCGTTAGATCACCGAAGTCAAGCAGCATCGGGCGCGGTTAATACTTGGGTGGGTGACCACCTGGAAACACCGCGTGCTGTTGGCACATTTCGGACGCGGTAGCCCAGTAGTTTGCGAGCTAAATTTGCACGCTGCCACAACTGCCGCCGTGTTCATGCGGAATACGATCACGTTAAACATGTAAATGCGTAAGTCCTTCCGAGAGGTTGGTGGTAAGGGAAGGAGGGCACGGTCCCTGTGGATGCCTCGCCCACTGGGTTCCGGTCTAAATTGGGTGACACTTCCCGGCCGTCCAAACCTTACACCTTTTTGGTAGGTCGGACGGTCAGGGTCTCATCATCATCTCGTGAATGGAACGAACTAGCTCTGCGAGAATGATGTTAGCCGATTTTTCGTATAATATTACATATGAAAAGTGAACCTATTTCACAACAGTTAACACTTTATAATTTTTTTTTTTTGATAAATTTATTTAAAAATGTACAATATCTCGAGAATAGCTCGTGCTAAAGTTTTAAAGGTTCATGCTAGAGTTCTAAAGTGTATGTCAATCTTTTTTCTAATGAAAACTTACATAAAAAATTTTTACTTTCCTTATAAACATAGTATAATGTATAAGGAAAGTATTGTGACGGGGTCGAAAATTCGAATTCGAGTTTTCGACGGGAGAGCACGTTTCAAGCATCTCTGATCACGAATCAAACATTTTTGAGGTGATGTCTGTCTGTAAGTGTGTGTGTGAAAGTATGTGTGTGAAAGTATGTGTGTGTCTGTATATGAAAGTATGTGTGTGTATGTGTGTGAGTGTGTATGTCAGTAAGTCTGTGGAGACGATATCTCACGAACGTATGCAGCAATTCAAATGAAATTTGGTACAAAAATTACAATGTGTGAATACTATAAGCCAATTGTTTTTAAACAAAATAGAATGTTCAGAACACCATAAATTTTCGAGTGAAATTTTGAAAAAATCATCAAAAAATCAAAAACTTTAATAAAGTTACGCAAATAGCCATTTCTTATGTAATTTTTCCTTAGAAATCGATTGACATAAACTTTAGAACGCTAGCATGAACCGTTCTCGAGATATTGCACATTTTTAAAATAAATTTATCAAAAAAGCCCATAAATTAAAAAAATATATTAACATGTGAAACATGTGCACTTTCTATATGTAATATCATGCAATCAATTGGGTGACATCATTCTCGTGGATCTAGCTCGTTCCATTCATGAGAAAATATACTTTGAGTAATACTGTTGTAATTGAACACCAATAGTTATTTATCTGCTATAAGAATAGCTTATTTCTCCGTCCATAACGCTTGGTGAGATTTTGGCGCCGAATTTAGCGGAATGTCGCCAACTTGGCGACTTTTTTTAATGTTGCCATATTAACGAAAATCTCGCCTAATGGATAAAAATGACACTAAATTAATGAAAATGACGGCTCATTGACGAAAATTCAATATCTTGGAAAGAATATAAGTATCTACTATAAGAATAACCTATTTTTACTTTCCCTGCAATACATGGTAATGTATAGGGAAAGTATTGGAATCATGCCGAAAATCGCAACTCGAGTTTTCGACGGATCTACACGTTTCAAGACCTCTAGAATACGAAAATACCATTTTTAACGTGACGTCTGTGTGTGTGTCTGTGTGTCTGTCTGTCTGTGTGTCTGTGTGTCTGTCTGTCTGTGTGTCTGTCTGTCTGTCTGTGCAGATTTTGTATCCACTCTAACTAAAAAACTAATGGACCGAATTTCACAAAATTTTGTAGGTAAGTCACTTGTGGGCGGGGCTGGTGCTGATTAGTTTTGGGTACGATTCGGAATAAAAGAACCCGCCTTTTTTGTGAAATGGCCCGCAAAAGCTTGTATCCACTGTAGCTGAAAAACTAATGGACCGAATTTCACAAAATTCGGTAGATGAGTCACGTATTGGTCACCCTGGTGCTGATTAGATTTTGGTACGATTCAGAAAAAAATAACCTGCCTTTTTTTGCAAAATGGCCCGCAAAAATTTCCAATATCTAAAATAAAAAACTGGGTATACTCAAATATATCCATTAAATGCTGATTTAATACGTAATTTTTAACGATGAAAAGAATAAGACCAACCCCATTACACTAGGGCTAGCCGTTCTCGAGATATTTTAGTTTTTCGTACTTTCCCTACGCCACCTTTGAAAATAAGCCCGGTTACCGAATGAGAACGGAAATTGAATTAAAAGTGAAATAAATTTAATTAAAATATAGAGAACATTAATATAAGTCTGCAGGGAAAGTCATGTGCTGCCCACATCAGATTTTTACTTTCCCTTCAATACATGGTAATGTATAGGGAAAGTATTGGAATCATGCCGAAAATCACAACTCGAGTTTTCGACGGATCTACACGTTTCGAGACCTATAGAATATGAAAAAACTATTTTTAGCATGACGTCTGTGTGTGTGTCTGTGTGTGTGTCTGTGTGTCTGTCTGTGTGTCTGTGTGTCTGTCTGTGTGTCTGTCTGTCTGTGCAGATATTGTATCCACTCTAACTATAAAACTAATGGACCGAATTTCACAAAATTTTGTAGGTAAGTCACTTGTGGTCGGGGCAGGTGCTGATTAGTTTTGGGTGCGATTCGGAATAAAAGAACCCGCCTTTTTTGTGAAATGGCCCGCAAAAGCTTGTATCCACTGTAGCTGAAAAACTAATGGACCGAATTTCACAAAATTCGGTAGATGAGTTACGTATAGGTCATCCTGGTGCTGATTAGATTTTGGTACGATTTGGAAAAAAATAACCTGCTTTTTTTGCAGAATGGCCCGCAAAAATTATCAAAATCTAAACTAAACAGCTACGTATGCTCAAATATGTCCATTAAATGCTTGTTTAATGCGTAATTTTTAACGAAGAAAAGAATAAGACCAACCCCATTACATTAGGACCAGCCGTTCTCGAGATTTATTAGTTTTTTTCGTATTTTTCCACGCCACATTTGAAAATAAGTCCAGTTATCAAATGAGAACGAAAATTGAATTAAAAGTGAATTAAATTTAATTGAAATAAATAGAACGTGGATATAAGTTTGCAGGGAAAGCCATGTGCTGCCCACATCAGATTTTTTACTTTCCCTGCAATACATGGTAATGTATAGGGAAAGTATTGGAATCATGACGAAAATCGCAACTCGAGTTTTCGACGGATCTACACGTTTCGAGACCTCTAGAATATGAAAAAAACATTTTTAGCGTGACGTCTGTGTGTGTGTCTGTGTGTCTGTCTGTGTGTCTGTCTGTCTGTGTGTCCGTCTGTCTGTCTGTCTGTGTGTCTGTCTGTCTGTGCAGATTTTGTATCCACTCTAACTAAAAAACTAATGGACCGAATTTCACTAAATTTTGTAAGTAAGTCACTTGTGGGCGGGGCTAGTGCTGATTAGTTTTGGGTACGAGTCGGAATAAAAGAACCCGCCTTTTTTTGCGAAATGGCCCGCAAAAGCTTGTATCCACTCTAATTGAAAAACTAATAGACCGAATTTCACAAAATTTGGTCGATAAGTCGCTTGTAGGCCACCCTGGTGCTGATTAGATTTTGGTAGAATTCGAAAAAAAATAACCTGCCTTTTTTTGCAAAATGGCCCGCAAAAATCTTCAAAATCTAAATTTAAGAACTACGTATGCTCAAATATAGCCATTAAATGCTTGTTTAATACGTAATTTTTAGCGAAGAAAAGAATAAGACCAACCCCATTACACTAGAACTAGCCGTTCTCGAGATATTTTAGTTTTTCGTATTTTTCCTACATCATTTTTGAAAATAAGTCCAGTTTTCAAACGAGAACGAAAATTGAATTAAAAATGAATTAAATTTAATTTAAATAAATAGAACGTAAATATAAGTCTGCAAGGAAAGTCATGTGCTGCCCACATCAGATTTTTACTTTCCCTGCAATACATGGTAATGTATAGGGAAAGTATTGGAATCATGCCGAAAATCGCAACTCGAGTTTTCGACGGATCTACACGTTTCGAGACCTCTAGAATACGAAAAAACCATTTTTAGAGTGACGTCTGTGTGTGTGTCTGTGTGTCTGTGTGTCTGTCTGTCTGTGCAGATTTTGTATCCACTTTAACTAAAAAACTAATGGACCGAATTTCACAAAATTTTGTAGGTAAGTCACTTGTGGGCGGGGCTGGTGCTGATTAGTTTTGGGTACGATTCGGAATAAAAGAACCCGCCATTTTTGTGAAATGGCCCGCTAAAGCTTGTATCCACTGTAGCTGAAGAACTAATGGACCGAATTTCAGAAAATTCGGTAGATGAGTCACGTATAGGTTACCCTGGTGCTGATTAGATTTTGGTACGATTCAGAAAAAAATAACCTCCTTTTTTTGCAAAATGGCCCGCAAAAATTGCCAAAATCTAAAATAAAAAACTGGGTATACTCAAATATATCCATTAAATGCTGATTTAATACGTAATTTTTAATGACGAAAAGAATAAGACCAACACCATTACACTAGGACTAGCCGTTCTCGAGATATTTTAGTTTTTCGTACTTTCCCTACGCCACCTTTGAAAATAAATCCGGTTATCGAATGAGAACGAAAATTGAACTAAAAGTGAAATAAATTTAATTAAAATAAAGAGAACGTTAATATAAGTCTGCAGGGAAAGTTATGTGCTGCTCACATCAGATTTTTTACTTTCCCTGCAATACATGGTAATGTAAAGTATTGGAATCATGCCGAAAATCACAACTCGAGTTTTCGACGGATCTACACGTTTCGAGACCTCTAGAATACGAAAAACTATTTTTAGCGTGACGTCTGTGTGTGTGTCTGTGTGTCTGTCTGTCTGTCTGTGCAGATTTTGTATCTATTCTAACTAAAAAAGTAATTGACCGAATTTCATAAAATTTGGTATGTAACTCACTTGTGGGCGAATCTGGTGCTGATTAGTTTTGGATACGATTCGGGATAAAAGACTTGGCCTTTTTTTGCGAAATGGCCCGCAGAAGCTTGTATCCACTCTAACAGAAAAACTAATTTACCGAATTTTACAAAATTCGGTAGATGAGCCACTTGTGGGTTACCCTGGTGCTGATTAGATTTTGGTACGATTCGGGAAAATACTAACCTGCCTTTTTGTGCAAAATGGCCCACAAAAATCGTCAAAATCAAACTAAAGAACTAGGTATACTCAAATATATCCATTATATGCTCGTTTAATACGTAATTTTTAATGACGAAAAAAATAAGACCAAGCCCATTACACTAGGGCTAGCCGTTCTCGAGATATTTTAGTTTTTCGTATTTTCTCTATGCCACCTTTGAAAATAAGTCCGGTTACCGAATGAGAACGAAAATTGAATTAAAAGTGAAATAAATTTAATTAAAATAAAGAGAACGTGAATATAAGTCTGCAGGGAAAGTCATGTGCTGCCCACATCAGATTTTTTACTGTAAAAGTAGTAACTTCATTGTATTATATAAGGAATATCATGTGCTGCCCACATCAGAGTTTTTAACTTTCCTTATAATACACTGTAATGTATAGGGAAAGTATTGGAATCGTGTCGAAAATCGCAACTGGAGTTTTCGAATCTACACGTTTTGACACCTCTAGAATACGACAAAACTATTCTTTGCGTGACATCTGTATTTCTCTTTCTCTATCTATCTATCTATCTCTGTGTCTGTGTGTCTCCTTCTGTGTGCGTGTCTCTCTCTCTCTCTCTCTCTTTCTCTCTGTGTATGTCTCTGTCTCTCTCTCTGTCTCTCTCTCTCTGTGTATGTCTCTCTCTCTCTCTCTCTGTCTCTCTCTCTCTCTCTCTCCGTATGTGTGTACAATATATGTACTTTCCCTGCAGTACATGGTAATGGATAGGGAAAATATTGGAATCATGCCGAAAATTGCAACTCGAGTTTTCGACGGATCGATACGTTTCGAGACCTCTAGAGTACGAAAAAACTATTTTTAGCGTGTCGACTGTGTGTCTGTCTATGGTCTGTGTGTCTGTCTAACTCGGAAACTAATGGACCCATTTCATAAAATTTTATGGTTAAGTCTCTTGTGGGTTACCCTGGTGCTGATTAGATTTTAGTACGATTTGTGATAAAAGAATTTGCTTGTTTTTGCGAAATGACCAGAAAAATTTGTACGTATCCACTCTAGGAAAAAAAGTAATTTTTCCTAGAGGAGAAAATAATTTATACAAAAAGTTGCATTCTGTACTTTTACTAAAATATGTCATCAAAATTTGCATATGATGATATCTTAATAAAAATTCTTAAATTGGGAACCATGGTTCTATGACTAATCGTGTAAACGATATTAATCATAAAATCGTTTCCAAACCACTCTGTATATCGATATTGTAGTTTTAACGCAAATTTAAATGCTTCCCTTCTCATGGACATCTTCACATTTGTATTAGAATAATCGCATACACATAAATGTGATTTTTTTTTTTAATCTGATGTGGGCTGCACATGACTTTCAGTGCAGACTCATATTCACGTTTCTTTATTTCTTCAATAATTCATTACATTGAGTTTTTGTTTCATTACATTTCTTTCATTACATTCACAATTGCACAAAATAACATCCATAATTATTTAAAATGACACTGAATATGTACTTTTAATTCAATGTTCGTCCTCATTTGGTAACTGGACTTATTTTCAAGGGTGCCGTAGCGAAAATACGAAACAACTAAAATATCTGGAGAACGGCTAGTCTTAGTGTTGTTGTTGAGACCCAGACCGTCCGACCTACCAGAAAAGTGTAAGGTAACCGTTTGGACGGCCGGGAAGTACCACCCAATTTAGACAGGAACCCAGTGGGGGAGGCATCCACAGGGACCGTACCCTCCTTCCCCTACCATCAACTTCTCGGAATGACTTGTGGACCCACATGTTTAACGTGATCGTACTCCGCATGAACACGGCGGCAGTTGTAGCAGCGTGCAAAGCCAGCGCGGAAACCACCAGGCTACCGCGCCCGAAATGTGCCAACAGCACGGGGTGTTCCCAGGTGGTCACCCACACAAGCTAGTGTAACGGGGTTGATCTTTATCGTTAAAAATTCTTCTTTCTATCGTTAAAAATTTACGTATAAAACAAGCATTTAATGGATATATTTCAGTATACATAGTTATTTTATTTGAGATTTTAACGATTGTTGCGTACCATTTGGCAAAACAAGCATGTTATTTTTTCCCGAAATCGTACCAAAATCTAACCAGCACCAGCGTAAGCCACAAGTGACTTATCTACCACATTTTATAAAATTTGATCTATTAGTTTTCAGCTAGCGTGAATACAGGCAATTTTAGTGGACCCTTTTGAAAAATGAGGCAGGTTCTTTTATCCCAAATCGTACCCAAAACTAATCAGCACCAGGGTCACTCATAAGTGACTTACCTACTAACTTTTATGAAATTGGGTCCATTAGTTTTTGAGTTAGAGTGGATATATACATTGCACAGACAGACACACAGGCACACAGGCAGGCCTCGTGTTGCGATTTTCGGTATGATTCCAATACCTATACATTACCCTGTATAACAGGGAAAGTAAAAAGATGTTTGTCGTGAATAGAATATGCTGTGAAAATAATTTGCCATACCCTATGCGTGTCTATAGTCTCCGAATACTTCATGTGCATGCTTTCATTCGACGCACCTTTTTTAACCAGACTACCATTGATTTAAACATAAAAAATTAAATAATTTTATGGGTGAATTTTACCATCTTCTAGCTGAATCAATATGCCAAGAGAGACTGTCAGAATACATTTTTTAAAGACATTGCTTAATGCATAATTCATGTACCATTTGCAGGCATGTATGAAGAAGGGGGGGGGGGGCCGACCAAGGTCAAAAGTGCCACAAAAACATTTGGCTAGAAAGACCTGGTGACAAAATATTCAGGAAACCTTTTTTTCTGATCTTTGGCCATTCATTATGCATGTTGAATATTTTTTTCTTTGCAGCGATAAGAATTTTTGCAGCGTTAAATTTTTCAAATTTAAAGGTTTAAAAAAATTATTCGTTATCAATCATCCTTTTAAGTACGACATTCTATATTTTGGAGCAAGAAAGTTGCACTCAGTGATTTCTGAACCACCCTTGGGCCAGTTTAGGGTTATTGCCGTTACGTTAGTCGAGATCGAGCTGTAACATTCTCAGTTGCATTAATGCATAAACAACAATACCAGCATAGACATTTTGCAATGCTACCCATGTTGACCTATAATTTCCTCAATAGTGGCTTTACTTTAGCAATGTGTTCAATTGATATATCATCTCTGTATGTTTTTTGACTTCGCATCTGAAACCTCAGCTCAGTGCAAAGTACACACTACGTATCAATTTAAAGGACTACACATTGGGTACATTTGTGTGGTACACATATATTTTAAATAAGATCATGGATGGGTTGCTTTTTACTTTCCCTTCAATACATGGTAATGTATAGAGAAAATATTGGAATCACACCGAAAATCGCGAGTTTTCGACAAATCTACACGTTTTAGAACCTATAGAATACGAAAAAACCATTTTCAGCGTGACGTCTGTGTGTGTCTGTCTATCTGTCTGTGCAATGTATGTATCCACTCTAATTCAAAAACTAATGGACCGATTTTCATGAAATTCCGTAGGTAAGTCCCTTGTGGATGACCCTGGTGCTGATTAGATTTCGGTACAATCCGAAAAAAAAAGAACTTACTTATTTTACAAAATGACCCGTAAAAATTGCCAAAATCTAAAATGAAAGACTATGTATGCTCAAATGCATTCATTAAATGCCTGTTTTATATGTAATTTTTGACGATGAAAAGAATAGGACCCATCCCATTACTCTAGGACTAGCCGTTCTCGAGATATTTTAGCTTTTTCATATTTTTGCTACTCCGGTTTTGAGAATATGTCCCAATGAAAACGAATACTAAATTAAAAGTTTAAATTCAGTGTCATTTCAATGAATGATGCGTGTTATTGAATGCAATGAAACTCAATTTATAAAGTATTGATAAAATAAAGAGAAAGTGAATTTGAGTCTGCAGGGAAAATCATGTGCTGCCCACATCAGATTTTTATTTAAGAATTTTTGTGAATTTTTGCAACATTTTGCGTCTGAATGGACCCCATTTTGACGGGCTGTTAACCAACCATTATTTCTGCATGGGTTGCCATTTGAAAAACACACATTTTAAATCATTCAAAGAATAATGGCGGGGAGAACTCTAATAATGTTAAAATAGATCAAGTCATTGTAACATCATCAATACCATTAAAGTCTAAACCATTGAGGTCTGACCATTTTGCTCTATTAATAATATGAACACCTTGATTTGTCTATCTATCCTGGGTAACGCTGCTACGAAACACGTTTCTATCGCTGATAAACATCTCAATTTAGATACTAACCACGACCCAGAGAAATTATGCTGCAGCCGTGGAGTATGACATCAGATACTGAAAGTGAAACCCTGATGTTATTTTTTTTCTTATCTTTTTATAAACTTTTATTTGAGATACTACGCAACTAGGAGTGTCACGCTCCTATGGCCAACAAGTCAAATATTTCAAGCTTCTTTCAACGAAATATAGACTATAAGAATAACCAATTCTACGTCCGTCCGTAACGCTTGGTGAGAAATTTATCGGGACGTCGCCCATTTGGCGACTTTTTAAATGTTGCCAAAGTGACAAAAATATCGCCAAATTGATAAAAATGACGCCAAAGTGTATTCATATTCTCTGGCACATACGGTCAATTCGCTTCATTATTATTGATATACATCCTCCAACAAAATATAATTGCTGTATGAACTCTAATAAAAGCCCCCCCCCCCCCCATACACACACACTAAATTAAATTTATTTGTGCCACGAGCAATAACGCTCGCTTAGTATTTGTTATCGTGTACAACGAGTGTACCGATATAAATACACAACTTTTTGCCAAACTATAAAATTGTGCCAATTTTACTTTTCGGGAAATGAAGTATGAGGTGTGATTGAAAAAATGTACATTTTGATGTATTTAGGAAATAAATAATGAAGGGTTGGTTCTTCTATGAATGCGGTTCAAACAAACATCGTTGGAAAGAACTTTTTTTCTTATCTTTCTGATGGTGTCGAAACGGAAAATCCGAGATAACATTTTCGGTCGCTAAAGAACCTGAAGAAATTCTTTAAAATCCTTTTAAAAATATAAAATAACTAAAAAACTGATTCGAATTTTTAAAAAACCTTGCCGAGGCGTATTTTCCTGGATCCTGAGATACATTTGTACCAAATTTCGTAGGTTTCCCCGCTACAGATGATGCAGAGACAGATATTTTCTTTTTTATGCAAGGAAGGATTGTTGCAGCTTCCCTAGGGGAGAATTTAAAACGTTGGGATCATTAGCTAGACAACAAAGCGAGATAGACGAAAAAGCCAATTTCAAAGTTGTAGAGCATCAAAAAGTCGAATCATTGGGGACTTCAACACCGTGACACCTGTAATGCTTTTTAAACTTCATGGTCATATTCTCACTCGAATTTAAATGTGCATTGTTGCGGAGGGGGATCATTATGAACAGACTGTGCATTAGATTTCTGTGCATGGAAAGTGTTCTTTATTCTATCGTTTCAGTAATCATTTATCATTCGCCAGTAACTATATTGTGTCCAATAAATTCCCTTTGCAACAGTCTTTCGGTTCTTTCTCATTAAACAACGCTCAACAACTCTATAATTATCTTTTTTCATCGATCTGGCTTTGTTGCCGAGTTCGTTGTCCTAACTTTTAAAGTTTTCGCAAGGAGTACTGTAATTACTTTTATTCGGTCATACATGCTCACTGTACTGTAGACAGACTTAATGTTTACACTCATGGACTTTTCCTTACAAAGTTAAGGACTTTCTTAAGAACCCTTTATATTAAACACTGTAATAACAATAAATGGATAATTTTGAATTATGAACTTACGGATAAAATCCACAAGTGGGTATTCATCCTGTGGGAATGCCTGAAAAGAGAAACAAACATTATTCTAATGATATAGAAGAAGAAGAAGAAAGATAGTTGACACATTGGCGATATTTCACCAAATGAGTCGCCAAGTATTACATATTGGATGGTACTTACTACTGTTCATTTTTATTTCATTTTAAGATACATTTATTTGAAAAACGTGCAGTATCTCGAGAACGGTTCAAACCAGCGTTGTCATTCGTTTTAGAATGAACAACTACGTATAAAATGATTATTTATTTAACATTATTGAATGCCCTGATTTTATTTTATTTTTTTTTAATTCATTGAAACATTTAGGTATCTTCGGAACGTTCGATCGTATTTACTCTCGAGAGGATTCACTGATTGTAATAATCATACGAAACGCTTCATCATACACAGACATCACTTCAAAAAAAGTTCGATTTGATTTCAGATATGCTTGAAATGTGCTTTTCCGTCGAAAACTCAAATTCGAATTTTCGACCCCGTGACAATACTTCCCCTATACATTATGCTATATATGTAAGGAAAGTAATTATACAATAAAAATTTTAAATTTCAAATAATTTGCTTTCAACCAAAAATTGAAATACTTCATTAATAACACCATAAACAGTTTATTAAATGTACAGTTTCCTTCTGTGAAATAAAGGACATAGCAACCACACCAACAAAGAAAAGCTGATGTGGGCAGAACATAAATTTCTCTGTGTAATTTCCCTATGAATTGTTGAGTTCTTTCACAGTGAAAAAATGGTATCTAACATTCATGGCACCAGTCCTTTTAATGTTGAATTTGTGCATTTGGAGCTTTTCCGGATGGCAACATGTAAAACTATTTCGAAGTACCCAATTAATATATATTTTGCGCAACTTTAAATTAACAATTATCAATATCGTAGCATCCGCAATAAGCAACACAATCTATATGTTAAAATATTTTGATAATGAATTTATTAATTTTGCGTCAAATATTATTCGCAATGATTAATATTGACAGCATTCAAGATAAGCAATATAGCCTATATATTAGAATATTTTATTAATTTATATATCAATTTGGCGTCCTTTTTGTTAGCTTAGCGTTATTTTTTCAAATTTTAATGATAGTTTCTTCTATTTGGGGAGAAATATCGCCAAGGTTTGCCAATTTTATCGCGAAAAGTTGCAAAAAAACAACGAAAAGAGCTTTTCTTATATATGACTTTTGGTGAATTGTTGGTAGTAAAAATACAAAACTAGAAATTTCTAAAAAAAAACCTAATATTTAAAAAAAAAATGCTAAAATTCGCGTTCCGAAATAAATAATAAAAAAGAAATTACAATAGAAATTTAGCGATAATAGGAAAAATTAAAAACTGAAATTCGCGATTTGATATTCGCGAAATTTCCAACTTCCCTAAAATCGCGCTACAAAATAATTGCTATCATACTCATAAAAAAAAAACAAGAAATATCAATCATGCATAAAGCAATGATTATGAAACATTTCCAACAGAAATGCAATTTTTGAAACATCTCTAATATTCTCTAATATGTGATACATTCAGCGGTGATATTTTTTAATTATCACAGAACTACAATAATTTATTTTACTTGAAGACTTAAAACTTCGTCGAAAAAAGATGAACTTTATTCAAATGACGTTATTGAAATATAAATTGGCTGACTCTCTATGTAAAAGTCGTGAATGTTTCATTCATACACTTTTATTCCAGACTCCAGAGTTAAATAATTTTGCTTAAAAAAATCAGCAATTCTTATACAACTCATCTTATAATCACTTGTTTACATTCTGCATCCATTAAAATGAGGCTTCGTTGTAGAAATAATCAAAGTTTGATGATTATTTGAACTAAAAAATATTGCAATTTCGTTGTGGCAGAATATAGATGCACAGAAAATACGCAAAAATAAAGCTGTTTTAGGACGGATGCAACACTCAATATAAATTTAAAAGAACTTTAAAAATCACGATTTTTACTCTAGGAAGGAAATATGGGTGCCCTATTTTATTTTAAAGTGGGTCACGTGATCTCTTCATATCATATGGGTGTCATTATTATTTTAACTTTTATTTTAAAAAAAACTACTGAACCTATTTTGCTGAAATTTTTTTTATATATTTTATGGGATAATTTGAATATTTTCTAAAATTTTCGAAGCAATTTGCGATTCTTAAATTTGCTTATAAAATGTTTGAAAAATGAGGTCCCATAGGGTTCAATGTATTTCATTTTTTCGATCCAAAACTAATTGGGTGCTATTACTTTACATTCCCATATGTCCCACAGACCGTCTCAACAACATATACTAAAATTTCACTTTGGTAAAGCCATTTTTACCGCAGTTATCGAGCGAACGGACAGACAGAATGAACAAAGTCATAAACACTCTTCAACTATGCTGTAAAGTGTTAAACAGAATTGAAGCAGAAACTTTTTTAACTGATTATTCGCTTCTCCTGCCGTTCCCTTCCACCGAATAGGTCAGGCCATACATACACCGAAATTGCCGACAGAAAAAGAAGCAAGTTCACAGTTAAGAGAATGCCACAGTTCTAAGGATAGATGGAACCTGCAACGGGGTGAAAATCCATTTGCCCGCGCAAATGGGAAAAAGAAGTTAAATACGTTATGCACTATGGGTTTTGGTCAAGCGAAGCCAAAACTTTGACTCCCACAGCTCTGCGTATGTTTATATGTTTGCTCTATAGGCTGTTCTTGTTTGCTTTACATGTTTGCTTTATAGGTCTGTTTATATGTTGTTCCCCGTCTAACATGATTGCAGTAGAACACGAGCACTAAGTTACAAAACCTCTTTGTGATCCACTAACTTAAAGAAAACTTCTCATGGTGTTCTACTTTACAAATAGTTACAGTAGAAAATCCATATATAACGAGTACGCGCATGTGCAGAATGAAACTGTGACCTTTTCGTTGATGTAATGTTGATATGAACCTGATTGGGTCGCTTTTAACAAATGACATTTTATAGTTTCTGAAATTTAATGGGTATATGAAATAGTAAAATCGAATGAAATATCAAACACGATAAACAGAGCTGGTTGTTACGTGTGTGACATTTTAAAAACAAATTTCGTCATTTTCAGTACTTTATACACAAAAAAATACTAATATATTTATGCTTTTCTCTGTCTCACATTAATTTTTATTGTATTTTCTACGTTTAGAAGAATAATTACACTTTTGTGAATTATTACTAATTAATTATTAAATTAACAAATCATGTCACGTGTGATATTGCGTGTTCAAAAAAGATAACATGCCGATAACCTGTTTCGCTAATGTTAAATTAATTTAATATTTAATTATTTAATATTTTACATTAATTTATTTATTTATCTATTTAATATTTTACATTAATTTATTTATTAATTTATTTATTTATATATTTAATATTTTACATTAATTTATTTATTAATTTATTTAATATTAATATATTAATTAATTAATTTAATATTACTTGATTTATTAATAATTTAATATTTAATATTAATATTAATTTATTTATTAGTTAATTTAATATATAATATTACTTTATTTATTAATAATTTAATATTTAATATTAATTTATTTATTAATATTTTAATATTAATTTAATTAATTAACTTAATATTTAATATTAATTTATTTAATATTTAGTAATATTTAATATTAATTTATTTAATATTTAGTAATATTTAATATTAATTTATTTAATATTTATTAATATTTAATTCACAAATAAAATTTTTCTCTAAACTTAGAAAACACATTAAAAGCAAAAAATTTCTGAAGCAGCTTTTATTACTGTGGCTAATGGTGTACACTTTATTTTTCACAGAATTAAGCATTTATATTCTATTTCGCCTACATTTTTTCGTACTGTCATAAGAATTTTCGGAAAAATCGGAAGTGACATCTTCAGAACCGGAACAGGAAATCGTTAATAAACCCCTCTACCACCTCCAAAAAGAAAAAAATTGGAGCATGTAAATATTTAATATATAAGAAAGTTGTATTAGAATATCTTAATAATCATTCAAATAAATATAAGCTACATTCGACAGTGAATATTTGATTCAAATCTACAAGAATCGGGCTTTTGAAAGAAAATAGTTGGAAATTTACATAAATAAGCTGCCAGTTCCCCACATTGCAATGCACTTTAATGCCATATCCGGTGCCTTTGAACGTAATAAATCATGTTCAAATAAATCTCTATGATAAATCACAGAAATGGAAGTTTCTTTTACGAGCTTCCTTCGTCCTTCGGCTGACTGTCTCTGTTTTATTGAAGCTTCTGTCATTGACGGATTTTGAATATTTATTAGTAGTATTATGATCTCTGTACGATTTCTGAGTACAGAGCCGCCCATCGAAATTGTGGAATAACAAAAGATTGAAATAGGCCTTTCTTCATACTTGATTTTACCCTCATTATAAATATTTCATGTCTTTCCCTCTCTCAAATAAAAAAAAATTCGGATCGCCGCCCTCCCCCTCCTCACGTGAAAGGTGTCCACCCTCTCTATGAGCGAGAACTGCGTTTAAACTCGCTTCCCAAATAACTTCAAAACGTTTACTGACATCAAAAGGACCGTATAAAGACATTTAAATATTATAACGATTTGAATATTAATCCAGCCTAACCTTGCTATTAACTCCAAAACTTTCAAGCTGCTTTTTTTTAATGTTTTAATGCCCCAATTAGTGCCTGATCATTGGGGGGAAGGGGGAATATTTAACTGATTAATGATGCAGAATTCGTAAGACGAGTTGTAATTATCGTTAAAATATGCGATTTTGTCTTCTAGAATCAACCTGAAAAGCTGTACCTAACAAGGCCCTAAATTTAATTTTCACATTTCCGACGACTGGGCTATTTTCTTGTAAACCTTCACATATTTAAATGAATTTTGATATAAATATCTATTAATTATCTTAATACAGGTTACTTTTCATATATTTTTATTATTTATATATTTTTATTGAGTCTGGTGTGAGCAGCACATGACGTTCCCAACATAATGCAAGTACTTTACGTATTTCAATGCGAAATAATAACGGACAAGATCTATTGTACAATGTTTTAACGTTTGTACAGGATCCAATTTTAAGTTACGCCTGGCGACTCGTTCTCGACTCTATGCTTGTCAAACCTCTTCACAGTTATCTGTGACATCATTTTATTGTAATTGTGCTTGGTTGTATCTTTGAATTGTGTATTTTCTCTGTAAAATATTGACCACTTGTATAAATTAAATCTCTTGGGTATAATCCCTAAATTTGTATTTGTAGTTGATTAATTTTAATAGCCTGCTTATACTACCATTATTTTCTGTTTATTTATGCAAATGTGTCTGCTGATCTGATCTACATGTAAGCATTCCGCGTTTACTGTTTCGTATAACAACTAATGAAGGGTGTAGTAACGCCCGAAAGCGCTCTGGATTTTTAAAGTTACGGAGGATGATTTTATTAAATGACCTTTTATCTATGATGTTGTTGTTGTTGAGACCCAGACCGACCGACCTACCAGAAAGGTGTAAGGTAACTGTTTGGACGGCCGGCAAGTGTCACCCAATTTAGACCGGAACCCAGTGGGGGAGGCATCCACAGGGACCGTACCCTCCTTCCCCTACCACCAACTTCTCGGAAGGACTTACGGACCCACATGCTTAACGTGATCGTACTCCGCGTGAACACGACGGCAGTTTTTGGCAGTGGCGGGAATCGAACCCGGGCCTACCGAGTGCAACTCCCGCACCCTATCCATGATGTTGTGTCGTTGATTTTATAACTCTTTACATTTAGTTTATTAAACTTCAAATCCTGGATAACGGACTTGAATTTTAATTAACTAAAGTGAACTTGCAAAGGAATTTTTCTATATGAGAAAATTGAGTGAATTATCTCACTTCAGACTTCGTATTTACTGTGTTAGCGAGAGCCGCTTATAGATTTTTTACTAGTGTACATTTTCTTATCCGTGCCGCTTAGTGCTTGCGAAAAAGAGCCATCGTCGGTCCGTTTCTGCGTATGGATTTCACCCGAAGCGAATGCTTCAAAAGTCTAAAGGTGAAAATCAATAGACCGAAGCGGACTTCCTGTTTTATAGCGCAGAAGACAGGAAAAAGTGAAGAAACCGTTGTGTGGAAATTCCTTACCGCATGCACCCACAACTCAATTGCGCAAATGAAGAGAGTCACACAATGCTTAAAATAGGTTTTTATATATTTTAGCCTCGATGTCTGTTTCATTCATAAATAGCTGAAGTGGGAGTTGTCAGCTATTTGTGGAATAATATACAGAACATGCGTGTTCTGTATATTATTTAGCTCTATTTGAGAGTCGGCTGATTGTAGAGCGTCGCCTGGCCAGTTCGGCGTTCCAGGGTTCGATTCTCGGTTGGGGCAGCAAGGTTCTTTACAACTTCTATATTTGCAAAACTACTTAGTTAAAAAAATATTAATTGTTGTGTCACTAACAAACTAATGTATTGACTATATAGTTCAAAAGTGTAAAATTTGAACTTATTTGAACAGTTAATGTTCTACTCTGTTGACAGACTTACAACGTTACACTGTTTCCTAATGATAGTAATTCTCTAACATTTTCTTTATTGTTCGAATGAGTATAAATTTCATTTCTTTATTTCTAAGTATATAATCATCTCACAACATGTCAATGAAAGATGAGGCAAGAAAAGAATTTATGTTCTTATGTTCTTATCGTGAAAAACAGGGGAAAACCCATCCTTGTGGCGAAGGTTACTCTTTAGGAGGTTATGAATGATTGATTCATTGTTTAAAATTTGTGTTTTTTAATCGCTCTTCAAAGAAACCTTTTACTTACATTTTCCTTTTTATATTTTGCGTCTTTTTTTTTTCAATAATTCAACATCCCAAGGGTAAAATCGTAATAACATTATTCCTATACGTTATGCTCTTATCTTTGGAGAAGGATTTTTTTTTATTTGTTACTTTTTGAACACTCACTAACCAGTGTGACACTCACTAACCAGTTTATTCACTATATAGATTAAATCTGTAGATCTCCAATTTTTTTTATGAACAGTATTTTTCTATTTTGTCGACATGTTGTTATAATGCATATGCTATTATAATGTATAGGAAAAGTATTGTAATGGGATCGAAAATTCAAATTTGATTTTTTCACGAAAGAGCGCATTTCGAGCATCCCTGAACTACTTGAATAGAATATGTTTGTGTGTTTGAATGTTAGTATGTGTGTATGTATGTTAATGTGTGTGTATGTATGTTAGTGTGTATATTTGTGAGAGAGAGTGTATATGTATGTGTTGATGTGTGCGTATGTGTGTAAGAGAGTATGTGTGTGTATGTATGTTGATATGTGTGTATGTATGTCAGTGTGCATATGTGTGAGAGAGAGAGTGTGTGTGTGTGCATGTATGTGTTGATGTGTGCGTATGTGTGCAAGAGAGTATGTGTGTGTATGTATTTTGATGTGTGTTTATATGTATGTTAGTATGCGTGTATGTATGTATGTAAGAGAGTGTTTGTGTGTGTATTTATGTATGTTGATGTGTGTATGGTAGTGTGTATATGTATATTAATGTGCGTGTATGTATTTTAATGTGTGTATGCTAGTATGTAGCTACTATCTTGAACAAGGCTACCAAAGAAGTAGCTTTAGTAGTCCTTTAGTAGTCTTGGGCTTCAGTTTATATGTTTAGGATTAGGTTTCGATTTCAATGGCTGATGCCACCTATTAGTGAATTTACAATTTGAGTGTTCTACCTCTGTTCTAATGTCTCTTTGCCTGCCACGCCGCAATCTTTTCTTAGCGGTTGTTAAGAGCACACTGTTTTTAATCTGAGAGTAGAGTTTTAAACATCCTTAAAAACCGGGGTTTTAGTGGGGAAAAGAATTTTGATTAAAAAATAAAATAAAAATAAAAACTTGAAAGTTTTCAAAAAGTGGAAATTTCGAAAAATATCGTAAAATATTGAAAAGGGTAACTATATGAGTAAAATATGATAAAAACATAAGCAACCTAAAATAGGCACAACCATATGCAATGACTATGAGGCTGATTCTTGGTTAAATGAGCTAACCTAATCAAAAACAGTCATGTAAAAATACCAGTTAATAAAAAAAAAAAAAAAACTGAACAGACAACGGAAATTAAGAAAATAATAAATACGGGAAAATAACAACCGGTTTTGGAGACCCCACCCCCACCTATGCCTGCTTTATTCAAATAATTATTAGAAAGTTATTGTTTTTCATAATTATAAACTTTCGCGTTTTTCATTTCATCTATATAAACAAGTACTCGATTTAGATCGTCATTTTCAAATGTTAAACCTAATGTACTCAAGAGAAAACAGAATATGATAAAAGACAAAGAAAAACCGCATTTTTATTCCCTAAATTAAGTTAGGATTTATATTTCTGTTTCGTTGAGTCAGACGCGTCCATTGTGTTGCGGAAATGCGTCTATTATTAATTAGGAAAATAGCATTTCTTTTAAAGATGTTTAAGATGATTTTCATTTCATTTGTATAGTTTTATTTGCGATAGAGAGACAGTATTTGCTATGAGTATAATTCATTTTTAACCATTTCAAAACAATTTCAAGATCTCAATCACGGGGTTAGAGAAGTGGCCAGGAGAGGATATGATCCTCCCTTTTCACTTTCCCTGCAATACACGGTAATGTACAGGGAAAGTATTAGAATTATGCCGAAAATAGCGTAACAAAGTAAGACTTTTAGAATGCGAAAAAACTATTTTTAGCGTGACGCCTGTGTGTCTGTAAGTCAGTCAGACTGTCTGTGTGTCTGTGCAATGTATGTATCCATTCTAACTCAGAAACTAATGGACCCAATTTCATAAAATCTGGTAGGTAAGTTATTTGTGGGTGACCCTGGTGCTGATTAGTTATAGGTACGATTCAGAAAAAACAACCCGTCTTTTTTTGCTAAATGACTCGCAAAAATTGCTTGTATCCACTCTAGCTGAAAAACTAATATATCAAATTTTACAAAATTGGGTAGATAAGTCACTTGTGGATGATCCTGGTGCTGATTAGATTTTGGTACGATTCGGAAAAAAATAACCTGCCTTTTTGCGAAATGGCCCGCAAAAATCGCTAAAATCTAAAATAAAAAACTACGTATGCTCAAATATATCCATTTAATGCTTGTTTTATACGTAATTTTTAACGATGAAAAGAAAAAGACCAACCCCATTACATTAGGGTTAGGCGTTCTCGAGATATTTTAGTTTTTTCGCATTTTCGCTACGCCATCGTTGAAAAAAAAGTCCAGTTATCAACGGAGAACGAAAATTGAATTAAAAGTGTAGTCAGTGTTAGTTTAAATAATTATAGACGTTATTGTGTGCCATTAATCTCAATATAATGAATTATTGAAGAAATAAAGAAAACGCAAATATGAGTCTGCAGGGAAAGTCATGTGCTGCCCACATCAGACTTTTTTAAACTTCTAGCGTAGAGAAAAAGATATAAGAGAAAGGTGTTTCATAAAATGGATAGCGCTTAAATCTAAGTTTTGCTTGGGACGACCGAAGTTGTGCCCGTTCCTAAGTCTTCAGAAAGGAATTAACTGGGACCCAAGTGGGCTTCCAGTTGACGTAGAGAAAGATAGATGGGAGAGGGGCACAGGGCCTTGAGCTTGAGCAAACAAAGGGGAAGGTCTAACCAACGAATCGTGGGTTCCCAAAGTGAGGGAAGGGTACAGAAGGGTTAGAAGTCACAAACTAAATAATGAGATCAGACATAAAACTGTGCTGGACAAGTCCGCTTACAGCGGAGGTAGATATCCCCTACTTAACGTCCAAGTAACGACCGAGGGCTCTTGCGCGCTCTCGCGTTCCTGGGGTGGTACAGTGGGATACTGTCGAGCGTGGGATATTTCGAAATAATAAAAATTCTATAAACCAAAGGGGGTATTTTTCTTAATTCTTTCTTCTCAATTTACTTTCAATACTTTCTTCATATGTAAAGGGAAAATATTATGTATGGTTAAAAATGTGTTTGATGTACTTTGATGTATTGACATTTTTGAGCATACCGGGACGCGAGTCAACCATTTCTGAAATGAATAATGTTTAGGATCGAGATATATTCGACTGAAATCTGTGAGTTACGAAAAGTCCAAACACTTTGGACACTTATATCTTCGAACCTAATAGATAAAAATACAAATAATCTGCACTTGTTTTGCCGGAAATAGGTTAGCGTTTATGAATACACAAAATAATTTTGATATTTTAATATTTTGAACTTTACTTTGAAGTTTTTGTCCGAGCGAATTTTCTTTTCACTTTGCTCACTTTCACTCGAAATATCTTCTAAACTGTAAAAGATGGATATAAACAGTAAATATCAAAATTGTGTAGTAGGAAATTTAATTTCTAAATCAGTAGTTTATTTTTACAAATCTCTTATAATTTTTGAGCAATCGTCTTTTCAAGTTGATGACGATTGAACATTTTCTGTTTTTAAAATTTTGTAATGCTTATATTTCGGAAAGTAAAATTGCTAGCCATTAATATATAATAAGGGAGTAATGTGTAGTTTTTAAAACCCCTATTGGTATATATTAATGGACTTTATATCGAATTCCCTGTTTTTGAAATATAAGGGTTATAATTTCAATATTTTAATATTTTGAACGGGTGATTCTAATTTCAATATTTTTGCTAGCTGTAAGCTAGTTAGGTAGTAATTTGTAGCCCTTTGAAAACCCTTTGAGTATATATAATTGGGACTTTATTTTAGTTTTATTTTGTCAAAATAAAACTAAGACGTTATTCATGCAAAACCATTTCGGATGCAATGGCCTGAAGCCACCACTCATTTCTTCAAAGATGTCTGTCCACTTGTCTGTTTCAAAGTGAATGACATCGGTTTCAGACCGACAGTATTTAAAACATATATGTACACTTGTATATACAGACAGACATTAGTCTAAAAGTGTTCGAAATGGGATTAGAGTGCCGGGAACCGTGCAGTTTTGTTAAAATGTTGAATTCGAAAATTATCAGTAGTAACTCTTTTTAATACTATTTAAGACGGGAAAAAATTAATTTTAGTACAAGAATTTAAGTAATTTTTCAAAAATAATTCTAAAAGATTCATTTCGAATTACTAATTACAATGGTAACATAAGTGTTAAAGAATGAATACGTCAATAAATCTATATAAATATAATTTAAAATACGTCTGTCTGTGTGTTTGTTCATCTCATTATCAAGAGAGCAACGAATTTTACGAAATTTTGTGGGTAGCCTTAGAATAACCACACTTAAAATTGAGTCCCTATTTCGAGTTTCTAGGACCAGGGGTTGTCGAAATATTAATTTTAAAAAAACGCACAATTAAACCTTCCATAGAAATAGCATTATGCGGATGATATTATTTCGTAAATTCATTTGAAGAAAATTATATGTTGCTTAGCAATGCGATTAAATCAAATGTGTTTATACAGTAGACGATTTTTATTTATTTTTTTTTCAATTTAAATAATAAAGAAATGATAATAATTATAAATATTATAAATAAACGGTATTGTATTTTTGACTGAATTATGTTAATTTTGAGAATTATTGATATTTTCATTTTCGTTTGTCATCTGTTTTGTTTTGACAAAGATTATTCACACGCATACATTGTAGTACGGATATATCTTCTAATCTACTAGAATATAAGTAGTTTTGCAATACAATTTTAGCACTTTCATTTTGGCATATATTGATTCAATTTCGTACTGTTTTGTAAATTTGTTTACAAACGGGATCAGCCGACCGTCCAAGCAGTTACCTTACACCTTTCTGGTAGGTCGGACGGTCTGGGTTTCAACAAACGGGATCAGTATGTCTTATTCTTTAGATCTGCCTGCAACGATAATTTTGTACAGCGAGAACAGAGATTCTTGCACTTCATTTTAGGAGAATTAAACTAAATATTTTAATAAAATGCTTTGAATAACAATGTCATTTAGAATGTTACAGGAATTTGCACATAATTGTGAATCATATATATATATATATATATATAATATAAAAGTTTAAAAATCCAATGAAAGAATAGAGAGAATTTTCAACTCAAAAAACCCCAACATTACAAAATTCCTTACAAATAAAGGTATCAAACAGAGAATCATCAATCAAGTGGAAAATATAAATGCAAACCTCTAGTCATTAATATAAAGACAATCAAAAAACATCAATTGAAAGGAATCGATAAAATAATATCAAATAAAATCCAAGCATGAAAGCTTTACACGTGGACAAGCCGTAGACCTAATAATAAATTGTTCATTTCCATAAAACTCTTTATCAAGTCCAGGTATTTCATAAAAATGAACACACAATGCATGTTTCTGATATCAGTGATAGATTATATCTATAACTTTGATAATCTGGACAACATTCATAAATATTTAAAAATAATAGGAAACAAGAATATCTGAAAAAACACTGCATACGTCTGATGCATTGGAGCCTTGAATAAAGAGACCAATGTTGCCAATCTCAAAAAATAAAATGTTGAGAACTGCTGTTGCCAATCGTGAGAAAGAAATAACAGTAATGCGAAAAGACGATAAAAGGTGATATTCAACAGTAAGAACATGTAAATGCATGGTAATGCTTATGCAAGAGAAAGTGAATGTCTGGCTAAAATAAGATACTAAGGAGAGAATTTAAGTATAAGCTACCATTCCAAACTTTTTAACTATACTATGTACTAAATAAGCTGGATATTTATATAATTTGCTAGTAATTTTAAGTTTATTAATATGCATAGCATGAAATTTTTTATCAGATAATCTATAAAATCTGAAGAGCTGATTAAGTATAATATTTCTAAATAAGTGAATCGAGTTACAGGAATTAAAAGGTAATAATGTATTAATGTTAAAGTTAAAAAAGTATTTTTTATCATATAAATTAGTACCTATCCTATTAGTAGATTCAATAATAATATTAAACTCCAAAAAATTAATGTTATTACTAATAGTGGCTTCATTAGGAATTAGTTCCAAATTATCCGGATAGAAATCTATATCTATGACACAGTTGTCTGTAAGACCAAATAAATCAGATCATCAACATATCTGTAAATTTTATAATCTGTGGAAGTAAAAGATTTTTCATAAAGATAAAGGTATAAATTAGCTAATATGCATTTGAGCATTATAATTAGTAATTAGCATTAGAGCTAAAATTACTATATAAAGATCAGATATCTTAATATTAATAAAAAGATCTTTAAAATCAAAAGTTTGAAATCCAATTAGTTTATCAAGTGATGTTAATTTATTCTTTAATTCTTTATTATTTAGAATAAGGTAGTTATTGCTAGAAAAACGTAAACTATCATTTATTACATTTAAATAATTTAGAAGTAATTTACTGGCAGTAGTAGAGTAAGTATTATGACCACTAGTTACTAAATTTAATAGGATTTTTATAAAATTTAGGTATTAACACTATATATGGAAATTTAAGCAAATTATAATTAATATTTAAATAACTATACAAAATTATAATTAATATTTAAATAACTATACATATTGATAATTTTCAGTTTAATACTATTAATGGAGTGTGAATCAAGTTTGTGCTATTTAAATAATCTAACAGAAATTGTATATAGAATTTTTTACAGATAATGGCATAATTATCAGAGACTTTATCAACATAAGTAATAACAAAAGATCTTTGTAAATCATTAATGGAATGTTTTAAATTATCGATATTATATAAAGATCTAGTCAATTTAATACTACAAATAGTATTTTTAATAAATTTTATTAAAGTGAATTTCCACATATTACATGCCTCTAAAGGCAGAGCGTATTTAGAAGCTAATTTATAAATATATTTATCAAGGTCAAGATTGATTGACTTTAAAACTTTAAAAGAGTCCCATAAAATTTAGATTTATAACAAATGGATTTAAATATCTTACTATAGTAAATAAAAAACTTTTAATTATTTCAAAAGAGTAATGATTAAAATTAAACTTAATGGTATATATTTCATTTGTAACAGTTGGGAAACAATTAACAAAATGAAAGATATTTCAGAGTGTTTACACTATAAAAGTTTTGACTTTAATGATTTGTTTAGTAATATAAGCATCAAAGACTTGTTTGAGATTGTGGTGGAGATTTACGACACATATAATATGCAAACTTTTATTAATAAATATAAATTTAGAACTTTGGTTGAAATGGCGTTGTTTGAAACAGTCCTGTTTGGCGGAAATTCATATTATAAACAACTACACGGAATACCTATGGGAGGAGATTGTTCCTCCATTCTCGCAGATATATATTTAAATAAATATGAAGAGGGAACTCAGCTGTTAAATGAATCACTTTACATTCGTTACGTGGATGACATACTCATTGCATGTCCAGATAAAGAATATGGATTTTAGTTTTTATCCTAAATGCTTAAAACTAATGGAAACCCCTTGCAACCTCGATATGAGTCTTAATTTTCTTGATTTGTCCTTATATAAAATTCCCGATGGATCTACAGGATATCGTTTATACGATAAACGTAATGACTTTCATTTTGAAATCAATTATACAGGTATTATACATTGGAATTCTTGTTTGCATCAAAATGTGTTCAGAAACATTGTACTGAGCCAACTGATTTGAAGCAAGCGATTAAACAGCAATGCTGAAGATCGTTTTGTTAGCCACATACGATTCCTGAATAACACAATCAAACAGGGTTTCCTTAAAAGATTTTTGTGTAACACAATTTGCAGTTTTTACAACATAACTGTAACCGACAGTTACCGTTTGTATTTAAATAACAATTCAGATGAACTACAATTTCAGTAGACAGATGTAAATGTCAAAGTTACTGTTCTTAAAACATGGAAGATTTCAACTCTGGTTTGGTGTGAGATATCTGCTTATTATAAAGTAGAAATGTTCGATAGAGTTCAGATAATATATTTTTGATGTAAAGTGTTACTTTACTATGGAGTAATGAATTTAATAAAGTGGTGGGGTGGTTTGGACTTTCAGCGTTGACTTAAATGAATGGGATGTACACATATAGATAGTGTCGATAGATGTTTTTACATCTCGACTTGTTTAAAAGTTTTATCTTTATATTTCGATGGATGTTTATACATCTCGACTCTTTTGAATGTTTAATCTTTATATATTTAATTCTGAGTAGATAACTTTTATGTCTGGCTTTCCTCTTTTATGTTGATACATATATATACATTTTATTGCAATGTACCGGCCTCCGGGAGTGTTGTCGCGACATAAAGCTTGCTTTAATCGGGGTGAGTCAAATTTTGGTACTTTGCTTTCAAATCTTCATTTTCCTTTTCGGACTGATATATATATATATATATTCTACACTCTCTTGAATTTATTATATTTTCATCTTTTTATCTTGCAGCTTTAACTGTAGAATATCTCATTTTATTGCTTTTATGCAGTACGGTTTTTATTACTCTCTTTGGCAACAGCAAATCACATTTTTTCATTTCTGCATATGGCAACATTGGTCTAGTCATATTTTGCTCGTCATGGTTGTACTAATGAAGTGTATTTTAAGGTATTTATGTTTTCTTTTATTTTCCAATCTTTATGCTTGTCGTCCATATAACACAAGTTTATAGATAAAATCTATCTTGTGTTTCAGAAACAAGCAGTTTTGTGTTCATTTCGAAGGGATATATGGACTTGAAAAGAATTTTTTCGAAATGAACGTATCTTAAGCCTAAAGCTCTTCCACGTGCAAGCTTTTTTGCTTGATTTTTTTTGTTTTCCTATTTTCATTCCTCACCTTTGAAATTTGTTGATTGTCTTTGTCTTTATGACCTGCATTACGCTTTATAATTTCCTCTTTATGGTTGAATTTCTTTTATTTCTTTGTATTTTGTAGAAAATTAAGCCTAAAGCTCTTCCACGTGCAAGCTTTTTTGCTTGATTTTTTTTGTTTTCCTATTTTCATTCCTCACCTTTGAAATTTGTTAATTGTCTTTGTCTTTATGACCTGCATTACGCTTTATAATTTCCTCTTTATGGTTGAATTTCTTTTATTTCTTTGTATTTTGTAGAAAATTTTGGGATAGTGCATTATGAGTTATTACTTACATTCTAACATTGGATTTACAATTATATATATATATATATATATATATATATATATGGACCCGACGAGAATATGGACCCGACGAGATATGGACCCGACGAGACCCGACGATATATGGACCCGACGAGAATTTTTTCGAAATGAACTTTTCGTAAGCCTAATCTCGTAAGCCTAAATCTCCTCCATATGCAAGCTTTTCTGCTTGATTTTTTTGTTTTCTTATTTGCATTCCTCATTTTTGAAATTTGTTGATTGTCTTTGTCCTTATGACTTGCATTATGCTTTATTATTTCCTCTTTTTGTCTTAATTTCTTTTATTTCTTTGTATTTGTAGAAAATTTTGGAATAGTGTATTATGAGTTACTACATACATTCTAACTTTGGATTTAATAATTTATATTTATATATATATATATATATATACGAAGAATAGACCATGTTGCTAGTTCCAAAATTAAATTTGATAATGGAACAAATTTTTATGATTGAATGGCATCGTCTTTGGAAGATATGTGGCAATTTAAATAATTGCCTATTAAAACAGCTTTCCCTTAATAACTTGTCTAGAAAGTAAAGAAATATAATTTTGAAACTAAAAATATACAACACATACATTTTGTGATTTTATTCACCAATTTATTTACACGAAGAATACCCATTCATCCTCTGATTATAAATAATTTTAAGAAAACTTCAGTTTTAAACTGTTTCTTGCAGTTATAATGAAATTGAAGTTAAATAAAGTGTATATATAATTTCAATTCATATTAATAATTTAAAAATAATTAGATAAACTGAAGTTTATCGCTTTTAGTTTAGAACTTAATATGTAAATAATATGTAACTTAATATGTAACGAAATTGAAGTTAAATAAAGTATATATAAAGTATACTGTGGTTTTTTTTTTTCAAATTTTACAAAAAAAAATATTGAAAAATTGATATCGTTGTCCAAATTATTAATTACAATTATAGCATACTACCCTGCACTTTAAAGTGCTTGAAAAAATATTTCGATTGATACTATACTTGAAAATGTACCCCCTCTCCCCGCGAGGGGGCTAATGACGTCACGAGCACAAAAATTGTATATATCGACTGTTGAAACTATAATCGACTTTGATTGAAACTATAAAGTCCCGTGATCATGGAGTCATAAGTAACTCCTTTTATGCATGATGTCGTATTTTGTCCTATTCTGCCACATGGGAAAAAAATATATATATAATTTCGAATAAATTTTGAAGTTCTCGCTCAAATTAAAAAAAAATAATTCTATCGAGTTCTAGATTTTTGGTAACAAATCAGGATATAAAGTTTCTTGAAAATCCATTAATATTTGAGTCCGCTATCGTGTACACAAGAAATTGACCCGAGACAGACGAACGTCACTCCAAAAATAGTCAAAACGTGTTTAGGAGGTCTTAAAATAATTTTTTTAAAAATACCATCTAGTTCTAGTGAAAATCCATTCATATGTGTGGCCGCTATCGTGCACACAAGAAATCGACCACAGACGGACAGCTATCCATAAATAGCCAAAACGTGTTCAGGAGGTCCTAAAACATAAATTGGCATCCAAATTTCGAATTTGAGAACTTTCGTGAAAACAATACTTTCTCTATTTCATAGTAGAAGAAAGTAAAAATAGATTGACATCATTCATTCTGATGTTAATAAAACAGATAAATCCTGATTTTAAGTTATTACTTTATTCATAGATCGTTTTCATTTCTTTAAAAATTTCGAAAATAATACATATTTGAAATTTTATTTTCTTAGTAAACATTTGCATTTGAATTATGCTTACATATTTATTTTTACACAAATTTCTAATTATCAAAATGGTCTCTAATGTACTCAAAATTCTCGATTTCATCTTTTAGATGCAATGTATTCATATTTGATTCATATTTAATTCTTCCAGGAAGTTTTTTATAAGGATTTTATTTTGAATGCTGGTATGAAAGTTTATGTGAATGTAGAGTTTTATAAAATTTGCATAGAAATAAATCTTGTTGCGTGATTATAAATATTGGATTTATATTTAGAGATAGGTTTATATTTATATTTATTCAGACAGATTATTTATACATATTTAAAAAAAATATTATAAGATAGTTAGTTATTTGATAGATTATTTATTTAGATAGATTTCGAAAGATATGTTTAGAAAAGATTTAATAATTATTTGTTAACGGGGAAATACTTATTTTAATTTTGAATTAAAATCTTAGAATGATGTATAAAAAATATGATTTTAACAAAATTATAATTTCTTAATGCTATAAATTATCTTAAGCCCGCTCATTTTTTCAAATTTTGCATGGTTATTGTTTACTTAACTACGGGCAGGCGCTTCTAGGACTAGGGGTTGTCGAGATATAAATAAAAAACGCAAAAGTTAATTTTCCATAGAAATAGTAAGACTTTTTTCCCCGAAACTTTATGCGAAGAAAATGATATATCATGTTGCTTAGTAACGGAATTGATTCAATAGGTGTTTCTACGTCAGACAATTTATAATCTATTTGTATAATTTAAATAACAATAAAAAATTATATAAAAAATAAATTTTAAAAATGAATGAGAGTATATTTATTATATTATTAATTGTTTTGTGTTAGACATGACCTTGGGATATAACATTTCGGGAATGGTTGGTATTTTCAATTTCAAGTCATCTGATTTATTTTGGCAAAGATTTGTCAAACTCGTGGATTTTTTATTGCGTTTAATCAATTGTGACAAGGGATAAAAAATGCATGAGTATATCTTTTACCATTTTAGCCTCTTTACTTTGGCATATGTAGACCTAACTAACTTTACTGACTGAAACATATTTTTTGTAAATTTGTTTACAAATAGCACTAAGACCGAGCCGTAGCCAGAGATGAAATTGAAGAGGGCTCACCCAAAACACGATGAATCAGTAGCATTTATGAACCATGATAGTTACTATTTTATATTTCGATTCTTATCAATTATTAACAAATAATTGCATATTTATATTTGCAGTTGATTATTAATATCCATACAGCTACTATACATCAATATTAATATATAACAATAACAATTGATTTTAATGTAAGCATTAACTAATCATGAAGCTGTTAATAATGTGTAGAAACATTTTGAAAGTTAATACAAGTTAATGCTTAATATGAATTCTTATCTACTTATCAGTTGATTTTCACTTTGTAACGTATAACAGCGAACCCCTAAATACTATTGCCATCATTTTTAAATACTTTTAAATTACATATGTAAATCAATGGATCATTAGTATAATCACACGTTCAGATAAATTAAAAAATCTTTAAAACGAAGTCATTTATAAAATAATTTATAAAAAGACATTTTTTATGCAAAATTTGAATGATATTTTATATGAAATTTCATATCACTACTAAAAGTTTAATAAAAATATCTCTACTAAAAGTTTAATTAAAAATTTTATATTTTTATCGCGGGGGGGGGGGGGGCTGGGAGGGAGGAGTATACCTCTTGGGGTGGGGGGCTGAGCCCCCTGCCTGGCTACGGCGCTGGACTAAGATGTTTCTTCGATTTATCCGTGCAGATAATTTTGCATAGAAAAGTGTTACATTTCCTTTTAGAGAAATTCAATTAAATATTTTAGAATATTAAAAAATATATATATATATCATTTAGAATGCTACTTTAATTTGAAGGTATTTTAAATGCCGAGCAACGGCGGTTATATCTGCTGGTTTACGAAAGAAGTAAATATGCAATCCACCTACCAGAGAAAAGTATAGGAGACAAGATGGAGAAGGTCTTCCCACTGATGTGTCCCTATTTGGGCCTTGTTTGTTTCGCACGCTCTCCCCACCAGTCAGCAGTTCTCTTCTCGGTTCGAATTCATGCGTGCGTTCCCGTTGCTGCCAGAACTCGTTCTGGTGGTGACCTCAGTCGGAATGGCCATTCTGGTTTCGGGGGACCACGTGACTCCGTGGGCCGTAACACTGTCCCACGCTGAAAGTTGTTTTTCTTGGGTGCCTCAATTAGAGAGGGTTGCGTTCGGTTCCCTATTGTTTGACCAGTGGTTTGCAGCGGTGGCGCAAATGAAAAAGCACTAAGCAATTTTTTTAGAGTATGACAATCATTGACAACATTTATTTTCCTTTTTGAAATTCCTAGTGTCTTGCCCGGAGCCCATTCAAGCCAAAGTGGGGCGCAGGGCCTGGTGTTAATTTGGGGCCCCCATACACTCAAACACATAGGAAACACATAGGATTAGTTTTTGAGTTAGAGTGGTTACATACATTGCACAGACAGACAGACACACATACAGACGTCACGCTAAAAATAGTGTTTTCGTGTTCTAGAGGTACCGAAACGTGTAGATCCGGCGAAAACTCGTGTTACGATTTTCAGCATAATTCCAATACTTTCCCTATACATTACCATGTATTGCAAGGAAAGTAACAAACGTAGATCTTGTACATCATTACTTCTCTTGGAAAGAAGAAAAGTCGTTGCATTATGTAGGGAAGGTCATGTGTGGTCCACATCAGATTTTTTAGCGGCGAGAGGAGATTTAAGGTGACAATTATCCATAAATCTTAGTTGTAGTCGACAGTTGCCTTTTTACTGTGATCCGAAGTTTATTCATATGTGCATTTCCTAAAAGCATTTAGTTCCTGAAAAAAGTAAAACTGGATGTTTTTACTTTCGCTGCAATACCTGGTGATGTATAGGAAAAGTATTGGGGAATCATGACGAAAATCGCAACTCGAGTTTTTGACGGATCTACACGTTTCGAGACCTCTAGAATACGAAAAACCTATTTTTAGCGTGACGTCTGTGTGTGTGTCTGTCTGTCTGTGCAATGTATGTATCCACTTTAACTCAAAAACTTATGGACCGAATTTCATAAAATTTGGTAGGTGAGTCACTTGGGTATGACCCTTGTGCTGATTAGTTTTTGGTACGGTTCGTAAAAACAACCCGCCTTTTTTTTGCGAAATGGCCCGTAAAATGTCATGTATTTACTCTAGCTAAAATACTAATTGACCAAATTTCACAAAATTTGGTAGATAAGTTACTTGTGGGATATTCTAGTGTTGATTAGATTTTGGTATTATTCGGAAAAGAACAACCTGCTTTTTTTTACGAAATGGCCCTCAAAAATCGTCAAAATCTAAAAAAAAGCTACGTATGTTCAAATATATCAATTAAATGCTTGTTTCATACGTAATCTTTGATCAGGAAAAGAATAAGAACAACTCTATTACTCTAGGACTAACCGTTCTCGAGATATTTGAGATTTTTCGCATTTTTGTTATGCCGCCTTTGGAAAAATGTCCAGTTACCGAATAAAAACAAAAATTGAATTAAAAATGCAAATTTAGTGTTATTTTGTGCAATTAAACTCAATCTAATGAATTATTAAAGAAATAAAGAATATATGAATTTGAGTCTGCAGGGAAAGTCATATGCTGCCCACATCAGATTTTTTACTTTCCCTGCAATGCATGGTAATGTGTAGGGAAAGTATTGAAATCATGCCGAAAATCGCAACTTGGGGTTTCGACGGATCGACACATTTCGAGACCTCTAGAATACTAAAAATCTATTTTTAGCGTCTCGTCTGTGTGTATATCTGTCTGTCTGTGCCATGTATGTATCCACTCTAATTCAAAAACTAATGGACCGAATTTCATAAAATTGGGTAGGCAAGTCACTTGTGAGTGACCCTGGTGCTGATTAGAGTTTGGTGCAACTCGGGATCAAAGATCCCAACTTTTTTTGGAAAATAGCCCGCAAATAATGTTTATATTTATCTAGCTAAAAAATTAATCTACCAAATTTCGCAAAATTGGGAAGATAAGTCACTTGTGGGTTAACCTGGTGCTGATTAGATTTTGGTACAATTCAGAAGAAAGGAAATCTGGCTTTTTTTTTAGAAATGGCCCGAAAAAATATTCAAAATGTAAAATAAAAGATTACGTATGCTCAAATATATCCATGAAATGCTTGTTTTATACGTAGTTTTTGACGATGAAAGAATAAGACATAAGACCAACCCCATTACTCTGGAACTGGCCGTCCTCGAGAAATTTTATTTTTTTTCGCAAAAGTTCGCCAGCCACTTTTGAAAATAGGTTCAGTTACGCAATGAAATCGGAAATGGAAGTAAAAGTGCAAATTCAATGTAATATAAAATAATGATTTTTGTGTGTGTGTGTGTGCAATTGAACTCAATTTAACGAATTATTGAAGAAATAAAGAGCACGCAGTGAAAGTCGCATGCTGCCCACATCATATTTTTGAATCAGTATTTGATTGAGCATTCTTGGCTTTTAAATATGTGGATATTTCAACCTATGGCGGATGTCTTTTTACTTTCCTTATATACACTGTATAATGTATAAGGAAAACATTGTGACGGGGTCGAACATTCGAATTCGAGTTTTCGACGAGAGAGCACGTTTCAAACATACCTGAACAAGAATAAGACGTTTTTGAGGTGATCTCTGTCTATATGTGTATGTATATGTGTGTGTGTGTGTGAAAGTATGTGTGTGTGTGTGTGTGTGTGTGTGTGTGTGTGTGTGTCTGTGTAAGTGAGTTTGTGGAGACGATATCTCACGAGCGAATCAAGTAATCCGAACAAAATTTGATACAAACAATTCCAGAGGATATCGTTCGTAACAACTCTGACGGACGAAGCGCGTGAATTTTGTTGGTTTTAATAAAATATGGGAGTACATAGTACATAGTAAGGAAATAAACAGAGACTCATTACTTTAAACAAATTGCATACACAATCTCTCTATTTCTTTGGAAATTATATAGTGATTCTCTTCTGCTGCCCTATTTGTCATCGCCTTAAAGCTTCTTGCATCGACATATGAAGTGCTGCGTCAAAGATCTTTGCAGTCCCAGTTTGCGTAATGCTGGTATTCTTCGTCTCCTCAGATCTTCTTCAACCGCAGCATCTCATTTATTCGCCGCAACTATTTCCGCAGAGAAGTCATGAACAATATCTCAACAAGAAAGATCAATCATGCTTAAAGCATTGATTATGAAACACTTTCCAACTTCAATGCAATTTTATTTAAACATCACTAAAATGCAATACATTCCTAAGTAATATTTTAAAACGTATCACAATACTACATTAATTTATTATATTTGAAAACTTAAACCTTCATCGAAAAAAATGAACTTCATTCAAATGACGGCATTGAAATATAAATTGTCTGGTTTAAACATCTTTAAAATGCGATACATTCATCGGTAATATTTTTTAAATCACCATAATACTACAATAATTTATTATATTTGAAAACTTCATCGAAAACGACTGACATTCATTCAAATGACGTCATAGAAAAAATAACACGTCTGGCTCTCTCTATAAAAGCAGCATTTCATTCATAACATTTTCCCATTCATTTCATTCATCACAGTACTAAAATAATTTATTTTATTTAAAAACTTAAGACCACGGAGCTACAAGTAATTAAACTCTATGCCTAAAATTTCATCGAAAAAAATCGTCCTTCTCTCTGTAAAATTAATGAATATTTCATTCATATCGGCTATGCAGACTCAATGAGCTAAATACTTTTGCGTTAAAAAAATACAGCAATTCTTATACAACTCATCCTACATATTTTGCAGTTTACATTTTACATAAGTGAAAAATAGGCTTCGTTGTAGAAATAATGAAATTTGAATGATCATTTAAACTCAAATATAGTGTCATTGCGTTTTTTTTTCAGTATGTAGATGCAGAGAATTTAAGCAAAAATAAAGCGGTTTTAGGACGAATACAACACTCAATATGAGTTAAAAAGAACTTTAAAAATCACGATTTTGAGACAAGATGGATGCCATATTTTATTTTGAAGTGGATCACGTGATCTTTTCATATCATGGTCACGTGATCGCTTCATATAAGAGGTGTAATTATTATTTTAATTTTTATTTAAAAAACTACTGAATATATTTTGCTGAAATTTTTTTTATATATTTTATGAACTAATTTGAATATTACCTAAAATTTTCGAAGCAATTTGTGAATTTTAAATCCGCTTAAAAAATGTTTGAAAAATTTGGTCCCATAGGGTTCAATGTATTTCATTTTTTCAACCTGGGTTCAATCCAAAACTAATTGGGTGATATAACTCATTTATATTCCCATAGGGCCTACAGACCGTCTGAACAATATACTAGAATTTCATTTCCATTAAGTCGTTTTTACGGCAGTTATCGTGCTAACGGACAGACAGACAGACAGACAGACAGAATGAACAAAGTCATAAACACTTTTCAACTTTGTTGTGAAGTGTTAAAAAGTGTTAGAGTTATCAGATATTTTTACTTTCCCTGCAATACATGGTAATGTATAGGGAAAGTATTGGAATCATACCAAAAATCACAACTCGAGTTTTCGACGGATCGACACGTTTCGAGACCTCTGGAATACGAAAACACTATTTTTACTGTGACGTCTGTGTGTGTCTGTCTGTGCAATGTATGTATCCACTCTAAGTTAAAAACTAATAGACCGAATTTCATAAAATTGGATAGTTACTTACGTGTGACTCTGGTGCTGAATATTTTTGGAATGATTTCAGGATAAAAGAACCCGCTTTTTTTTTGCGAAATGGCCCGCAAAATTTGCCTGTATCCATTCTAGCTTAAAAACTAGCCAAAAATACCCCAAGCATAGATGCTACTCACTGCTACGTGAGAATCCCACGCGTCCGGTAAGGATGCGAAGAAGGCCGTGATCGTAGAAATAAACTAATTAAAACAACTTACACAAACACTTGAAATGAGAACTCGTAATTAACAATGAAACAATAACATTTATTTGGGATAATTCGTAATTATCTACTAATTAAATAATTATCTAATTAAATAATTATCTACCAGTAGTCTAATTAAATTTACCAGTAGTCTAATTAAATAATTATCTACCAGATAATTAAATAATTATCTACCAGTAACATTTTATTATACGTATATATACACCAAATTCATTATCCAAGAGATGATGATATTCATTTCAAACATTTCACTTGAAATATAAATTCCAATTTTCCGTTATTGCATATGCATTTAGTATAATAATAATTTCCAGCATTTGTCTTAAAGCCGTGTAATTTGCCATCTCCCTTTTGGTTCAGACTAACCTAAGTAGAGGGGCAATAGAGCACAAAAACCTTCATGCGAGTATGTATACTGTACAAAGACAAATCTCCATCGGACCGTTGTGATCCAGGGCTGTACGGGCACTTCATTTCAAGTCCTCGATTTTAGCATCTTAAGAACTTAAAACTCGCTTTTTCTCCTCTACAAGGTGCCTATGTCTACTGTTGGTTAGCCAAATATTTAGAACACGCCTTACATGCAATATTATTGGCTTGGTTTCCTTATTGAAATTCTAGAAAACTAATATTTGTTTCATTTGTGGAAAATTCTCACTTCGGCTTTCCCATGGACAACATGATATTCCTTGACCTTTCGGGTCAGCCCTTTCAGCTCGACCAGTATCAGATGCCCCTTGAAATTGAAGGGCTTCCGTTCTTCTCCTGCTCCACGTCCGGGGCATGTGAGCCCCAGGGACTTTCATACATATTACATAGCTGTTTCAGGGACCATCTTCTTAGGCCCAGTTTCCTCTTCCGAAACTGCAATGTTACATTGTTGCTGAAAATTCAATGTAACACGCACATCAAAATATACAATAACCCTGTTCTGAGGTATCTACTTTTTTCAGGACACTCCCGGTAAGAGCTCGAAAATAACAAAGCCGTGTGTACATTTAACAAATACATAATTTATTTACAAAAAACACATGAAACTTATTTACAAGTATAATGGAAATACAGTAAATCTTCATACCCTTCATTGAGTTGTAAAACACTTAAACCACTTAAATGAGTCTTAAAGACTCAATAAAATAAGGCGGAGGAATGGTAGCCAGGAACTAAATTTTATCTGCTTATCTGTTGAATAGGAGAGAGAAGAAATAAGTGTTCAAAATTTGGCTGATCGAAAATATTACAGAGGAGCCAGCTTTCTGATGTTTCGGACATCTTTTTTACACACCAAAATAACACCATCTCTCTCTCCCTCTCTCTTCACCCACCAAAATAACACCACCTTTTCGGTGGTGTCTCCAGCTCATCTCCAAGAACTCTCAAATTCTCACTCTCTCTCTCTCCCAGCTCATCTCCCAGAAACTCTCAAATTCTCACACTCTCTCTCTCTCTCTCTCACCAGCTCATCTCCCAGAGCTTTCAAATTCTCACTCTCTCTCTGTCCCAGCTCATCTCCCAGAAACTCTCAAATTCTCACTCTCTCTCCCCAGCTCATCTCCCAGAAACGCTCAAATTCTCACTCTCTCTCTCTCCCCCAGCTCATCTCCCAGAAACTATCAAATTCTCACTCTCTCTCTCTCCTCCAGCTCATCTCCCAGAAACTCTCAAATTCTCTCTCTCTCTCCCAGCTCATCTCACAGAAACTCTGAAATTCTCTCTCTCAAGGTTTAAAATCCGCTCCTAAAAGTGTCGAAGCTGCTCTCATTCGTTTCAGGGGCGTCGCCCATTGGCTACAGAGCAGCTCAATCAGTCTTTGAGCCCCCTCTAGGCACAACCGGTCCCCGCAACACTTGACACCCTTCAGGCGATCATTCAAAATGCCCGTAAACTCTATATCATCTCGTCCGGAATAGACATTGGATATTCTCTTTAAAATCTGGTCTTCGAAGTCCTTCTGCATATCCTGTTATGCTGAGTACCTGCAAATTGGGACTGAACCACAAAATACTATAACGTAAATTCTGATCTTGAAACCAAAAAAAACTGATGTGGGCAGCACACGACTTTCCTTATATAATTCAATGAATTGACTACTTTTACAGTAAACACAAAATAGGTTATTTTTATAGTAGATACTTATATTCTTTTCAAGATATTGAATTTTCGTCAATGAGTGGTCATTTTCATTCATTTTTATCCATTTGGCGTGATTTTTGTTAATTTGGCAACATTTAAAAAAGTTTCTAAGTTGGCGACATTCCGCCAAAATCGTCGCCAGTATTTCTCCAAACGTTATGGACGGAGAAATAAGTTATCCTTATAGCAAATAAATGACTATTGGAGTTCAAATACAAAAGTATTACTCAAAGTATTTTTTCTCATGAATGGAACGAGAATGATGTCGCCCAATTTATCGCATGATATTACATATGAAAGTGAATATGTTTCTCAACAGTTAATATTCTTTTTTAATTTATAGGATTTTTTTATGAATTTATTTTAAAAATGCGCAATATCTCAAGACCGGTTCATGCTAGAGTTCTAAAGGTTATGTCAATCGTTTTCTAAGGAAAAATTACATAAGAAATATAAGAAATGTCTATTTACGTAACTTTATTAAATTTTTTGATGATTTTTTCAAAATTTTACTCGAAAATTTAGAGGGGTTCTGAACATTCGATTGTGTTTAAAAAAAAATAGGCTTCCAGTATTCATGGATTGTAATTTTTGTACCCAATTTCATTCCAATCGCTCCATTCATTCGTGAGATATCGGCTCCACAGATTCACTGACACACACACATACACACAGGTTGGTTTTTGGTGGAAAACGAGGACGCTGCGGGGAACACACCAAACTGAGGACCTCCAGAAATAATGATTTTTCTGATATAGTTTTCACATTTTATTCATCCTGGAAGGAAGTTAATGACATATGTGACAAGAAAATTTTAAAAATAGGTTTATTTCAAGTTTGTATTTTTGCAAGGTAAACGAGGACCACGTTTATACACCCTTAGAATGCGGACCATGTATATACGCCGTCAGAATGCGGACAATGCATATACACCGTTAAAATGCGGACAATGCATATACACCGTTAGATTGCGGACAATGCATATATACAGTTAGAATGCGGACGATGCATATACACCATTAGAATGCGGATGATGCATATACACCATTAGAATGATGCCCATGCATATACACCGTTAGAATGAGGGCAATGCTTGGCATTAGATATACAGGTTCTTACCGTACCTATATACAGGTTCTTACCCTACGTATATCTAATAGCTAAGAAAACGAGGGTATGTATATCTATTAACTAAGGATCGTGAATACATATTTTTACTACGGACACTATATTTAAAACTAAGAACTGTGTAATATTTATATATGTACGCTAGATGTGCTGCAACTTCTTTCATTCGAAGCTAGTTGAAAAGTGAACTGAAATTACCTAAAAAAAGATGTGTTCGTAGTTAGAAGAGAAGAAACATAAGAAATATTACATTCTGTAACACATGCCCTAACACATAACCGAATGAATGCAAAATTGAGGAAAAAAGATTAAATATATAAAAGTGTATTATACACAAAACCCACTTATAAGGGGCGCCCCCCAAAATAAGGATGGCTCTCCCATTGCAGATACCAACATCCATGGACCTGTTTCGCGTTTATTATGCGTTCGTCAGCATGGAAGTTACAGCTCGTCAGCTGCAATGGTAGTACAAAACTTGCTAAAATCCACAATTTTTACAAGCTTTTATGGAAAATGACAATTTTAATCCTTCTATATGGCAGGCATAAAATTGATTAAAAATTGTAGTTGGGGTGTCTTTCATATTTTTGGGAACGTCCCTTATAGGCGGATTTGTTTTTATGAAATTTGCCTGTGCAGCTCCTTGTGGCCTGAGTTAAATTGTAAGAAAATATTATGGCAACCACGTGGAAGGACTGAAATTGTCAGTTCCCATAGAGAAGCTCGCAAAAAATTGTAACACGTTTCTACTATCATTACAGATTTCTGCTATTCTTTGCTGACGAGCGCATAATAAGAGCGAAACCCGTCCATGGAAGGTAGTATCTGCAATGAGAAGTGTCTTCTATATAAACATGTTTCTAAAATTTTTTAATTTATTTAAAAAATGTTATTTTGGAACGACAAATTTTCACTAAATGCTCTATATACGTATTATTATTCATGTATTACATTATACGTATTATTATTTTGCTGTATTGCCTACGGTCTGAAGGAGAGATTGATGAACTTCGGGGTGGGATAGTCCAGTGGTTAAGTGGGATTGCCCTCGGAGGACCCGAGTTCGATTCTAAGTTCTGCCTAAACTGACCCTCTGTTCACGCTGAGTACGGGCACGTTCAATATGTGGGTTTGAAAGTTTTTCCGAGAAGTTGATGTTAAAGGAAGGAGGACACGGTCCCTGTGGATGTCGCCCCCACTGGATTATGGTTTAAATTGCGTGGCACTATCCCTGCCGTTCAAACAGACCGTCTCACTGAATATTTGCAGCTAATATAACAACAGATAAAATTATATACATGCGAATGTAATCAGACACTGTATTCTATTTCTATTCCAAGTCATTATAACACCTATCATTTAAATACCATAGCCTCTGCTTCATCCATATGGGTTATCGTATTCTTTAAACAATTGTATATTTTCGGTTTCTTTTACAGAATAGCATAAAAAATAATAAAAACTATTTTAATATATGTCATTAAAGCATTCAATTTTTCTGGATTTTTATATAAAGAATATTTTATTTTGCCCTCTTTTTTTATATATTTTTCAAAATTATAATTTTGGCCAGAAACAATTTGATTAGTATTAATATATTATTTATTTTCAAAAATTATCTAATCAAATTATCAAATTCAATAACTGTCTTCCGTCAGGATATCTTTCCTCAAAATTTTGAATTCGAAAATTCTCAAGAAAACAGTACTTATTCTATACAATAGTATGTAAAAATAAAATATATTTTTTGTATTCTGATGAAGATTGCAACGGAAGTAGAATTAACCAATGCGATATTACAAACATATAAAAAAGTTCAGTGGACACTTAAACTCCATATCCTTTATATTTAAAAAACGGAACTAATCTTCTATTTGAAATAATTTTTCTTTTAAATGACATATTTGTTCCTCATACTAATTGTATAAAAATAATTTCTTTCCCTCTAAATTATTCGAATTCGAGATATTACTAAATAAGCAGGTTTCAAAACTTTTTGAGTCCACCTCGAATACTATTGAATGTGTGACATAAGAACACGATAATAAGGTATGCAGCTACTAATAAATTATATGTGGAATCTGATAGCATGCATTTTTAATTTTCCTAATAAGAACTCAACTTTTTAGATTTTATAGCAATATTTGTTTTCAATATAACTTTTATTCCCGACATTATACTACATGTATAAGTTGTATATGTTTAAATATTACACAGATAAACGTACATTTATCGGCGTGATTAAGCTGTTGCTAATTTTAAAAAACATAACTTTTAAAGTAGTATTTCTATGTTATACTTTAGAAGAATAACTTGGATACAAAATTTGAAATATATTTTTTTTCTTTACCTACATCAATATATCTCTACGTTCCAGATATTTTTTAATTGCAACTTTCTTTTTAATTGTAACAACCAGATAGAAAATTTTTTTGAAAATGTTTCAAAAGAAACAATTAAAAATATTGTTTCGTGTCAAGAAAACGTATATCACAATACTATCCCCTAACAAAACACAATTAATTTCATTTATTAAGCGCGATTTTATCAATTTCATGATATTTTTATGGATTTAGAAATATTTTTACCAATTTGGTGATATTAAAAAAATTCCTTAAATGTGTTACTAAGTAGGATGGATGGACTGCCCCGAATAACGTAAATTTTTTAATAATTCGCGTTTCACATTTATTCGGAAAATCGAAAATTTTTGTGAGCGGAACCATCTAAAGAAGAAAACATTGGAAAACTTAAATTGCTCACTTTCTTCCTGTCGAACTATCAACTCGTACACCAAATGTGAAGTTCCTGTCTCATTCTGAAGCATGCAATGCTATTATTTCACCTTTCAAACGATTTATGTGGAGCACCCTCTTAAATGAACACTTTTCAAAAACAGTATTCTTGTGTTTTTTATCAGATGATTGTCCCAAATACCAAATATCAAGCCTCTATTGCATTTTATAGGAGGCGTTTCTCATTTATTCGGAAAATCGAACATTTGGTTTTGCGGCACCCCCATAAAGTAGAAAATATCGGAAAACTGATATTGTACGTGCTTTTCCCTTCGACCTATCTACTCGTACACCAAATTTGAAGTCTCTTTCTCATTTTGAAAAATGATTTTTCATCATTTCGTTTTTCTCTGGAGCACCCCTTTAAACGAACATTTTTGAAAAACACTTTTGTCTTGAGTGTTTTCATCAAATGATTAACCCCTACGCCAAATTTCAAGCATCTATTAAATTTAAAGCAAGCGTTTCTCATTTGTTCGGAAAATCGGACATTTCGGTGAGCCGCACCCACTAAAGTAGCAAATATTGAAATCTGAAATTGCACACTTTCTTCTTTTCGAATGGTTTACACATACTCTAAATTTCGTCCACTCTGTTGCTCCAAGTCCTCTGGACGAGCCGGACGGCCTGGGGCTTTCACATACTCTAAATTTGAAATCTCTATCTCATCGCAATGTATGCTTTTCTATCATTTCACTTTTCGATTGTTTTGGTGCAGAGCATACCCTCTACGGAACATTTTCAAAAAATTCGATTTTTACAGGGGGTTTTATCGAACGATCGACCCGTGTACCAAATTTCAAGTCTCTATCATTTCGGGAAGTGCCTTAAAGAACCTGACAGACAGACGGACGGATAGACAGACACGTGGCAATTAGTATATATATATATAGATAGATAGATAGCTAAAAATATCTTGTAATCTATTATTATTATATATACTATTTGCCAAGTGTCCGTCCGTCTGTCTGTCACGCCTTTTTTAGGCACTTCCCGAATAGATAGAGACTTGCAATTTGGTACACGGCTCGGTCGTTCGATAAAACTCCCTGGAAAAATGGAATTTTTCGAAAACGATTTCTAGACGGGGTGCTCCACACCAAAACGTTCGAAAAGTGAAATGATAGGAAAGCATGCTTTGCGATAAGATAGAGACTTCAAACTTGGTGTATTGGTAAATTGTTCGAAAGGAAGAAAGTGTAATTTCAGATTTCCTATATTTCCTACTTAAGGGGGTGCCGCACACAAAAATGTTCGATTTACCGAATAAATGAGAAACGGCTCTTTTAAAATTTGATAGAGGCTCGAAATTTGATATATGGACTAATCACTTGATGAAAACACCCATAACGAATATAGTTTTTCAAAAATGTTTGTTTAAGGGGGTGCTCCAGAGGAAGACGTTCGAAATGTGAATTGATAAAAAACATACTTCGGAATGAGATGCAGACTTCAATGTTGGTGTATAAGTAGATAGTTCGAAAGGAAGAACATCTGCAATTTCAGTTTTTCGATATTTTGAACATTTGGGGATGCCTCAAAACTAAATGTTCGATTTGTCGAATAAATAAGAAACGAGAATTATTTAAAAATTTACCTTATTCGGTGGTTGCTTAATGTGGGACCGATGATTTTCAACGGATATTCGGCTAGTATATACTAATTGCCAAGTGTCCGTTCGTCTGTCTGTCACGGTTTTTTTAGGCACTTCCCAAATAGATAGAGACTTGCAATTTGGTACACGGCTCCATTGTTCGATACAACCCCCTAGAAAAATCGAATTTTTCGAAAACGTTCTCTGGAGGGGGGTGCTCCACATCAAAACGTTCGAAAATGAAATGATAAGAAAGCATACTTTGCCATGAGATAGAGACTTCAAATTTGGTGTATGGGTAAATTGTTCGAAGGGAAGAAAGTGTGCAATTTCAGATTTCCAACATTTTCTACTTAAGGCGGTGCCGTACACCAGAATGTTCGATTTACCGAATAAATGAGAAACGGCTCTTTTAAAATTTGATAGAGGTTTGAAATTAGGTATATGGACTAATCATTTGATGAAAACACCCAAGACGAATATATTTTTCCAAAGACGTTTGTTTAAGGGGGTACTCCAAAGGAAAACATTCAAAAGGTGAATTGATAAGAAGACATACTTCGGGATGAGATAGACATTTAAAATTTGGTGTACGGGTAGATTGTTTGGAAGGAAGAAAGTATACAGTTTCAGTTTTCCAATATTTTCTACTTCAGGGGATGTCGCACACAAAAATTTTCGATTTTCGGAATGAAGCAGGAAAACCCCTTTTAGAAAGTGATAGAGGCTTGAAATATCAAGCCTCTATCACTTTCTAAAAGGGGTATATGGGCGAATCATTTAGTAGAAAACTCAAGAAGAATGGAGTTTTTCAAAAATATATATTCAAGGGGGGGGGGGGGGTACGTCACAGAAAAACATTCGAAAGGTGAAATGAAAGAAAAAGCATGCTTCGCGATGAGATAGAGACTTCAAATTTGGTATGAAAGGAAGAAAGTGTGCAATTTCAGTTTTCCATCATTTGCTATTGTAGGGGTGCCGCACACTAAAATGTTCGATTTGACGAGCAAATGAAAAAGCCTCCTTTACAATGTGATAGAGGTTTGAAATTTAGTATATGGGGTAATCATTTGATAAAAAATTCTTAAAATTATTACGGTTTTTCAAAAATGATCATTTAAGGGGGTGCAACACAGAAAAACGTTCGAAATATGAAGTTATAGAAAAACATGCTTGACGATAGGATGGAGACATCAAATTTGTGTACTGGTAGATAGTTTGAAGGGAAGAAAGTGTGTAATTTTAAATTTCCAATATTTGCTACTTTAGGGGGGTGCCAAACACCAATATATTCGATTTTCGGAATAAATGAGACAGGCTTCCTTTTAATCGTGATAGAGGCATGATATTCGGTACATGGGCCAATCATCTGATAATAAACCCAAGGCGAACAGAGTTTTCTAAAAATGTTCATTTATGGGTGTGCTCCACAGAAAAACGTTCGAAAGGGGAGATGATAAAATAATATGCCTCGGGATAAGATAGGGACTTTAATTTGGTGTACTGGTAGATATTTCGAAAGGATGACGTGCGCAATTTAAAATTTCTAATATATTCTTCTTTAGGGAGTTCCGCATAATAAAATATTTGATTTGCGGAATAAATGTGAAACGCGAATTATTAAAAAAATGACAATATTCAGGGGTTGCTTATTAAGAGAGCTTTGATTTTCAACCGGTATTCGGCTGTACTAGCCGAATACCCTTTGAAAATGAACGGCATCTGAATAATGTAAATTCTCGAATAATTCGCGTTTCACATTTATTCGACAAATTGAATATCTTGGTGTGCAGAACGCCCTAAAGAAGAAAATGTTGGAAAACTTAAATTACACATTTCTTCCTTTCGAATTATCTACACGTACACTAATATAAAGCCTCTATCTCATCCCGAAGAATGCAATTTTATCATTTCCTGTGGAGCACACTCATTAATGAACATTTTTGAAATACTGTATTCATCTTGGAGTTTTTTAACAAATGATTAGTCCATATACCAAATTTCAAGCCGCTATATTTGTAAGTGTGGCGTTTTTCGTTTGTTCGTCAAATCGAATATTTTAGAGTACGGCACCCCCTACAGTAGCAAATGCTGGAACACTGAAATTGCACACTTCCTTCCTTTCCAACAATTTACCCGTACACAAAATTTGAAGTCTCTATATCATCGCAAAGCATGCTTTTGTTTATCATTTTATTTTTCGAGTGTTTTTGTGTGGAGTACCTACACCCCTAAATGGACGTTTCTAAAAAACTCCATTCTTCTTGGATTTTCTATCAGATGATTCGCCCATATACCAAATGTCAAGCCTCCATCACGTTTAAATAGAGGCATTTCTCTTTTATTTCGAAAATCGAACATTTTAGTGTGTGGCACACTCTAAAGTGTAAAATATAGGGTAACTGAAATTGTATAGTTTCTTCCTTCTAAATTGTCTACCCGTACACCAAATTTAAAATTTCTGTATCATACGGAAGCATGTTCTTTTTTACCATTTTATATTTCGAACGTTTTTCTCTGGAGTTCCCCCATGAACGAACGTTTCTGAGAAATTATATTCGTCTTGGGTATTTTCATTAAATCATTAGCCTATGTACCAAATTTCAAGCCCCTATCAAAATTTAAGGAGGTGTTACTCATTTATTGGGCAATCGAACATGTGAGGCGACCCCTATAGTAGAATATATTGAAAATCTGAAATTGCACACTTCCTTCTTTTCGAACAATTTACCAGTACACCAAATTTAAAGTCTCTGTCTCATCGCAAAGTATGCTTTTCTCTATCATTTCACTTTTCGAACGTTTTGGTATGGGGCAACCCCTCTATAGAACATTTTCGAAAAATTTGATTTTTCCAACGATCGAACGATCGCTCCGTGTACCAAATTGCAAGTCTTCGGGAAGAGCCTAAACAAAGCGTGACACACAGACAGACAGACGCACTCTTGGCAATTGGTATATATAAATTAGCCGAATACCCGCTGAAAACCAACGGTTTCGTAATAAGCAACTCCCCGAATAATGCAAATTTTTTAATTATTCGAGTTTCACATTTAATCAGCAAATCGAATATTTTGATGTACATAACCCCCTTAAAGAAGAAAAAATTGCAAAAAAAAAAAATGCACACTTCTTCCTTTCGGACCATTTACCCATACACAAAATTAAAGTTTCTCTCTCATCGCGAAGCATGTTATTTTATCATTTCCCCATTCAAACGTCTTTCTGTGGAGCACAGTCATAAATGGACATTTAGGAAAAACTATATTCACCAAGGGTTTTTTATCAGATGATTGGTACATATACCAAATATCATGCCTCTATCACATTTAAAAGGAAGCGTGTATAGCTTATTCGAAAAATCGAACATTTTGGTGTGCGGCACCTCTTAAAGTAGAGAATATTGGAAAACTGAAATTGTACACTTCCTTCCTTCTAAATTATCTACCCGTACACTGAATTTGAAATCTCTATCTCATCCCTAAGCATGTTCTTTATAATTTAATATTTTGAACGTTTTTCTCTGGAGCATCCACTTAATCAAACATTTTTGAGAAACTCTATTCATCTTGGGTGTTTTCATTAAATGATTTGCCCATATACCAAATTTCAACCCTTTATCAAAATGTAAAGTAAGAATTTCTCATTTATTCGGAAAATCGAACAGTTGGGTTTGCGGCACCCCCCCAATTTGAAAATATTGGAAAACTGAAATTGCCCACACATTTCCTTTCGAACTATCCACCAGTTCACCAAATTTAAAGTCTCTATCCTATCCCGAAGCATAGTTTCTCGTCATTTCAACTTTCGAACGTTTTTCTCTGGCGCACCCTCTTAAACGAATATTTTTGAAAAAATCTTTTGTCTTGGGTGTTTTCATCAAATGAATCGCCCATATACCAAATATCAAGCCTTTATCACGTTCTGAAAAGGGAGTTTTCCTCTTTTTTGAAAATCGAAAAATTTTTTGTGTGTGGCCCCCCTTAAGTAGAAAATATTGGAAAACTGAAGTTGCACACTTTCTTCCTTCCGAACTATATACTCGCACTCCAAATTTGACATCTCTATCTCATTCCGACGCATGTTTTTTTATCAATTCACCTTTTGAACGTTTTCCTCTGGAACATCTCCCTTAAATGAACATTTTTGAAAAACAATATCCGTCTTGGGTGCTTTTTTCAAATGATTAGTCCATATACCAAATTTCAAGCCTCTATCAAATTTTAAAGGCGCCGTTTCTCATTTATTCGGAAAATCGCTCATTTTGGTGTGCGGCACTCCCTTAAGTAGAAAATATTGGAAATCTAAAATTACACATTTTCTTAACTTCGAACGGTTTACCCAAACACCAAATTTGAAGTCTCTATCTTATCGCAAAGCATGCTTTCGTATCATTTCACTTTTCGAACGTTTTGGTGCGGAGCCCCCCCCCCCCCCCCTACAGAATATTTTCGAAAAATTCGATCTTTGCAGGGGTTTTTATCGAACGACCGAGCCGTATACCAAATTGCAAGTCTATCTATTTGGGAAGTGCCTAAAAAAGCTGACGGACAGGATTAAGCAACTAGACACGAAAACCTGTTATTTTAACCCGATATACTGGCTTGCTGCTAAGTAACAATCTCTCATCCAGCAAAGCCACAGCCAGGGCAGCGTACTCGGCAGAATCATTCACCGAGACAGACAGACGGACAATTGGCAATTAGTACATACTAGCCGAATACCCGTTGAAAATCAACGGTTTCGTGATAAGCACCACCCGAATAATGTAAATTTTTGAATAATTCGAGTTTCACATTTAATTGGCAAATCGAATATTTTGGTGCGCAAACACTTTTAAAGAAGAAAATATTTGAAAACTTAAATTGCACACTTCTTCCTTTCGAACCATCTTCCGATACACAAAATTATAGTGTCTCTATCTTATCCTGAAGCATGCTATTTTATCATTTTCCCATTCGAACGTATTTGTGGACCACAGCCATAAATGGACATTTAGGAAAAACTCCATTCGCCTTGGGTTTTTTATCAGATGATTGACATACATATCAAATATCAAGCCTCTATCACATTTAAAAGGGAGCGTTATAACTTATTCGAGAAATCGAGCATTTTGGTGTGCGGTACCCCCTAAAGTAGAGAGTATTGGAAAACTGAAATTGTACACATTCTTCCACTCTGGAGCATTCACTTAATCGAACATTTCTGAGAATCTCTATCTGTCTTGGGTGTTTTCATTAAATGATTAGCCCATATACCAAATTTCAAGCCTCTATCAAAATTTAAAGGATTTCTTTCTTATTCGGAAAATCTAATATCTGGGTTTGCGGCAACCCCTAAATTAGAAAATATTGGAAAACTGAAATCGCACACACTTTTCCATTCGAACAATTCACACATACACCAAATTTGAAGCCTCTATCCTATCTCGAAGCATAGTTTTTCGTCACTTCACCTTTCGAACACTTTTATCTAGAGCATCCTCTTAAACGAACATTCTTGAAAAAATCGTTTGCCTTGGGTGTTTACATCAAATGAATCGACCATATACCAAATATCACGTTTTAAAAGGAGCGTTTTCCCTTTATTTCGAAAATCGAACATTTTTGTATGGGACACCCCTTTAAGTAGAAAATATTGGAAAACTGAAGTTGGATACTTTCTTCCTTCTAAACTATCTACCAGTATTCGAAATTTGAAATCTCTATCTCATTCTGAACCATGTTTTTTTTATCAATTCACCTTTCGAACGTTTCCCTCTGGAGCAACCCCTTAAACGAACCTTTTTGAAAATCTATATTCGTTTTGGGTGTTTTTATCAAATGATTAGTCCTTATACCAAATTTCAAGCCTCTATCAAATTTTAAAGAAGCCGTTTCTAATTTATTCGGAAAATCGAACATTTTGGAGTGGAAATCTGAAATTTCACACTTTCTACCTTTCGAACGGTTTACCCATACACCAAATTTGAAGTCTCTATCTTATCGCAAAGCATGCTTTCCTATCATTTCACTTTTCGAACGTTTTGGTGTGGAGCACCCCCTCTACAGAGCGTTTTTGAAAAATTCGATTTTTCCAGGGGTTTTTATCGAAAGACCGAGCCATATACCAAATGGCAAGTCTCTATCTACTTGGGATGTGCCTAGAAAAAGCGTGACAGACAGACAGACGGACATCTGGAAATTAGTATATACTAGCCGAATGCCCGTTGTAAATCGGTATAAATCTCGCAATAAGCAACCCCTGAATATTGTCATTCATTTCATAATTAGCGTTTCACATTTATTCGGCAAATCGAATAGTTTAGTATGCGGCCCCCTAAAGAAGAAAATATTGTAAATTTTAAATTACGCACGTCTTCCTTTCGAACTATCTATCAGTACACCAAATTAAAGTCTCTATCTCATCTCGAAGCATGCTATTTTATCATCTCCCCTTTCGAACGCTTTTCTGTGGAGCACACAAATAAATGAACATTTTTGAAAAACTCTGTTGCCTTGGGTTTCTTATCAGATGTTAAATCCATATACCAAATATCAAGCCTCTATCACATGTAAAGAAAACGTGTCTCATTTATTCCGAAAATCGAACATATTGGTGTTCGGCATCCCCTAAAGTTGCAAATATTGGAAATCTGAAATTGCACACTTTCTTCCTTTCAAACTATGTACCAGTACACCAAAATTGATGTCGCTATCCTATTGTGAGGCATGTTTTTCTATAACTTCATATTTCGAACGTGTTTCTCTGTTGCACCACCTTAAATGATCATTTTTGAAAAACAGTAAAAATCGTAGTGTTTTTTTATGAAATTATTACCCCATATACTAAATTTCAAGCCTCTATCATATTATAAAGGAAGCGTTTTTCATTTGTTAGTCAAATCGAAAATTTTAGTGCGTGTCACCCCCTACAATAGCAAATGTTGGAAAACTGAAATTGCACACTTTCTTCCTTTCTAACTATCTAAGCGTATACCAAATTTGAAGTCTCTATCTCATCGCGAACATGCTTTTTCTATCATTTCAGCTTTCGAATGTTTTTCTGTGGAGTACCCACCCCCCTTAATTATACATTTTTGAAAAACTCCATTCTTCTTGGGTTTTCTATAAAATGATTCGCCCATATACCAAATATCAAGCCTCTATCACGTTCTAAAAGGAGTGTTTCTACTTTATTCCGAAAATCGAACATTTTTGTGTGCTACACCCCCTAAAGTATAAAATATTGGAAAACTGAAATTGTACACTTTCTTCCTCCCAAACTATCTACCAGTACACCAAATTTCGAATATATATCTCATCCAGAAGTATGTTTTCTTATCAATTTACCTTTCGAACGTTTTCCTCTGGATTACCCCCTTAATCGAACGTTTTTTAAAAACTATAATGGTCTTGGGTTCTTTTATCAAATGATAATTCCATATACTAAATTTTAAGCCTCTATCAAGTTTTAAAGGAGCCGTTTCTCATTTATTCGGTAAATCGAACATTTTGGTGTGCGGCACCCCCTTAAGTAGATAATATTGGAAATCTGAAATTGCACACTTTCTTCCTTTCGAACGATTTATTCATACACCAATTTGAAGTCTCTCTCTTATGGCAAAGCATGCTTTCCTATCATTTCACTTTTCGAATGTTTTGGTGTGGAGCACCCCTCTAGTGAACATTTTCAAAAAATTCGATTTTTCCAGGGGGTTTTATCGAACGATCGATCCGTGAACCAAATTGCAGGTCTCTATCTATTCGGGAAGTGTCTAAAAAAAGCGTGACAGACAGACAGACACTTGGCAATTAGTATATACTAGCCGAATACCCGTTGAAAATCAACGTTCTCGCAATAAGCAACCCCTGAATAATGTAAATTTTTTAATAATTCGCGTTTCACATTTATTCGACAAATCGAATATTTTGGTGTGCGGAACCCCCTAAAGAAGAAAATATTGGGAAACTGAATTTGAGCATTTCTTTCTTTCGAATTATCTACCCTTACACCACATTAAAGGCTATCTCATCCCGAGGCAGCCCTATATTATTATTTCTCCTTTGGAACTCTTTTCTGTGAAGCTCATCCATAAATGAACATTTTTGAAAAACTCTGTCTTGTGTTTTTTATCAGATGATTGGGCCATATACCAAATATCAAGCATCTGTCACATTTAAAAGGAAGAGTGCCTCATTTATTCGGAAAATCGAACATATTAGTGTGCGCACCCCTTAAAGTAGCAAATATTGGAAATCTGAAATTTCACACTCTCTTCCTTTCAAACTATCTACCCGTACACCAAATTTGAAGTCGCTATACTATCGAGAAGCAAATTTTTCTATCCTTTCATCTTTCGAACGTTTTTCTTTGTAGCACCCCGTTAAAGAACATTTTTGTCAAACTGTATTCATCTTTGGTTTTTTGTCAAATGGTTAGCCCATTTACTAAATTCCAAGTCTCCATCATATTATAAAGGAGGCGTTTTCATTTGCTCGGTAAGTCGAACATTTTAGTGAGCGGCACCCCCCTACAATAACAAATGTTGGAAAACTGAAATTGCATACTTTCTCCCTTTGCAACTATCTACCAGTATACCAAATTTGAAGTCTCTATCTCATTGCGAAGCATGCTTTTCTAGCATTTCATCTTTCAAATGCTTTTGTGTAGAGAGTACCCACCTCCTTAACTATACATTTTTGAAAAGCTCTATTCTTTTTGTGATTTCTGTCAGATGATTTGTCCATATATCAAATATCAAGCCTCTATCACGTTTTAAAAGGGACATTCCTCCTTTATCCCGAAAATAGGACAATTTGGTGTGCGGCACCCCCTAAAGTAGAAAATATTGGTAAACTGAAATTATGCACTTTTTTCCTTTCAAACTATCTACCCTTATACCAAATTTGATATCTCTATGTCATTCCGAAGTATGGTTTTTATCAATTCACTTTTCGAACGTTTTGCACTGGAGCACCACTTTAAACGAACATTTTTGAAAAACTATATTTGTCTTGGGTGTTTCCGTCAAATGATGAGTCCATTGACCGAATTTCAAGCATCTATCAAATTTTAAAGGAGCGTTTTCTCATTTATTCTGTAAATGGAACATTTTGGTGTGCGGCACCCCCTTAAGTAGAAAATATTGGAAATCTGAAATTGCACACTTTCTTCCTTTCGAACGATTTACCAATACACCAAATTTGAAGTCTCTACCTCATCGCAAAGCATGCTTTCCTATCATTTCACTATTCGAACGTTTTAGTGTGCGGCACCACCTTAAATAGAAAATATTGGAAATCTGATAGTGCACACTTTCTTCTTTTAGAATGATTTACCCATACACCAAATTTGAAGACTCTATCTCATCGCAAAGCATGATTTCCCATCATTTAACTTTTCGAATGTTTTGATGTGGGGCACCCCCTTTATAGAACTTTTTCGTAAAATTCCATTTTTCCAGGGGGTTTTATCGAACGACCGAGCCGTGTACCAAATTGCAAGTCTCTATCTATTCGGGAAGTGCCTAAAAAGCGTGACAGACAGACAGACGGACAGACAGACAGACGGACACTTAGCCGGCATTAGCATATATACTAGCATTAGACGGCAATTAGCATATATACTAGCCGAATACCCGTTGAAAATCAACGTTCTCGCAATAAGCAACCCCTGAACATTGTAATTTTTTAATAATTCGCATTTTACATTTATTCGGCAAATTGAATATTTTAGTGTGCATAACCCCCTAAAGAAGAAAATATTGAAAAAATTAAATTGCACACCTTTTCCTTTGCGAACTATCTACCAGTACACCTAATTAATGTCTCTATCTCATCCCCAAGCATACTAACTTATCATCTCCCCTTTCGAACGTTTTTCTGTGGAGCACACCCATAAATAAACATTTTTGAAAAACTTTGTTCGCCATGGGTTTCTTATCAGATGATTGGCCCATATACCAAATATAGAGCCTCTATCACATTTAAAAGGAAGCGTGTCTCATTTATTCAGAAAATCGAACATATTGGTGTGCTGCACCCCCTAAAGTAGCAAATATTGGAAATCTGAAATTGCACATTTTCTTCCTTTCAAACTCTCTCCCAGTACACAAAATTTGAAGTCTCTATTCTATCGCGAAGTATGCTTTTCTATCACTTCACCTTTTGAACGTTTTTCTGTGTAGCACCCCCTTAAATGAACATTTTTGAAAAACCGTATTTATCTTGAGTTTGTTCTTCAAATGATGAGCCCATATACTAAACTTCAAGTCTCTATCACATTGTAAAGGAGGTGTTTTCAATTTGTTCGGCAAATCGAATATTTTAGTGAGCGGCACCCCCTACAATAGCAAATGTTTGAAAACTGGAATTGCACACTTTCTACCTTTCCAAATATTTAGGACTACACCAAATTTGAAGTCTCTATCTCCTCGCGAAGCATGCTTTTTCTATTATTTCACCTTTCGAATATTTTTGTGTGCAGTAACCACCCCCTTAAAAATGCATTTTTGAAAAACTCCATTTTGATTGGGTTTACTATCGCATTATTCGTCCATATACCAAATATCAAGTCTCTATCACATATGAAAAGGGGGATTTCTTCTTTATTCTGAAAATCGAACATTTTGGTGTCCGGCACACCCTAAAGTAGAAAATATTGGAAAACTGTAATTGTACACTTTCTTCCTTCCAATCTATCTATCCATACACCAAATTTGAATTCTGTATCCCATTCCGAAGCGAGTTTTTTTATAAATTCACCTTTCGAACGTTTTTCTCTGGAGCACCCCCTAAAGGATCATTTTTGAAAACTCTATTCGTTTTGTGCGTTTTCATCAAATGATTAGCCCATACACCAAATTTCTAGCCTCTATCAAATTTTAAAGTAGCCGTTTCCTTTTTATTCGGTAAATCGAGCATTTTGGTATGCGGCACTCCCTTAAGTAGAAAATATTCTAAATCTGAAATTGCACACTTTCATCTTTTCGAACGGTTTACCCATACACCAAATTTGAAGTCTCTATCTCATCGCAAAGCATACTTTCCTATCATTTCACCTTTCGAACGTTTTGGTGTGGGGCACCCCCTCTAGAGAACGTTTTCAAAATATTTCATTTTTCCAGGGGGTTTTATCGAACGACCGAGTCGTGTACCAAATTACAAATCTCTATCAATTCGGGAAGTGCCCAAACAAAGTGTGACAGACAGACAGACGGACACTTGGCAATTAGTATATAGATAGATAAATAGATACTAGCTGAATATCCGTTGAAAATCAACGGTTTTGTAACAAGCAACCCCCATATAACTTATTCGAAAAATCGAACATTTTATGTTGCGGCACTCCCTAAAGTAAAGAATATTGGAAAACTGAAATTGTACACTTTCTTCCTTACAAATTACTAACCCGTACACTGAATTTTAAATCTCTATCTCATCCCGAAACATGTTTTTTTTCATTTCATATTTCGAACGTTTTCTCTGGAACATCCTCTTAATGGAATATTTCTGAGAAACTCTATTCGTCTTGGGTATTTTCATTAAATGAATAACACATATACCAAATTTCAAGCCAGTATCAAAATTTAAAGGAATAATTTCATATTTATTCGGAAAATTAAACATTTGGGTTTGCGGCATTCCCTAAATTAGAAAATATTTGAAAACTGAAATCACACACACTTTTCCTTTCGAACTATCTACCCGTACACCAAATTTGAATTCTCTATCCTATCCCCAAGCACAGTTTTTTGTCATTTCACCTTTCGAACGTTTTTCTCTGGAGCTCCCTCTTAAACGAACATTTTTGAAAAGATATTTTGCCTTGGGTGTTTCCATCAAATGAAACGCCCATATACCTAATTTCAAGCCTCTATCAAATTTTAAAAGAGCCGTTTCTCATTTATTCCGAAAATCGAACATTTTGGTGTGCGGCACCCCTTAAGTAGAAAATATTGGAAATCTGAAATTGCACACTTTCCTTCCTTTCGACCCATACACCAAATTTGAAGTCCCTATCTTATCGCAAAGCATGCTTTCCTATCATTTCACTTTTCGAACGTTTTGTTGTGGAGCACCCCCTCTACAGAACGTTTTCGAAAAATTCGATTTTTCCAGTCGTTTTATCGAACGACCAAGCCGTATACCAAATTGCAAATCTCTATTTATTCGGGAAGTGCCTAAAAAAAGCGTGACAGACGGACACTTGGCAATTAGTATATATAGATATATAGATAAATAGGTAGATATACAGAGTTTGTGGTATTGTATGTGTTTATGCGCAGTGAATTTATTTACTAATACAAGTGAAGCACTTACTTTTCAACTAAACCATCGAGACCCTAAATTTTCAAAGTGCCAAGACGAGTCAATTTATGTTGAAGGGGAGAAAGGAATAAATATATATATTATGAACGATTTTTTGAATTGACCTTTTGTACCCTATTATTCAAATGGACTCAACTTCTGTCATGCGCAGAAGTTACCAGGGCTTCTGTCATGCGCAGAAGTGTCCAGGGCTTCTGACATGCGCAGAAGTGTCCAAGGCTTCTGACATGCGTAGAAGTGTCCAAGGCTTCTGACATGCGTAGAAGTGTCCAGAGCTTCTGTCATGCGCAGAAGTGTCCCGGGCTTCTGTCATGCGCAGAAGTGTCAATTGCCCGAAAAATCAACTTGAATTTAAGATCAAAACACTTGCTTTTTTCTAATAAATTGACCTCTATATGACATTGAGACTGTACTTGACCTCTAAATGACATTGGATTGTAAATAATATTACTTTCGCGCTTTGAATATTATAGTGGCATGCTACTCTGTTACCAAGTTCCTTTGACATATAACCTTCAAATGACATTGAAATTCTGAGATCAGGTTGAATGGGCAGAAAAATGACCTTGAACTTGAATCAGAGGTCAAAATATTTCCGTTTTCCAATAAATTGACCTCTAAATGACATTGGGAATGCATGTAGAGAATACTTCTAAAACAATAATACTTCTCTTATGACCTTTAAATGACATTGAAAAAATTTGATCACGTTCATTTGTCCAAAATATGACCTTGAACTTGGGTTAGAGGTCAAAACATTCCCTTTCTATAAATAAATTAACCTCTGGGTGACATTGGGAATGCATGTGAAGGATACTTCTAAAGGAAGCATACTTCGTCTATGACCTTTAAATGACATTGAAACAATTTGATCACGTTCAGTTGCCCAAAATATGACCTTGAATTTGGGTTAGAGGTCAAAAAATTTATTTTATTTTATAATTTACCCTCAACATGACATTGAAAATTCTTGTGAAGAAAATCCTCACAGACTTTCGCATAAAATTGTTATAAAGTGTCATGATATAACCTTTAAATGATATTGAAAAATTTCTATCTATATATACTAATTGCCAAATGTCCGTCTGTCACGCGTTTTTTAGGCACTTCCCGAATAGATAAGACTTAAAATTTGTTACATGGCTCGGGCGTTTGATGAAACTCCCTGGAAAAACCGAATTTTTCAGAAACGTTTTCTAAAGGGGCTGTTCCACACCAAAACGTTCGAAATGCAAAATGATAGGAAAGCATGCTTTGCGATAAGATAGCGACTTCAAATTTTGTGTATGGGTGAATCGTTCGGAAGGAAGAAAGTGTGCAATTTCAGATTTTCAATATATTTTACTTAAGGGGGAGCCGCAAACCAAAATGTTCGATTTACCGAATAAATGAGAAAAGACTCTTTAAAATTTCATAGAAGCTTGAAATTTAGTATATAGGCTAATCCTTTGACGAAAACACCAAATACGAATACAGTTTTTCAAAAGTGTTGGTCTAAGGGGGTGCTCCAGAGAAAAACGTTCGAAAAGTGAATTGATAAAGAAACATGCTTCGAGATGAGATAAAGATATCAAATTTGGTGTAAGGGTAGATAGTTTTGAAGGAAGAAATTGTACAATCTCAGTTTATCAATATTTTCAACTTTAGGGGGTGTCGCACACCAAAATGTTTGATTTTTGGAATAAAGGAGAAACGCGCCTTTTAAAACGTGATAGAGGCTTGTTATTTGGTATATTGGAGAATCATCTGATAGAAAACACAAGAAGAATAGAGTTTTTCAAAAATGTATATTTAAGGGTGTGGGGGGGGGGGGTGTTCCACACCAAAACGTTCGAAAAGTGAAATGATAGAAAAAGCATACTTCGCGATGAGATAGAGATTGCAAATTTGGTGTACGGGTAAATAGTTGGAGAGGAAGAAAGTGTGCAATTTCAGTTTTCCAACATTTGCTATTGTAAGCGGTTGTCGCTCACTGAAGTATTCGATTTGGCGAACTAATGAAAAACGCCTCCTTTATAATGTGGTAAAAGCTTAAATTTAGTAAATGGGCTAAAAATTTTATTAAAAAAAAGGACCAAGATGAATACGGTTTTTGAAAAATGTTCATTTAAGGGGGTGCTACACAGAGAAACGCTTCTTTCTGGTAGGTCGGATAGCCTGGGTCTCAACAACAACAGAGAAACGCTCGAAAGGTAATGTGATAGTAAAAACATACTTCACGATAGGATGCAGGCTTCAAATTAAGTGTATGGGTAAACAGTTTCAAAGGCAAAAAGCATGCAATTTCAGATTTTCATTATTTACTATTTTAGGGCGTGGCGCACACCAATATGTTCGGTTTTTCGAATGAGATACGCTGCCTTTTAAATGTGATAAAGCCTTAATATTTGGTGTATGGGCTAATCATCTGATAAAAAAAACCCCACAATGAACAGGATTTTTCAAAAATATTCATTTATGGGTGTACTCCACAGAAACACGTTCTAAAGGGGAAATGGTAAAATAGTATGCTTCGGAATGAGATAGAGACTTGGTGTACGTGTAGATAGTTTGAAAGGAAGAAGTGCGTAATTTAAGTTTTCTAATATTTTATTCTTCAGGTGGGTTCTGCACACCAAAATATTCGATTTGTCGAATAAATGTGAAAAGTGAATTATTAAAAAATTCACATTATTCAGGGGTTGCTTTGTGTGAGGCCGTTGATTTTCAACGGGTATTCGGCTAGTATATACTAATTGCCAAGTGTCCGTCTGTCTGGTACGCTTTTTTTAGGCACTTCCCGAATAGATAGAGAATTGCAATTTGGTACACGGCTCGGTTATTCGATAAAACTCCCTGGAAAAATCGAATTTTTCGAAAACGTTTTTTAGAGGGGGTGCCCCACACCAAAACGTTCGAAAAGTTAAATGATGGGAAAGCATGCTTTGCGATGAGATATAGACTTCAAATTTGGTGTATGGGTAAATCCTTCGAAAAGAAGAAAGTGTGCAATTTCAGATTTCCAATATTTTCTACTTAAGGAGGTGTCGCACACTAAAACGTTCGAAAAGTGAAATGATGGGAAATCATGCTTTGCGATGAGGTAGAAACTTCAAATTTGGTGTATTGGCAAATCGTTCGAAAGGAAGAAAGTGTGCAATTTCAGATTTCCAATATTTTCTACTTAAGGGGGTGCCGCACACCAAAATGTTCGATTTACAGAATAAATGAGAAAACGCTCCTTTAAAATTTGATAGAGGCTTGAAATTTAGTATATGGGCTAATCATTTGACGAAAACACGCAAGAAGAATATAGTTTTCTAAAAATGTTCGTTTAAGAGGGTGCTCCAGAGTAAAACGTTCGAAAAGTGAATTGATAAAAAACCATGCTTCGAAATGAGATAGAGATATCAAATTTGGTGTAAGGGTAGATATTTTGAAAGGAAGAAAGTGCGAAATTTCAGATTTCCAATACTTGCTACATTAAGGGGTGAGCAAACTAATATGTTCGATTTTCCGAATAAATGAGGCACGCTTCCTTTTAAAATTGATAGATATGCTTGATATTTGATATATGGGGCAATCATCTGATAAAAAACACCAGACAAACAGAGGAAGAAATGCACAAATTTAGTTTCCCAATATTTTCTTCTTTAGGGGGTTCTGCATACCAAAATATTCGATTTGTCGAATAAATGTGAAACGCGGATTATTATAAAAATTGCATTATTCAAGGATTGTTTATAGCAAGACCGTTGATTTTCAACGGGTATTCGGCTAGTATATACTAATTGCCAAGTGTCCGTCCGTCTGTCTGTCTGTCTGTCTGTCACGCTTTTTTTAGGCACTTTTTTTAGGAGACTTGCAATTCGGTGCACGGGTCGATCGTTCGATAAAACCCCCTGAAA